>JARGCV010000085.1:11152500-11497500 GCA_034064705.1 Bothrops alternatus
CTGTTTAGACACGAAGAACAGGTGGCTGAATGCAAAAATGCTATGAAGGAATTCTTCAACATAAATATGAACAACGAAACACCGATAGAAATGATTTGGGACTCCAGCAAGGCGTACATGCGCAGGATTCTTATGGACATGAATAACAGGCACCGTCGCAAACAAGAACAAAAAAGAAAAGAGTTAGAAGATGAGATAAGTAAGAGGGAGCGGCTATTAATGAAAAGACCAGAAGACAAAGTCATCAAAGAAGGAATCAAGATCTTAAGAAAGCAATTCGACATGTTTATGGCAGACCAAGTTGCAAGGAATATACAATATGCAAAACATAAGACATTCTGCAAGGCCAACAAACCGGGTCGATGGCTGGCCTACATCATAAGAAAAAAACAGAAATCCCGCATAATTGAAAAGATAGAATACAAAGGCAAGGTGGAATTTCGACAAGAAACCATCAAGAAAGCCTTCACAGAGTTCTACTCGAAGCTATATGCTGAGGAGAAGACACAGGACAAAGAGATAGATAAGTTTCTACAAAACGAAAAGATACAGGCAATCACCGACACACAAAGAGAGGCCCTGAATGCCTTAATCACAAAGGAGGAAATACACTCAGCGATCAAACAACTGAAAACAGGAAAATCGCCCGGGACGGATGGGATAACAGCGACTTACTACAAGTATCTCCAGGAGGAGATGTTAGAACCCCTCAGAAAGCTATTTGTCAACATACAAGAAGGAGGCCAAGTCCCACCATCCTGGAAAACAGCCTACATTTCGTTAATCCCCAAGGAGGGGAAATATAACACACAACCCGCAAACTACAGACCCATCTCACTACTAAACACGGACTACAAAATCTTCACAAAAATTTTGGCCAATAGATTAATGACTGTACTACAAAAAACAATACACCCGGACCAAAGGGGATTTATACAAGGACGCCAGATGAAAACCAACGTGAGACAGCTGTTGAACATAATAGAGTACTTGGACAGGCACAACCAGGTACCCGCCACCCTTATGTTTGTGGATGCAGAAAAAGCCTTCGACAGACTGAATTGGCCGTTTCTGACGAACTTGGTCCGGAAGATGAAAATGGGAGCACAGTTTCTCAACTCCATACTGGCAATTTACCAGAAACAAACAGGCCAGATCATTGTTAATGGAGAACTAACAGACTCATTCAACATAGAGAGAGGCACGAGACAGGGCTGCCCGCTGTCACCCCTGCTATTTGTCCTAACGCTGGAGATTCTACTGAACAGGATAAGAGCGGCAGAGGACATAAAGGGCATACAGATTAAACAACAAGATTATAGACTATGTGCCTTTGCAGACGACTTGCTGGTGACAATGTCGCAACCAGCACAGTCAGCAAGGAGATTGATGGAGATAATGGAAGACTATGGTAGGGTGTCAGGCTTCAAAGTAAATATATCAAAAACGAAGATGCTAGTCAAAAATCTAGACAACAAAGCAAAACAGGACTTGGAAAGAATAACGGGTTGTGAAATAGTCAAGAAAGTTAAATACTTAGGAGTGGAGATAGAATCAACGAATGCGAAATTATACAAGAATAACTACGAGGTGCTGTGGAACAAGATACAAGCAGATCTGGAAAGGTGGAAAACACTACGACTGTCCCTGTTGGGCAGGATAGCAGCAGTAAAGATGAACGTATTGCCAAGATTTCTATTTCTCTTTCAAATGCTGCCCATACTCAAAAAGGATATGGACTTGGACAACTGGCAGAAGGGCATCAACAGATATATTTGGGATGGCAAGAGACCGAGGGTAAAACTAAAAATCATCCAGGACACAAGGGAGAGAGGGGGACTCAAAATGCCTAATCTAAAGCTATACTACTACGCAGCAACACTGGTGGCGTTGAGCGACTGGATCAACATGACGAATGATACAATATTGAATGTTGAAGGGCATGGTCTCCTATTCGGCTGGCACGCATACTTGGTGTATGACAAAAAAGCAGACAAGAACTTCAAGGAGAACCCACTACGAATCCCATTGTTATGGGTCTGGAAGAAATATAAACACCTTCTACACGACAAGATCCCCATCTGGACGATCCCCGGACACACAATAGGGGATGTAAACATATCCCAAGGGCAAGAAGTGGTGCCCTACAGTAAACTTGTACTGGAAGAAGGAAATGGGTTCTCCTTGAAACCCCAAACAACGCTAGCAGATGAAGGAATAGGAGGTACCTGGCTATCATATCTACAACTGCAATCACGGTGGCACAAGGACAAGAAGAAGGGTTTATCCCAGACTGACGAGAATCTAATTAAACAGATTAGAGAGCAGGGGATCATGCACATCAAACGAGTATACAGCATTCTGATAGAAATGGACTCTGAAACCGTGCTAGTCAAGAACTGTATGGTGAAGTGGGAACAAGACTTTGGGCATCCTATCGCCATGGACACGTGGGAGAAAATCTGGGTGAGAAATGTAGAATTTACGAAATCGCAACACTTAAGGGAAAACTTCTACAAGATGTTCTATAGATGGCATCTAGACCCGAAAAAAATATCACTCATCTATCCAGACTCCCAGCCCAAATGCTGGAGGTGTGGTGACGGGGAGGCTATCTACTTTCATGTATGGTGGACATGCAGAAAAATCAAAGCCTTCTGGAGGAAGATATGGTGGACACTCCAAACCATTTTCAAAAAGCGTATTGAATTTCTACCTCAGGTTTTTTTGTTAGGGATCACAAAGGATTGCACTACCTCAGAGACGAACTTATTTCTGAACTTGATCACAGCAGCAAGACTGTTGGTGGGACAATACTGGAAGAATCCAGAAATACCGCCTATGGAAGAATGGACTTGAAAGTAACAAATTTGGCGGAAATGGCGAAAATATCAGCATACTTGAAGGATCGCTCCAATGAACAATATTTGACAGACTGGAAACAGTGGATAGACTATATACAAGAGAAACACCAATCAAACAAAATGTATCTGGCGTTTAGTTGAGGCTCGACGTGAGGAGGGAAGAAAGTTTACCAAATCAAACGTTTACAAAAACTAACACCTAATGTTGTATGTTTATGTTCTAGGACGAATGTCTCTTAATATGATCTTATGCTTAATGTTGTTAGCTTTAATATTGATAAAGCGGAGTGAATTTCTACCTCAGGTTGTGGAACTTCTACCTCAGGATCTCTGGTTAGGGACTATAAAAGATTGCACTATTACTGAGACGAAGTTAATTCAGAAGCGCGAATGAACAATATGTGATAGACTGGATACAGTAGACAGACCATATATAAGATTTACCTCAGGTTATTAAACTTCTACCTCAGGATCTTTGGTTAGGGATCATAAAAGATTGTACTAACACTGAGATGACTAATATGTGATAGACTAGAAACAGTGGATAGACTATAGATAAGAGAAACACCAATCAAATAAAGTGTAACAGGCGTATAGTTGAAGCTTGACGTGAGGAGTGAAAAATGTTTACCAGACCAGACGTTTACAAAGATTAATACTTAGTGTTGTATATCAGGTGCCATGATGATTGATGCATACTATGATTTTATGTTCAATGTTGATTGTTTTAATAAAAGAATTTTTAATAATAATAAAATAATAAATGAATATTGCTGTCTTTTCTGTTTGTTTTTCTTTGCTATGTACATTACAGCTATACCTCTAAAATATGCTTTAGCTGTATCCATACGTTTTGTAGTGATGTATCTTTTTCTTTGTTTTCTTTAAAGAAAAATCCCATTTCTCTTTTGGCCAAATCTACAAATTCTTTATCTTTTAGTATAGATTGATTTAAAATCCATCTTGGTTTTTTTTTAATTCCTTTCCATGTCACTTTTAAAGGGTTATGATCTGCCCATGTGCCTGTTTCTATCTCAATTTCCTGTATATCCATCTTTAATTCAGAAGTCATCCAAATCATATCAATTCTTGACCAGGATTTATGGCTATTTGAATAAAAAGTATACTGTCAATTTTGAGGATTAATTTCTCTCCAGACATCTTGAATTCCAATTTCTTCTGTCATATCAAAAAATGCCTTGGGTAATTTTCTCCTTCCAAGTTTTCCTGTTTTACTACTCTTATAATCCATATTTTCATCTACTATCGCATTAAAATCTCCTATTAAGCAAATATTCTGATATTCCATTTCTATTAATTTCCTGTGTAATCTTTGATAAAATTGTCCTTGACTATCATTTGGAGCATAAATTGCCACTAACAGTATTTGTTTTTGGTGCAGATATATTTCAACCATAACAATTCTTCCTTCTTCATCTGAATATATTAATTTGGAGTCTATTGTCTCTTTAATGTATATCGCCACCCCTCGTTTCTTTTGTTGTGCTGATGTATAATAAAGCTTCCCCATTTTGGGGTGTTCCAAAAATTTATAATGTTGTTTTTTTATATGTGTCTCTTGTAGACAAATTATATCTATATTTAATTTCTGAAGTTTCCTAAAAATTTTATTTCTTTTTGTTGGAGAGTTTAGTCCATTTACATTTACCAAAAAAATCTCATTTTTTTCCTCCATTTTGTCTTTCATTACTTATAAGAACATAAGAACATAAGAAGAGCCATGCTGAATCAGGCCAAAGCCCATCGAGTCCAGCATTCTGTATCACACAGTGGCCCACCAATTGTACATGGGGATCTTGAGCAGAAAGAGAAGGCAAAACCCTCCCTTTCCCTTGACCCCCAACAAATGGTACCCAAGGGAATCCTGCCTGCCTCAACCAACATAGAGGCGGCACATGAACATCCGTTTTAATAACCACCGATACACTTTGCATCCATGAATCTATCTAGCGCTGCCTTGAAGCTGTCAAGGCTGACAGCTGTCACGACCACTTCAGGAAGTGAATTCCATAAATCAACGACCCTCTGGGTGAAGAAATATTTCCCTTTATTTGTCCTCACTTTCTTAGCTATGAGCTTTAGGGAGTGCCCCCTTGTCCTGGTATTGTGTGATAGAGAAAAGAATTTTTCTCTATCCACCTTTTCTATCCCATGCATGATTTTATACACTTCGATCAAGTCACCCCTTAAACGCCGTCTTTCAAGGCTGAAGAGACCAAGGCGTTGCAATCTGGTTTCATAAGGGAGGCGCTCCATTTCCTTGATCATTCTTGTTGCCCTTTTTTGCACCTTTTCCAGTTCCATTATATCCTTCTTGAGGTGCGGTGACCAGAACTGTACACAGTACTCCAAGTGTGGTCTCACCATCGATCTGTACAGAGGCAATACAACACTTGCTGACTTATTTTCGATTCCCTTCCTAATCATGCCAAGCATGGAATTTGCTTTTTTTACTGCTGCTGCGCATTGGGTTGACATCTTCATCGAGCTGTCCACCAAAACCCCAAGATCCCTTTCTTGGGTTGTCTCAGAAAGTTTGGTCCCCATCAGTTGGTAAGTATAATTGGGGTTCTTTGCCCCGATGTGCATAACTTTGCACTTGTTTAGGTTAAAATGCATTTGCCACTTTGTTGCCCACTCACACAATTTCGAGAGATCCTTCTGGAGCTCCCGACAATCATTTTCACTTTTCACAACCCGGAACAATTTAGTGTCATCAGCAAACTTGGCTACCTCACTATTAACTTCTACATCCAGATCATTGATGAATAAATTAAAAAGTAAAGGTCCCAAAACTGAACCTTGGGGTACACCACTTCTCACTTCTTTCCATCCGGAGAATTGTCCATTTATTGCCACCCTTTGCTTCCTACAATTTAGCCAGTTACCAATCCAGGACAAGACCTGTCCTCTAATTCCGTGGCTGGAGAGCTTTTTTAGGAGCCTTTGGTGAGGGACTTTGTCAAAAGCCTTTTGAAAGTCAATATATACAATATCAACTGGGGCCCCTTTATCTATGTATTTATTTACACCCTCAAAGAATTCTAACAAGTTAGTAAGACATGATTTGCCTTTGCAGAAACCATGTTGATTTTCTTTCAGCAATGCCTGTTTTTCTATGTGCTCTGTAATTTTATCTTTAATAATGGTTTCCATCAGTTTGCCTGGAACTGAGGTTAGACTGACTGGTCTATAGTTTCCTGGATCACCTCTGGATCCTTTCTTGAAGATCGGTGTTATATTTGCTTCCCTCCAATCCTCCGGTACAGTGCCTGATCTTAGAGAAAGATTGTATATTTTAGCTAGAAGTTCAGCAATTTCATACTTGAGTTCCTTGAGAATTCTAGGGTGGATGCCATCTGGACCCGGCGATTTGTTGACATTTAGTTTAGAAAGGCATGCAAGAACATCTTCCTTTTTTATCTCTATCAGGTTTAATTCTTCTATTTCCCTCCCTGGGAAAACTAATTCAGTGGCAGGCAAATGTTCTCTATCCTCCTCGGTGAAAACGGAGGCAAAGAAGTCATTTAGCCTCTCAGCAATCTCCTTGTCTTCTCTGATTATCCCCTTCTGACCATTGTTATCAAGTGGCCCAACTGATTTTCTGGTTGGGTTCCTGCTTCTGATGTACTTAAAAAAGGTTTTGTTATTATTTTTAATATTCTTGGCTATATGCTCCTCAAAGTCTCTCTTGGCTTTCATGACTATCGCCTTGCATTTGGTCTGCCAGAGTTTGTGATCCCTCCTGTTCTCCTCGGTAGGAAGAGCCTTCCATTTCTTAAATGAGTTTTTCTTCTTTCCAATAACCTCCTTTACCTCATTCGTAAGCCATACTGGTATCCTCTTGGACTTATGTTTAGGTCTAGTCGATCTTGTAATCCTTTGTTCTTTAGCAGTTCCTTCTCCTTCACCTGTCTGTTCACTTTTCTCCTGCTGTTGTTCTGCTTGTGCCGTTGCTCCTTGGGCTGTTTCTTCTGTCTGCTTATCCTCTTGTTGCTGCAACCCTTCATCCAAAATTACTCTATTTCTTTTTTCAAAGTCCTCTGCTTTCCAAATTGAGTCCAGTCGATATCTTGTATTGTTCCAATTTATTAAAATGCCTTCTGGCATTAGCCATCTAAAATTTATGCCTTTGGCAATCAATTTTATAGTTAAGAAATGATAGTGTCTCCGGGTATCCCTCACTCTCCTGGGTATCTGTTTTAAGATCACAATTTCTTTATTTTTATATTGTAAGGGTTCCTCTCTGACTTTTCTCAGTATTTCATCTCTTGTTGATTTCTTTGTAAACCTCACATGCACTTCTCTTGGTAGTCTATTTTTTCTTACATACGCTGTACTCATGCGATAAGATCTGTCAATTTGATTCTGGATATCAGTTTGATCTGCATTTAGAAGTTCTGCCAACAACTCAATAATCACAGTTTCTATATTTTCTTCAGTATTATCAGGGATATTTTGAAACCTCAAGTAGTATTCCGCTTCTCTCATTTCTACTATTGCCATGGCATGTTCTAGCTCCTGATTTGATTGTTCCAATCCTTCATTCTTTTGCAGTAACATCTCCACCTTTTTATCAGTGTCTTGCATTTTAAGGTCCACTTCCTGGATTTTCTGTTCATTTCTTGTAATTTTTTTATTTTGAGCTTCGAATTGTGCCTTTATATCCATAATTTCTTTGCTTACTTTGTCCAGTTTGCTTTGTGTCTCAATATGATTTTGCTATAATAATTGATGAATTAATTTTAAAGAGGTTTGTTCTTCCTGTGGCATACTTGCTTTTTCACGCTGTAACAGTGTGCTGACAGAACTCTGACTTGTCGGGCTGGCTTGTCCGACAGAGGGCGCTGAAGACGTTTTCTTTGCAAGTCTGGAGATATTAGATGTACTCATTTTGTTCCTCACAGTCTTAGACTTATGTCCCAAGCGTAATCAAGAGTCCGCTATTGTGAGACAAAATTGCCTCCTCCAGTCTCTTCTTATTTTTAAAATGTTCTCTTTTCCTTTTTATTTTCCTGAATGGTATCTGTTTAGTCTTTAGCCAATATCAACAAAGTGTTTTGCTCACACTTTTTCCAAGGTCACTGTATTTTTAATTTCTTTAGTTCTTATTTTCTGCCAGCAGATGTCCTCGTGGGCTTATTTATCAAGTCTTTAGTCTGATAGTTGTTATTCAATTAAAATTTCCCCTTAATGTTAAATTTGCCGCTCAAAAGTCTCTCTGTGGGTCTTTACTCTTTCAAGTTCTCCTTTTTCGGGTCTCAATATTTTAAAGCACAAGGAGGAGGAAAAGATTTCAGCTCACCCAGACATAACTTGTTGTTGGAAATCAGCTATTGCTTCATGTCCTTTCTTCCGGCTGCAGGCAATTAGGATTGCTTCAGGCTTCCCCAGCAATCTTTCTCTCGCCCCTTTAGAGGGGGCATTCAGCACACTTAGATTGGTTGCCACCAAATCCAAGCTCCTGAAAGGTCCCTCTTTCTTCGTTGCCCCTCCAGGGCAACTTTCCGTCTCTTTAAGAGACACTAGATGAAGTGAAACCAGACTGGGAGGCTGGAGCCCCAGCCTCCTGCATCTCTCCCATTCGCACACCGGAAGTTCCTCCTGCAAATATTGTATATTCTTGCTTTGACAATATGCAGAACTGTCTGGTATTTTTTGGGTTAATACAGAGCAGATGGGGGTGGGAGCAAAGCGTGGGGAAAGAAAGAGGAAGGAAACCTTTGACCTTCACACTAATTGGATAATGTGAGATATGACAGCTAATTTAGGGAGGGAACATGCTGATAATTAAACTGCTCAGAGGAAGAGAACTTAGTTCTTAGCAGAAGCCTGTTGTGCCTGTGCTGACATTTTGTAACAATAAAAGACTTTTAGGAAAATAAAGGCCTGGAAGTTCTTTGAAGTGTTTCATTAGCTGGAACCACAACATCATGCTAAGAACTCAATCATTTTCAAACGACCTGGGGTCCCGAACCCCATCCATTTCCTCTAGGCTTGAGAGGAGCTGGTAAAGATTCAGGAAAAGATCTCATTATGGAGAAAGAAAGATTGCCCTGGCTGCAACAGTTTCCCGGGGGGGGGGGAGTGACAGCCAGCAAGCCAGGGGAGAGAGGAGTCTGGCAGATTCCCCAGCTGAGAGCAAAGACTTCAAAAGCGGAATGAAGAGATAACCAAGTTGTGGGTGAGTCATTGGAAAGATTTCAAAACTCAGAGATGAAACCCAGAAATCAATTCCTACAGAGAGAAGCCTACAGCCCTTCCATTGTAGATGTTCCTGCCAGGGACTTCAGCCCTGACAAGAGTGGGAATCCCAGTCTGATGATCCAGTAGCCCCACTCCCTGCTGATCCGCAGATGGTGATCGGGATGGAAGACAATACCACCAACAACGAAGGTACCGATCCATTCAAAGACTCCCGCCGCTGGATGTAAGATTCAAGGGGGAGCTGACACGCTTGGGGTTTTTCCTAATCCAAGTCCTCAGCTACATGGAGGAATACGGGTGGCACATCCCCAGTGACAAAGCCTGTATCAGGATCGTGCAATCTGCTCTGGACAGGCCGGCCGCAGAATAGGTGGTGAATTTGCATGACTCCAATGCCCCAAAGCTCAACGACTTCAACCGGTTCATGTCCTCTCTGAGAAGGCAATTTGAGGACCCCTTGGCTGATCGCAAAGCCCGCAAAAGGATAAAAACGATAAGGCAAGGCAAATGCCTGGTAGTCGAATATACGCAAGAATTCCGGGCCATTGCCAGCAAACTGAACTGGCCGGAAGACATCCTCCTTAGCCATTTCAAAGATGGACTAAACTACGACCTATATGACGCTTGCCTGCCCCGAGGGGACCCACACAAACTTGATGAATGGTACATACTGACAGAGCAAGCAGAGATCAACCTACTGAAGAGGCACCACCGAGGAAAACACTGGAGCCGCTCACCGTCTGAGTCGACACGCGAACCAGTGAAACCATCGGCTACAGCCAAGAAGCAAATGGGGTGTTTCAAATGTGGGAGAGAGGTGCATTGGGCTGTAGAATGCCGCTCGAAAGCCCCCCAGCACAACCCAGACAGATCACCAGCCAGCAAATCCAGGAAGTCTCCAGCTAAGCCAAAAGAACCTGCCATGAGAGTGATGGAGGCCGTGGAATCCCTTACCTCTGCTCATCGGGGGTAAAGGACTCCAGCCTACACTGCAGGGCCGGTGGATGCCTGAGACGACAGCTCAGAGGGCGAAATCTGAGAGTTTCCCTCAGAAAACAATAGGTTAAAGGAGCAAAAAGCAAACTCCACCCCAACAGTTCATCCAGTCAGTTCAAACGGGCCAATCCCCAGGTGTTAAGTTCCTGTGGGAATGAGGCTGATAAGACTCTGTTCCCAAGGCTGGGAAAAAGTTGTTGGGTCTTCACACCTTCTTTTCCACAGCGAGAGATAAGCCAGATAGCTGGAGGCACATTCTTTCCTCTCCCCAGGTTGACATCAAGGGGAGAATAGTTCAAAGAGCAAGCAGATAGAAGAAGTGGAGAGGTTACATTGTAGCATTAAAGCAAAAGGCCATTACACATACAATCCCCCAAAAGCATTCCCCTCCCCCCCAGGAGTTTGACAGAACCCAGAGAGAGGGAAAAAAGGAAAGGAATAGAAAAAGCCCCCCCAAAGAAATGGGTTCTGACAATACATTTTTGTAGTCAAAAATTTAATTTATACAAGCCACCCTAGTGTTTTTATAATTCCCATAACAAAAGAAAAGGTGCTAATTATAAATCATATCTTTCTTATTATAAAAATCTATCTATATCTATGGGTTATCTATTCTTTTGACCATATTCAAACAAATATTGGATCATATAATACCCCATTTGGTAAGTCAGATCTTCTGTTTTTTGAGTCTAACTCTAGCTTTCTTCCTTTGCCAATTAGCTTTCCAGGCCAAAGTAATTAAATTGTCAAAACTTCTTCCTCTGGGTTTGTGAATATTGTTTGGAATGTGAAAAACAATTTAAGTAGGATGTTTTTGAGGGGGAATTCCACCCAGTTATATTCATTAAACAGCTCCCACTTTCCTTCTTCCTCAGCTTCTCTTTTTATTTTTTGCCTCCCAATTTCTTACATTTCCCCTAATAGCTTTATAATCCATTTTTTAAAATCCTTATCCTCAGGTATATTTTGAAAACCTAAAGAATAAGGTGTCTTTCCCATTTCTGTTGTTGTAACTAAATCTTGCAGATTTTTATTTGTCTGTGCCAATTTATGTTTCCCTTCTTTTATATCTTGCGTCTTTGGATCAACTTCGTCTGATTCATCTTCTGTTTTCTGACTTATTTGTTCATTCTTTGTGGTCATTTTCTGGGAACTTTCTAGTTATAAGTTTAAGTTAGAGATTTGCTTATTTACATGATCAAAATTGTTTTTAATCTCATCATGATTTCTTCTTGCATCTTCTTTATGTGAATTAATGTTTCCTGAATTAATTGTAGCATAGGATGTATTTCCTTCTGGAAAATATTTACTTCTTCTTGAGGTGTCACTCCTGCAGATCCCTGGTCAACCTGGCTGAGATGGAAATATTAAGTATTCATGAATATTAAGTATGTTTTCCTAATATTTTTGGCTAGATATAAAAGATCCATTTTATTTCTCCCCTTCAGATATTATGTCAGAACTGTTGTGATCCCCAAATACTAGTGTTATCTGTTACCACCAATCTTAATGTCCACAAAACAAAGTCTCATCTAGTTTTTCTGGTCTTTATATGTAGCCTTTATAATCCATTAGGTCCCAGTCCACCACTGAAAGCAATATTTTGTAATAGTCCTTCTACTCAGGCATCCAGAAAGCCTTCCCCAGACAAAGATAGCCAGAAGTCAATTTTTCCTTTCTCTCAAATAGTTCTTAAGATTAAAAGTCAGAGCTCAGTATATGTTTATAATCCAAGAAGCTCAACAGGTTTCAAAACAATTAAGTTCTCACACTGTAGTAAGTATGCCAAAATATTTTTCTCTGTTGCCAACTGTTCTTTGTTGAATTAAAAGTCACCAAATAACAAAGAAGCTAGATTGCTATCTATTTCTGGGCTTCTTGCCAGGTCTGCATCAGTCATTGCAGCTGTGGTGCTATACTCTAATCCACCACTAGATGTCATTTGGTATCCATTTCCAACTCTTAAAACAGAAGGTTGATTTCTTACATTTCACCCCAGTATTCTTTCAAAAAGAAAATCTTAACAAATTTCTCAGTTCTCAAATTTGTCAAAATTATAGCTTTATATTACTTCCACTTCAGTGTTAAATATTTCTGTCCCCCATACAAAAAATTAAAATGGCACTGCAATCCCCTTCCTTCTCGCGTTTGGAGGTTTTTAGCTTCTTGGGGGCCTTTTCCAGGAAATCCAGTTGTAAAATAGTAAAGAAAGGATCAATATTCTCACCCAGTTCCAAACATGCTGTTTACAATCTGTTAATTAGTGCTTTCTTTCTTCAGTTATCAGTAGCTGGAGGCTGGCCACAGCAATGCAGCCAGTTTTCCCCTGCTGGTTTGGAGGGCTTTCCTCGGATCAAATGGATTGACCACAATCTCTCTGTGATCGACAAGGCACTCCTCTTTTTTCATCACCTCTCTGGGGCAATTTTAGGCCCTTTTAGGGACACCATCAGGGCAAAATCGGGTGCGGAAAGCAGAGCCCCACCTTCCTGCGTCCATGTCGCTACAACGCCAAACTGGAAGTCTTCCAAGCATCTGAATTTTGATCATGTGACCATAAGGATATGCAATAGTCATAAGTGTGAAAAAAGGTTATGAAAAAGGCCATTGTAACTTTCAATAGTCATTAAACAAGGACTACCTGTAGTTGTAAGTCAAGGACTACCTGTAGTTTTACTTTTTATGGAGAAAATATAAAAATAGTTGACAAATGAACTTGCTTGAATCAATAATCCATAATGAAACTACAAGCAGTTCATAAGTCAGTTCCTTGGAAAAATGGGTAGGAGGGTCCTAAACAAGCTCTTAAAATGCAATGATTTTTTTGTATAAAAAGAACATGGTATTGAAGAATAAGATAGGATGAACATATATGCTTTTAAATTATGGTTGCTTGGCAAGGTTGAAGTAATATACAAAAGAGGAAGATTGGTAATACAATGGATATAATAGCAACAGCCATGGATACCACTTTTACAACAGTGAGTCACTTGACAGGACAGAACACAAATTCAGGGTCACCCATGAATCAGCATTGATTTGATGGCAACCAATAACAACAATTGTAAATGTCAAATTACATTTAAAAAATGGAGCAAGTAAGAAAGTGACAATTATAATTTCAGATTATTTAAATTTAATTTGATTAAATTATGATCAATTTGAATGGACATGCAAAAAAGGAAGAAGGCAAATAAGTTAGCAACTTTAAAGACCAAAATATATTTAAAAATATTTTATAAATGTACCAGCATTAATGTAAAGGAAAAAAGAATAATGCGCTCAGTTAATTTCCTATATTTTTTATTTCTTGGAATTCATACCACACCATTTAAGCAGTACTCTTATATCTTTGTGATTCATTCAGACCTCATCAAATTAATCATTAAGCAAAATCTCTAACTACACGAACAGCATTAACTGTAATAGCTTGACTATACATATTCCAGCAAATGACATTTTGATAGACTACCTTTTTGTAGCTAAGGAGCCATTCCCCGATTGGACTGCATAATTTAAATTGCTAAAAAGGATTCCTTCCTAGTTATTTAAACACCAAGGCCCGTATTTTGCTAGATGTGATTAATTGGAGTTCTTCCCACATGGCATCACTGCCTTTGATGGAGCAGGTTGTCCTCAAACAAGTGATGCAGCCAATCGCTCACTGTTGCAGCCTTTATAGCTTAGTTATTTATGTTGATTTATTCTCTTCAAAATGGAAACCATAAAGCAAAATGATCATGGTTCTGGAAGTATAAAGACATTAAGCAAGTCTCAAATAATATTATATGAAAAACATTTTTTAAAATGCTTACAAATAATGGAAAAGGAAATTTGCGTTACATTGAGAATTCATGAAATGAACAGACTATCAGTAGGAAAAGAATTATCTGTGATTTTTGTTTTTCAGTCTTCCCCAAACTAATGTTCTGCAGAGGAATTAAACTATAATTTTCAGCACTTCCAAAAATTGTATCTCAGTATACTTACTGTAGATTCTTTACATTCTTTACCCACAAAAAACTCACTTTTAGCTAATATTTGTTTTAATGAGATGGATGGATGGATGGATGGATGGATGGATGGATGGATGGATGGATGGATGGATGGATGGATGGGGAAGGAGGAAAAACTGAAGGAAATCAGTTTGTAGTGCTAAAACAAAAAAAGCCAGAAGACCTTAGGCTTAGATATATGTACATCTATACATAGCACATAAATAAGAATTAGACATTTTTACTCAGAAAGACAAATATGGTATGATCAGCATTAGTAAAATTTGATGGGAAGGTAAAGATTGGTAGCTAGCATTGAAAGGCTACAAAAGAAACAGCTCCAAGAAAAAAGCTAACTGTACTATACTATGCAATCTATTCATCCATCTACAGTAGGCATGTCAAACTGCTAGCCAGTGGGCCGGATGCATCATGAGGAAACCACACCCACCCCATTGCCGGCAATGGGGAAAAAGTCACAATACATCACGCGATATCAAATGACGTCGCAAGTTTGACATGCCTGATCTACAGTATCCATCCATAGGCATTTGGGATTGGAGCACAGAAATCACTTTGAAAATGTTTGGATATAAAATGAGAAACAAAAGTGAAAAATGGGAGAAACAAAATATCTTAAGGGTTTATTGCAAACTGCCTAGGCAAGAAGAAGATCCAAATGCTGCCTTTCAATGTCATATGAGCAGTCCTACACTGAGGCCTGCAATACTAATAATGTGAGTGTCCAATTATTCTGACATCTGATGGAAATCTAACTCTTCCAAGAGTCAATAATAGATTGTTCTCTTTCTGGCAACTTCAATGGTCAGTAAGTGGAAGAAGGAATAAGTGAGGCTGCTATGCTGGAGAGAATTTTCACCAATAGGGAAAGAAATGATTAGAAAGTACATGTGGGACGTTTGGAGGGAAATTATCATACGGTATTATTCTTGAATTTGTGATATTCAAAGGAGGAGGAACTGAAAAGCATCAGACCTACATAGTAGGATGGTTTCTCATGAAGGATGGTTTCTCATCAACTCGAAGGAAGATAAAAATTTATAATCCCGAAGGAGGTCTACAAAGAATAGGAAATCTTATAAAACAACATACTAATATGACATCTATGGTGAAAGATGTTTTAAATAATTATCATTAAAAAAAACAAAATCCAAACATGGGTAGATTTGTTGAAAGAGGAAAGTGGTAATAGGTGAAGGGGAGTGACAGAACTTCTTGAACCTATTGGAGCCATGACTGATTTCTTCAAATCAATTTAATTTTTTGTTATAATTATTAGGTTAATAAATCAAGAGAATGTCATATTCAGAGCTAGAGTCTCAGGAAAGCTTCTCATCACAGTTAAATCAATAAAATGATTAATAAGATGTAGTACTACAAAGACTATGAGTAGAGGAATTCAGAACTTAGAAGCTCTAAGTACTAAGAGGAATGTGACAGAGCTGCGCTGGGCTCTCTGTTGTTCAATATTTTACCAGTGGCTTGGAAGAGGGAGTTGAGAGGACACTTATAAATCTGCAAATAACAAATCTGGGACATTTAAGTTTAAGGGAAACACTTTAAAATGTAGAGATAGACCCAGGAAGTGAATTGAAATTAATAGACTGGACTTTTTTAAAAAAGAGTTAAATACAACTTTCTGCATCTCAATAGAAAAAATATAAGGCCCAAACTAGTTGTGGGGCATCTAACTTGGCATTAGAACGTGTGAAAAAAATATGGGTGTCCTTAACAGTCAGAAATTCAACATGACCCAGACTTCCAGAGGAGAAATGGCCAGTAAATAATTTCATTGCTTATCATTCACCCCCCCTTTTTTAATCTTCCCCTCCTTACTTCTTTCTCAGAACCATGCTCCATGCAAAGTGCACTGTAATCCATGAAGACTAATGCTATATGAAAATGGTTAAAGACAGCTTCTCTCCTGAAAATTTATCATATTTTTTTCTTTTTCTTTTAAATAACCATTCCTTTTCCTTTTTATAGACCACCCAAAGATAGTTTCTTGGCTGAACAAAGAACACTGTGACTGTCTTCATTTCAAACAATTAAAAAATCAGCTGGACTCACAACTGAACTTCCTATAAAGGATAATGGCCTGGGACAAGAGGCAAGAATGGGCAAGCCATAGGGGATGTGGGGTCACAGCTTCCATTGGAAACTTCCAAGCACCCTTAAATTGTGGAATTTGGAAAACAACAGAAACATTATCAATTTTTAGTATCATGATTAGGTTCTTAAGCTTCTAAACTGATTGAATGTCAGTTCCAGTTATGCCATTGCATAGGGATATAGACAAAAGTACACTGCTTTTGGTCTCACTGGATTTTAATAGCTAGATAGCAAACACTAACGGGTTCAATGGTCAATGGTTAAAGAAGCTGAGCTTGTCAACTGAAAAGCTGACAGGTTTGAGACCCAACCGCAGCGCAATAGGGTGAGCTTGTTACTTGCTTCAGCTCATACAAACCTAGCAGTTGCAAATGTGCATAGACAAATATGTACCACTTCAGAGGGAAGATAATAGCATTCCTCGGTGTATAGTCATGCTGGCTACATGATCACAGAAGCGTCTTCAGATAATATTGGGTCCCTTGGCTAAGAAACAGAGGTGAGCACCACCCCGTAGAGTTGGACATGGCTAGACAGAGGGAAACCTTAAGTTTTACTTTAAACCCTAACTGAAAAACTATGAAAGAACCTGGTAAAGGTCTTAAAATAATATTATGCAGACTCCCTCCTTTAATATGAATTTTGACTCCTGGAGTCCTGAGCAACAGCTGGAGAATTCTGAGAGTCACAACCCGCGCAAAGCTTCCAGGTCAGGAAAGGTGCCCACCTGCTCCAGCACCTCCTGCACCATCTCGTGGCTCAGCAGGTTGGGCAGCCGCATATCGGGGTACTCGATCCCGCGGCACAGCAGCAGCGAGGTGGGGATAGGCTTGCAGTTGGACCGCTTGTAGGCAAACTCGGGCTCCCTGAAGAGGAAGAGCCTGCCGGCTGGGCTGAGGCAAACCACAGAGAGGCAAAGCGGTGAGAAACTCACCGGGGTGCATCTTGCCGAGGGGTGCGGAGGGGAAGAGCGTGCACGCTCTGAGCGGGGCCCATTCGGGAACCCCCAAAGCTACTGGGACAGGTGGAGGGAGCGACGGGCGATGCAGATAATAAAAACAGAATCCTGATAAGCACCTGATGGGATCCATTGCTGGCTCAAAATTCCAAACACGGTCACTGCACACAATATAGGATTTTGCTATGTCTCAAGTATGCAAATGAAGTTACTTATTGTTGTGTCCTAGCCTGCTGAAGCCCCTGCACTTTTGGAGTCAGTAACGTTTGCTGACTTGAAGAAAATGCTTAAGGAACATTTCCAGCCTAAACTTTCTGTAATTGCTTGGAGGCACACGTTCGAGCAGAGGGACCAGAGGCCGGGTGAGTCTGCTGCAGACTTTATTGCTGCCTTAAGACAAGCGGCTAGGCCTTGTGAATTCAAGGACCTGGAAGAGAGGCTGCGGGATCGTTTTGTTTGTGGCCTAAGGAGTCGTGAGCTGCAACAAAAGATCTTTGCCAAGGAAGACGTTTCGTTCCAAGATGCCTTGAGGGAGGTTGCAGCTGAAGAATCAGTGGGCGGAGCTGTGTAGGCTTTGTGGCTCGGCAGAAACCCTCCAGCCACTGTGACCATCCATCAAGAGGTCGCTCGAGAAGATCCAGAACAAGATCCTGAAGAGGAGGTGGAAAGGCTGCACCAATCAGCAGAGAGAAGGCCGAAGGGGCGTCCAGACCCCAGCATCTCCTCAGTGCTTTGGGTGTGGAGGACGCCACAAGCACACTGACTGCAGATTCCGCTCTGCCATTTGCCGGGCATGTGGCAGGCAAGGTCACATTGCCTCCGTCTATTTGGGTCACCAGAAGGTTCAACCTCAGGAAGAATTGCTTCAGAAAGGTACTAGGGTCCCCAGCCAACATAGGGTGGGTTTCTGTGCATCACGCAGAAGCATTTTGAGGACAGGGACACACAAGCCCCTTAAGAAAAAGCTTCGCATTGATGTGAAGTTGCAAGGGGTTCCCTTGTCAGTGGAGTTGGACACTCTATCGATCATTTCACATGACACCTTCAAAAGGATTTGCAGCAGTAGTGGCCTTTGAGTCAAACTCAGGCCATCGAACTTAATTCTCACTAACTTCCAGCTCAGAGCTTGGCTCTTACAAGGGGCCTCCCATTGCCTTACGCTTAGACCCAGCTATCACACCTATTAGGATTAAGCCTAGAAGGGTGCCTTTTGCTCTCAAAAGCAAGATTGATGCAGAGCTGGACAAGCTGCTCCAGCAGGGCATATTAGAACCTGTGGACTCTAATCCATGGGAAATCCCCATTGTAACGCCTCTAAAGGCTAATGGAGAAGTCCGAATTTGCACGGACTATAAATGTACACTGAACAAAGCGCTGCAACAGCATGCATATCCAGTGCCTGTGGTGAGCCACATTCTGGCCTCCTTCAAGAGGGGGCTAATTTTTGCAAAACTTGATTTGGCACAGGCCTATCAACAGTTACCTGTTGATGAGGCAACAGCTGAGGCTCAAACAATTGTAACGCACAGGGGAGCCTTTAAGATCAAAAGACTACAGTTTGGGGTTAATGTGGCTCCTGGCATATTCCAAAGTGTAATGGAGTGCACACTTCGCGGTATTCCTGGGGTCTGTCCCTGCTTTGATGACGTCCTCATTGCTGGGGAGTCATCTCTAAACTTACCTGAAAGATTAAGGGCTGTCTTGCTTTGTTTTCGCCAAGCGGGCCTAAAACTGAAGCCAGATAAATGCAAAATTGGAATCACTTCTACTGAATTCTTGGGTTTCAGAATTGATGCTCAAGGCATCCATCCTGCTGAATCTAAGCTCCAAGCTATTCAGCAGGCCCCAAGTGCAAAGTCCAAAAGCGAGCTGCAAGCTTTCTTGGGACTCTTACATTTTTATCATGCCTTCCTTCCCCACAAGACTGCAGTGGCTGAGCCGTTACACCGGCTCTTGGATAAGCAGGCTCCATGGCAGTGGACCCAGGTCCATGAAAGGAGTTTCAATGAGGTAAACGCCTTGCTCTCTTCAAATGCTGTTTTAGTGCATTTCAATGGGCAATTGCTCATTGACAGTCATTCCAAGTGGCTAGAGGTTGTTCCTGTTTCTTCCACTACTACTGCCAGGACCATCCAGGTGTTGAGAGGGATCTTCGCCTCACATGGACTTCCAGATGTCCTGGTTTCAGATAATGGCCCCCAATTTACCTCTTTTGAGTTCCAGGGTTTTCTTCAGGCCAACTTGATCCGGCATGCAACTTCAGCTCCCTTCCACCCTTCTTCAAACGGCCAGGCAGAGAGGATGGTGCATACTACCAAAGATGCGCTCACTTACGGCAGCTGGCATCACAGGTTAGCTGATTTCCTTCTTCCACAATGCACACCTTGCACAGTCACAGGAAAGAGCCCAGCAGAACTCCGGTGGGGTCGCTGCCTCATCACCAAACTTAACAGGTTTCACTCAGACTGGTTGGCTTCACAGGTGTCACAGCCGCGGGCACCTAGGAGACTACAGGTGGGCAATCCGGTCTGTGCAAGGAACTATTGACCTGGACATCTCTGGGTCACAGCAGTGGTCTGCAAGGTTTCTGGGCCACTATCATATGAAATGGCCTTGGACGATGGGTGCGTCATCCAACAATACATAGACCAATTGCGCTGGAGGCTGCCCAGCAACACTTCCGCTCCTGGCTCTGCTCTCGGGGGTAAGGAGGACCATAATCTTCATTCTGGACCACAGTCTTCCAGCTCCAGAGGGTTTTCACACGCTACTGCACATGTTCTAGTGGCAGAACAGGGGCATTGTCATAATTCAGCTATTGCTCCAAACAGGGAGTCTCCGGAAAGGGGGTCATCCCACACATCAGTTATTGCTCCAAACAGGGAGCCCCAAGAAAGGGGATTTGCCATGGAGGCGGCTCCTGACTCTGGCACCTCTGACTCATACACGGGGGTCATGGGTTATTGCTGCACATCAGCCACTCAGGCCACTCCAGCTGTTGGTCTTGGGCTTGAGGGACAGTGCTCCCAAGAGAAGTCCATTGTGGACTTGAGGAATACCACCCCACCACGGGACTTAGGGAATTCCACCCCCTCAAGGAACTCTGGCTTGGGCTTAGAGGGTCCAGTCAGCCAGCAGCTGGGTGGGTCACCTGGGTCTTTTGGGCATCAAAGTCCTCATCTGCCTAGCCTGGCAGGCGAGCTGGCAGGCCAGGCACACTCACCAGCCATCAGAAGGTCACAACGGGCCAAGGGCCCACCCAAACATCTTGGGGACTATGTGAGGTTTCTGTCAAGTCAAGGGAACCTTACTAGCCCTTAAAGAAGATGCAGAGCAAATACTCAGTGAAGGGGTGTTATCTTCAGCTTATTATTTATTCTATTTTCTTTCTGAATGATTGTATATGTAAGAGTGCTTGCCTGTGTGCAGGCAATTGTGATTTCCATTAATCCCCAGTCCCTTGAACACATGTACCTGTGCTGTTACATCATAAGGTATATTGCTTTATCTAGGGGGGGAGGGGTGTTGTGTCCTGAGCCTGCTGAAGCATTCAGCAGGCTCAGAAATGTTGCAAATGGTACCGGGCAGACCAAAAGCTGCCCGGGACCAGACTGGCTGTCACCAGCCTTGCACGCATGCGCAAGGCATGAAAACAGCAGGATTTCTATTGGCTGACACTGTCCAGGTTTTGGACACTATAAAAGGCCTGCGTGCCTTTTTGCTGTTGCTGGTTGTAAGAAGAGAACAATAAAAGAAGCTTGTTTGTTACACCATGTGTTGCCTCTTAATGTCTCTAACCTGCAAACACAACACTTATTGTTCGTTGTTGTATTTCAAAACTGGAGCAAATAAATATATTGAGTAAAACATAGAAAATCACATGAAAAGATTTTTGTCTTCTGTCAAGTGGGATGGGAAGACCATCAGCCTGGATTATACATTAGTGAGAAAAATGGGCTTTCAGTGGATACATTCCTGTCTCCAAAGTTCCAGATAATTCTAACACAATCTAGACATTTGATAGATATAAAATACAAATTGGATGGGAATATATTGATTATTCTCTGGTTGAAGGGAGGTATTCCAAATCATAACATGGGGACAAGAAAAATGAACAATCATGTAAAGGAACAAACAGTACAGACCCTTCCCTGGTCATAGCAATTCCAAAATTTGGCAGCAGCAGTCCTAAAAGATTTCCTGCAGTGAACTTGGCACTGATAGATACGTATTTTTTATTCATAGATGGTTAAGTAAAACAAAAATGTCTCTCTAATGCATGAAAAATAAAGATAGCATGGGGTGCTGATAAATAAACAGTGTTAGTTTTTGTAATCGTTCAACATCTCAGCATGAATTGTCACCTGGCAAGATAAGAGGCTACCCATGGCTCCTTCTGCCGTTCATAAATATTGCTCTTGTAGTCAATAGCACATGGCACTATGCTCCCATGGACTGATTGAACTGCTCCCATGATGTTCCCAGTCTCTGCTGGATTAAGAATGAAGCACAAACTGAACTCCGATATTCTACAATGGCAGCACTGTTCATATAAGGCCTTATCATATTATTAAACAATTGAAAGTGAAGGCTAAACTTGTTTAATTCTGTTCTCCCTATACATCAGCATAGCAGGACAAAATGATGTATGATTACTGCCTTTACTATACAATCATTGTGCCACTATCATGCAGTTCATTCAAAATTTTTGATATTGCCATCTGCTGCAAACTTATTTTAAAAGAAATACTAACCATGCAATATTTCTACAAAATATTTATTATTTGAAAAATGACTATAATAGCATCTTAAGAGTTTCTCAATTCTAATTTGACTACTTTTTAGATTTTACTACAAGGCTTTGCCATTTATTCTTTAACTTTCTCACAGCAATTAAGATTTCAAATTAGGTCCAGCATGCTATTCAAGTGACTTAAGAAAATATAGAGGATACATAAAAGCAATTAAAATTTCTAACCAACAGTAGCCTAAAAAAATCATAAAATAAAACATCAAGCACTTAAAAAAATCATAACAGAATTAAATGTAAGTTTACAATAAATATCAGAAATTTAAATCCGTATCTTATCACTTTTGGGCAGTCCCATCCAAGGTCTAGTAACATGATGGGGATATGATATTATGCAGTTATACGGTATGATGCACACATGGTGTACAATAGTATTGTATCATGCAAAAGGCACTGTTCAAAGAAAAATCATTGGGTCCAGTCCAAGCCAGGAATAAATAAAATGGAGGCTGTTTGGAAAGAAGGTTCTTGTTTATTTAGTTGCTTATTTGGACTTAAGACAAGCTTCACAGTCTTGATTATGAGGGTTGTATTAAAAGTACTATAAACCAGAATCCTATTAACCCAAATAACTGTATGTATGTACCCCAATAACTGTCTGGTTTGGCACAGCAACCAAACAGGACAGATACAGACTTCAATGGATAGTTAGGACTGGAGAAAAAGCAGTCGCAACCAGCCTGTCTTCCATTGAGGATTTATACTACACGAACCAGAAAGAGGGCTGAGAAAATATCTAAGGATCCCTCACATCCTGGACATAATCTATTTCAACTTCTCCCTCAGGATGCCAAAACTATTAGATACAAAGATAGTTTTTCCTCCTCGCCATTACTCTGCTGAACATTTAATTCCCACAGCAGTCTCCTTTCTCATCCTCTCATCTTTCCTACTGTCTTCTCCTATTAGTTTCTTATGATTTATCAATTTGTTTATTATGATTTATGATCTATCACTTGTTTATATGTACACTGTGAGCTTATGCACCAGAGACAGATTCCTTGTGTCTCCAATCATACTTGGCCAATAAACAATTCTAATCTGGTTCGGCCCATCACACCATGCATGCGCGGCGCAGGTTGGGGTCGCGCCGCGCATGGGCGGTGCAGGTGGAGTCTCGGCCTGAAAAAGGTTGAGAACCGCTGTTCTAAAATGTTCATTTTGCATGCGAGGTTTTCACAAAGCATGGTGGAGTATAATTAAAGTGTAATTAAGTAATTTTGTTTAGTTTTTGCCTGCATAGGAAAAATCCTGGTTTCTATTATTATTCCCACAGCATTAATAAATTAACAATTTCCCTTTTCAGCACAAATGAATCCATGCCCTGAAGTTATCTTGGTTCTCTTTCTTCTCTTTGATGAAAAATTCTTTTTACCACCAAATTATTTAACAAACTGATGACAAAGACCCCCCATGAAGTTGTCAGAATTACTTATACAGTAGCTTATTAAATCACAGCACCACATAATTAGTTAACAGAATACATTTTTGACATATTCTGAAAGCTATTGACTATTTGTACAATCAAAATTTCTATCAAGTCAATTTCTATCATGTTTGGAAAACGTCAGCAAGTTCTTCAAGCTTTCTGAAACCTAAGGAGATATGTTTCATGAAATATGAGCATATTATTATTATTTATTATTATTTATTAAATTTCTATACCGCCCCTCTCCCGAAGGACTCGGGGCGGTTTACAGCCTTAAAATTTAAAAAACATATAAATGTACAAAATTAAAATATTTAAAAATAAATTAAACAAATTAGGCCATAAAATAAATTAGGCCATATCATTTAGTAGCTATACAATTATCAGTTATTACATATATATACACACACACACACACACACACACACACACACACAAACATGCATATGTATGTAGTTTTAAATCATTTTAGGATCTCCAGCAATTACTGTATTGCTATTTTGCTAAGGTCACATGCATTTATTTTAAAGTGTTTGCATCTAATAGTAAACTTAACGGGCCATTGTTACTTATTTGATAAACTATGGTTTAAAAATCTTGTCTGAATCAAATGAAAATCCTTTATCAGGTATTTTTAACAGAATTGTTAGAACAAAATGTTACATCAGAATTAATATTAGATAACTGGTATTAGTTCACCCTAATGAGAAAATGCATACACATTTTAATAAGAAATCTTTCTCTTGATTTTAATTGATAGCTTGATGCACTAATATGATATAAATACACATTTTAATAAGGCTTGTTTTACAGATGCTGCCAAATGGAAGTTTTGTCTGCTTGAATACTGCAGCAGGCTTGGAAGTTATGTCAAGACTATCTTCTAAAAGTGGATGGGATTAGGATTATAGATCAGATTTTTAAATTGTTCAGTTCCTATTCCCCCCCCCAAAAAAAGCTGAGATGTAATGATCAGACCATTGGATTCCATGAAGATTGAAGTTCTATTCCATCCTTGGACCAAAAATCTCAGTAGATGCCATTGGGTTGAAGTGATGTGGAAAATAAGATGGAGAAATATCATATATGCTGCCCTGAGGTCCAGAAGGAAAGGTGTAATATAAATCTAATAAATAATTCATTTAAATCGTATAGCGTACATAACATACTAATCATAAATAACCGCACTTAGCAACGTGAGAAGCACCTGACACTGTCAATAAGCAGAATAATTGCTAATTCCACAAAACGACAATTTTTTAAAAAAAAAGTTAAATATAATATCAGTTCAATGCAAGGTAAAGAAAACAACCGCAACTGCCAAAGGGGCTAAAAAGACGGTGTGAAAAGATGTCTGTCAGGGAAGTCCCTCAAATGATGGCCCCGCCCCTAGTAGGCTAAAGACCGCCCATTCTGGGTGAAAGAACTCAGACACAGCCAAGGGAGTTCCAGAAGGGTTCCATTCGACTCTCTTCGCTTTCCAGGAAGCAGATTAGAGACGTACTCGCTGGTTAAGGGCAACTAAAGGATCCGAGACCCAGCCAGCTAGCATTGGCCGTGTCTCAGTCCGTGAGTACCTCGCCCACTCGTCGAGCCCACTACCTCCCGGCCTTTTCCCCCTGTCCGTGCTTCCGCCCTGCGCGCGTTCGGTGGTAGGTACAATTGCTGCGGTCGGTGGTCACGTGCTGTTCGTGTTCTGACGCGTGGCCCAGGGTTGTGGCTTTGCTTGCCGGGTTGCATCCCTGCAGCGTCCCAAGCTGCAACTTAATGTCATTGCAGTTGAGTGGAACGCTGCGTTTGGAGAATGCGATTCCTGGTTTGTGGAAGTGACGGGTTTGCCTGTTGCATTGTAGGCTAGCAAGATGTAAAAACACTCTTGGCCACCGCATGGTTGAAAAGAACATCTGGGCTCGAAAAGCTAGCCTTAAATTTCATTCCATGACTGACAACAAAGAAGATGGTACTTTTACTGGAAATAGTTGTACGGTCCTGCAGGAACCGCTTAACTGTACTTTGCTATTTAAGTCCAAACCAGCTGCTGTCAACCTGGGGCTTTCTGAATGAGGTGGATCTCAGTTCCATCGCTGCAACCTACACAGGGCGGGCTAGTTGTTCTCAAAGACAACTTCTAGTCCACGGGTGTCAAACTCGCCGCGTCACGTGAGGTGTCATGACGTATTGCGACTTTTTTTTTTGCATTGCTGGAGCTGGGGTGGGCGCGGCCTCGGTATGATGCAACCGGCCCGCGCGCCAGCAGTTTGACATCTCTGTTCTAGTCCAATCCAAGCAGGAGACCCTATACTATTTTAGACAAATGGCTGTCCAGTCTCTTCTGAAGGCAAGCTGTTCCACTGGTTAATTGTTCCTATTATTAGGAAATCTCTCCTAAGTTCTAGGCTGCTTCTCTCTTTAATCAGTTTTCATCCATTGCTTCTTGTCTTGCCGGGGAAATAGGTTGACCCCTTCTTCTTTATGGCAGCCCCTCAGCTATTGGAACATTGCTATCATGTCACCCCTAATTCTTCTTTTCACTAGACTAGACATACCCAACTCCTGTAACCATTCTTCATATGTTTTAGCTTCCAGCCCTCCCCCCCAATCATCTTTGTCATTCTTTTCTGCACTCTTTCCAGAGTCTCAACATTTTTTTTATATTGTGTGACCAAAATTGGATGCAGTATTCCAAGTGTGGTCTTATCAAGGCATTATAAGATGGTAGTATCACTTCTCATAATCTTGATCCTATCCCTCTGTTAATGCAGCCTAAGATTGCATTGAGTGTTTTGGTGGCTGCAACACACGGTTGACTCATTTAGAATAGAATAGAGCTGGAAGGGATCCTGGATGTCTTCTAGTCCAGCCCCCTGTTCGAGCAGGAGAACCTATATCATCTTAGACAGGTGGCTGTCCAGTCTCTTCTTAAAAATCTTCAGTGATGGAGCACCTACCATTTCTGGGGGTAAGCTGTTCCACTGGTAGATTGTCCTCACTGTCAGGAAATTTCTCCTTAGTTCCAGGTTGCTTCTCTCTTTGATCAGTTTCCAATCATTGTTTCTCGTCCTTCCATCTGGTGCTTTGGTGAACAATCTGTTCCCCTCTGCCTTGTGGCAGCCCCTCAGATACTGGAACACTGCTATCATGTCTCACCTATTTCTTCTTTTCCTTAGACTAGCCAGACCCAAATCTCGTAGCCGTTCTTTGTATATTTTAGTCTCCAGGCTCTTGATCATCTTCATTGCTCTTCTTTGAATTTTTTCCAAACTCTCAACATCTTTTTTGTGGTATGGTGACCAAAATTGGCTTCAGTATTCTAGGTGTGGTCTTACCAGGGCTTTATAAAGCGGTAATAGTACTTCTCGTGATCTTGATTCTATGCCTCTGTTTATACAACCCAGGATTTTGTTGCTGCTGCACACTGCTGGCTCATAGTCAAGTGATCGTCCACTAGGACTCCAAGGTCCCTCTCACAGTTACTGTTTTTGAGCCAGGTCTTTCTCAATCTGTATATATGCCTTTGGTTTTTCCTGCCTAAATGTAAGACTTTGCTTTTCTCTACACTGAATTTCATTTTGTTAGATAAGGTCCAGTGTTCAAGTCTCCTGAGATCCATCTGGATCTTGAGCCTCATCTTCTGGTATGTTGGCTATTCTTGCAAGTTTGGTGTCATCTGCAAATTTGATGAGTTTTCTTTCTATTCCCTCATCTAAATAATTTATGAAGATATTCCCTTAGCTAAATCATTTATAAAGATGAAACATATTTAGCATTGCTTTTGTAAATATTGTAAACTACAGTATTGCTGAATGATACTTTGAGAAATGATATAGGGAGAAAACAGAATAGATCACAAAGATCACAAAAAAGATAGGGGGATAGGATCAAAAAGGGCAAGACAACGGGAAACATACAAAAAGGTTAGACCAGGGAAAAGGGATAACACAAAAGTGGGATTAATCCCACAAAATAGCATCGCTTCAGCAAGTCTACCAGTCTGAGTTTACATATTAAATCTTAATAATTACTCTATTATTAAACAACTTTCCATATAATCACATAAATAACAAATTAGTCAATAAATCTCATTCATTTCACTACTTAACAATGCTTAGTATTAATTAATTATAATCACTTTAAAATAATAATATACTACATATTAGAGTTTTATTTAAGATCACAAATATACAAAGAGGAAGAAGAAGAAGAAGAAGAAGAAGAAGAAGAAGAAGAAGAAGAAGAAGAAGAAGAAGAAGAAGAAGAAGAAGAAGAAGAAGAAGAAGAAGAAGAAGAAGAAGAAGAAGAAGAAGAAGAAGAAGAAATAAGAACAAGTTCATACAAATAATCATGGAATATAAATACAAATTATCAATTATGTCTTTAAATTTCATAACCTTTTCTCATTCTAGCGTATTTCTAGCCAATAATAAAATTTTCCCCATGTTTTAAAGTAAATTGTGTCTTCTTTCTCTTTCATTTCTAAAGTCAGTCTATCCATTTCTGCACATTCTAGTATTTTTGTTATTATAGCCTGGTCAGATGGTAAATTTTCATTTTTCCAAAATTGGGCAAATATTATTCTTGCGGCTGTCAGCACATGCAATATTAAATACTCATTCTCTTTTCCATAATTCAAACCTAACATTCCTAACAAACAGAGTTCTGGTTTAAATTCTATCTGTATTTTAATCATCTCTTCTAGCCACATATGGATCTTAAACCAAATTTCTTTAACATTAGGACATATCCACCAGAGATGGTAATAAGTGCTGGTTGTTGTTTACATTTCCAACACATATTTGATACATTTTTAAACATTTTCTCTAATTTAACTGGTGTCATGTGCCATCTATAAAACATTTTATATAAGTTTTCCTTATATGCAGCTGCTATAGTAAATTTAATATTTCGGCCCCATAGTTTTTGGCAATCTTCTAAATCTATAGAATAACCAAAATTCTTTGCCCACACTATCATTGTTTGTTTCACTTGTTCTTCTTCCATCTTCCAGTTTAGCAGGAATTTATAAAGTTTCTTAATCAGATTTTCATCTGTTTTCAAAAGTATTTTATCTAGTGATGTCTGTTCTTTGTAAAATCCCATTACTTTTACATCTTTTTCATATCTTGTTTGAATTTGCAAGTATGACCACCATGTTAAATCAATGCCAGTTTAACATTTTAACATTTTATATACATATTAATAAAGATGTAATGTAAGGACCCACTTCAATCCCACATCTTAAGAAAGCAGAACTCTTGGAAACAATTTCTTCCAACAGGAATTTTTATTAAGAGTAGTTGATAGCAGGCATAATAGACAGGATCTGATGGATTCTTTACAGATTGATATTTTATTATTATTTTTTATAAACAATTTTTATTAGTTTTCCATTTTACAGAAGCTTAAGAGCCAGCATGGAGATATGGTGGTTAATTACAAAAGAAACAATAACATTATAAATATACAATTCACACAATGTTTCTTAAATTTCCCTCTCTATGTAGACTATTATAATCAAATAGATTCAAATAAATTCATTCATTAATATATCTAAATATAAATTTCCTTAATCAATAGAAACTTTCAACCGCTCAATATCAATGTAATAATCAATGTAAAGTACAATCCTATAACCAATTCATTCATTAGTATATTGCTAAATATAAATTAAATGCTTAAATCAAAACTAACGCTATCTGTTTAAATTATTATAATCTCATTATTACATTTCTAACACAAGTTTTCATTAAATATATCGCTGGATATAAATTTCATTAATCAATAAACGTTTACAAAAGCTCCTTATCTATCCCAAAGATCCTGTTTTAAACTTTATTAATTTTTCAAATATTTGAATTTAAACTAACCT
The DNA here is from genome assembly GCA_034064705.1 of Bothrops alternatus. NCBI lineage: Eukaryota > Metazoa > Chordata > Lepidosauria > Squamata > Viperidae > Bothrops > Bothrops alternatus. Next base: position 11,181,780 of record JARGCV010000085.1, read on the forward strand.
ATTTATTTTACTATTCAGGGACCCCAAATTTCTTTTATTTAAACATATTAACTCCAAAACTAAGTTCTTACATTTCTCAGTTATATTTCTATTCTTTTTCAATAATTCTCCAATTATTATCCATCTCATTCCAAAAAGAAAACACAAAAGAGAGAAAACAAACATACACACAAAAACATATTCTTATTATACTTCAATATTAAATTCTAAATCATTTCATAATAACCTCCCTTTTAGCAAAAACCAAATCCAGTCCGAATCGCTATAAAACCTTTACCATCCATAAGTATCATCTCAAATTTAATATTTATATCTTATTTTGGGTTTCTTTCTATTCCAAATAGGTTTCCATAGTCGAGTCTCTTAGTTCCGCAAATAGCTCTCCCATTGTCTCCTGCCACACTATATACAGCAACAAGAGGTCTCTCATTCTCCATTTTATTAGGGTGATATAAGAGTTATAGTCATTCTGAAAAGCTCGTGCCAAAACATCATTTCCCGTCTTTTTTTAAGGTTGCATAAACTTTAGTTGAAATCATTTTTAGTATAGTCCTCTTTAATCAAATTTTGCTCTTCTTCCAATAGTTTATCCTCTATCAGAGAGTCAAATAGAGTCTGCAAATCAGCTTGTCTTTCTGAAGTAAACTCCTCCATTTCCTTATTACAGGTCATCTGTCCATTTATATCAAGACTTTTTCCCAGTATCAATTGGTAGTCCAACTGTACATTTGCTTCTTCCATCTCAGTGGACTGGGAGCCAGTCTCTTGAATATAAACTACGGTTTCACTTAAACCTTGTGCTTGACTTTGTCGATGTAAAGAAATCTCCTTTTTGCAGGCAATTATCATCTCCGTGTTTTCTAAAATTTTGTCCAAAATATATTTATAGATAGAAACTGAGCGGGTTTCCTCCATTTTTATCATATTTGAAGACATTATCTTTTGGGGGGAGACTGTTCTTAATAGCAATCAATCAATATCCATCTCCTCCCAAGTTTCTTAGTCTTTTTCCTTTGTACAAATTCCAAAAGAAAGAAAATAGCAAGAACAATACCTAGTTTCAACAGAAGATGTCCCCCGACGAATAATCAAAGTTAATCAAATAATCAGTCTTTTCGGATGCCATAAAAATAAAAGAAAACAATACTCTCCAAATACATAGGGTCTTAAATCTCTCTAAAGAATTTTCTTGGGGCTCCCAAGTATCCAAAAACAAAATCAGCCATTAAAACAAAAATAGATTTCATCCTTTTCTTAAGCTTCTCTTCCCCCATTTAAAACGCCGCTTCAACAAAAAGGGAAATAATTAAAAAAAAAAAAAGAAAAGAAACTTTTCATAGGAAAAAAAGAAAATAGAGGTAAAAAAAAAGTCTCACCAAATCTTCCATGGTGGGTCTGCTTGCTTAGATGATCTTATGGCTTACGGTTGGTGCAGCTAAATGATCGGCCATTTTACTGGCCGATCTTTACCCTGTCAGCCCAAAGGAGATACTCGTGCACAGAAGAGGATGCCACTCCTCTGCAATTACCCGAGAAGCCTCCTCAATGGTAGATGCTCCTCCAGAGCATCTTTTCGACCATGTAAGGGGTCTACCGGCAGGGGAAACTCAATCGGCAAAGGGACGACTCCCTTCGCTTGACCGCACCACCGTGAACCGGAACCGTAAGCCACTTTAAAGGGTCCCTAAGCAAACCCCATCCCACAGTTCATGTGGACGGTTCAGACCAGCCAATCCCCAGGTATTAAATCCATCGTGGGAAAGGGAAGATAACATCGGTCCAGCTCCATTTGTAGTACGATGTTCCACAGCTCTTCACACTTCCTTTTGAGACTGGAGAAATAAGCCAGGTTCCGGATGTTTGTATTTCTTCCCCCCCCTTTCCTAACTGCCAGGTTAGGGGGAAGAAAGTTCAGAGAGATGCATAGTGCAGGAGACAATTTGTTACATTGTAATGGGCAGCAGACCCAGCGGCAATAAACAAAAGGTTACATTGTAGCGAATAGAGGAAGTGAAAGTCATAACCCCGCATGCATATCCCCCCTCCCCCTTGGGAGTATGGCAGAATCCAGGGGAAGGTGAGATTTGGTTTTAGATCAGAGGAGATAGATAGAAATGAAATATAAATGGATTCTGACAGATGTTTTAGCTTGCTTAAATGTAAGAGATAGATTGGAGAAATTACTTCCTGCATATACAAAAAACTGTAATGCAGATAAATTACTCCTTTGATGCCTGGACGTAGGGTGCAACATTTGTGCATTTTCATATGGGATATGAAATATGACACAACAGTGGCTAGCATTTCCGAAGAAATGTAAAGCAATGCACAGAGAATAGAATGGTGGAAAATCCTGAGGTTGGTACTAATGAGTCAAGCTGACATTATACATTCTTCCTTTGTACATTCTTACTTTAGAGCAGTGGTTCTCAACCTTTCTCAGGTTGAGACCCCACTTGCCCTGCCCATGCGCGCTGTGACCCCGACCCGGGCGCGCGCGCCGGAAATTTTTTTAAAAAAAAATTAAAAAAAAGCAAAACAAAAAAAAAACAAAATGGCGGCCACGACGGGCGGATCTGTGCATGCGCAGATCGGCCCATCGCACGTGCCATGCATGTGCGGATCCGCCCATCATGGCCACCATTTTGGGTTTTTTTAATTTTTTTTAATTTTTTTTTTAATTTTTTTTATTTTTTTTTCGGCGTGATGGGCGGATCTGCGCATGCGTGGATCGGCCCGTCGCACGTGCCGCGCATCCGCGGATCTGCCTGTCGCGGCCGCCATTTTGTTTTTTTTAAATTTTTTTTTTTTAATTTTTTTTATTTTCTTTATTTTTTTATTTTTTTTCAGTGCGATGGGCGGATCTGCGCATGCGCGGCGCGCGTGCCAAAAAATAAAAAAACAAAATGGCGGCCCGCGGTGTCCGGTGACCCTCGCGTCGTGCGACCCCAAATGGGGTCGCGACCCCAAGGTTGAGAACCGCTGCTTTAGAGACTGGAATAACATGGAATATTTCCATTACTATTACAGTACAGTACTTTATTAGGAATGTAAGAGAGCTAGTTTGGTCTAATGGTTATGGCACCAGACTAGAAACTGTGAACCCTGCACTTGTGGGAAAATGCTATGAAGAAAAAAAATCTGTATTAGAAATGTAATACTATAGTTAAGAGGCTCAGCTAAATTAAAAACCCTGACTTGTATCTATCTCTGCCATGAATTTAATGGATAATCTTTCATATCCTCTTGTAGTTTTAACTCTTTAAAATGCTAAATACAGGTAGTCCTCAACTTACAAGTTTGTTTAATGAACATTCCAAGTTACAGTGACACTGAAAAAAGTGACTTATGACTGTTTTTCACACCTGTTGCAGCATCTCCATGGTCATGTGATCAAAATTCAGCTGCTTGGCAACTGATTCCTATTTATGATGGTTGCAGTATCCCAGGGTCATGTTTTCCACCTTTTCCAATTTTCTGGCAAGCAAAGTCAATGGAGAAGTCAGATTAACAATGGTACCACTAACAATTGCAGTGATTCACTTAATAACTATGGCAAGAAAGTTTGTAAAATGGGGCAAAACTCTTAACAACTGTCTTACTTAGCAACATAAATTGAGGTCATAAGTCGAGGACCATACATATTATTAAAATGGGTAATATTTAATTGTGGCTATTATCTTTACAGTGCAGATGAAAACTGACTTTTCAAGTCAACTTTTGGCAGTGTTAGGAATAATTTATGCAGAGTATAAAAAGATTTGGACATAATCTCAAAGTATGGATTAACAGGAATCTTTTACTTAAATGTTATCTCAAAGACTCAGTGCCCTACCTTGGTACATTAGAAATTAAATGTGGCAATATTTCCAAATCTGAATGGAATCAGAGTCCATTAGACTCAATAGTCAGAGAAATTGTCAGCTACCTGCATGTTGATGATAGTCGCTTTTACTCCATTTTTGGAAGAGATTTTATAATATATATTCTAAATAGTTGCAGAAGTAGAAATAGAGGAAGATTTTATTTCATATGCAGGAGCAATATATGTCTATCAATAATTATTATTATTTGTCAGTTATGTTTTGGAGATGTCAAAGGTTTGTGCCATTTTTGGTGGTTCTCGGGGAATTGGTCAGGCTGCCGCACAGCTCCTAGCACGGAAAGGATATTGCCTGGCTGTTATAGCAAGAAATCTGGACAGGGCTCAAGCTACTGTGGATAGATTAGGAGGTAAGTAAGTGTTGATATTTGTTTTTCACATATACAGTACCTTAGAAAGTATATGGAACTACTTAAATAGTACATTATTTAATAGAAATTTGCTAAATTGTTTTAAATTGAAGACACTTGTAAAGTCACTTTATTTTTTTTATGGGAAATAATTGTTGTATTAGTATTCTGCCATTTGATCAGGAGCTGAAGGCCTGGGTATATTTTAATAAAATAATATTTTTCAGTAATAGATACTGTTCAGAAAAAAACTTGCACCCTTACTGTTTCTTGTTTTCAGTTATCTAAAAATTACTACTTCTTTTTACAATAGTTCTGCTTTAAGAATTGCAAACCTGATTTTGAGTAATTTACATGTCATCATGGATTTCATTTCAACACAGCAGGTCATCTTGCACTGAGTTGTGATATCACCAAAGAAGAAGCCATCCAAAAAACATTTAAAGAAATAGAGAACAAATTAGGTCATATACGCTATCTGGTTAATGCTGCAGGTATCAACAGGTTAGTTTCACATTTAAATTGTAACATATGAAAATACCGTATAAAAAGCAGCATGCAGTTTATTTTGTTTTATAGAATAAAAATTCATAAATTATAGAAGAAATATAGATAAGAGACATAGAGACCCACACAGAGAGAATAATTATACCTTCTTTACAATAGTTAACACTGAGACGTCTTTGGTGCTCTCTGAGCTTACTTGTTTTCTTGCAGATGTTTCATTACCCAAACTAGGTAATATCATCAGTTTTAGTAAGGAGTGCTGTTTGCTATCAGTTTATATTCTAGTGGCTTGTCTGTTGGTGGGGGGAGTTTTAGAGATTCTTTGTTTGGGGCTATTTACTATTGGCTTTGGCAATTTTTTGATTGGTCTGATATTAACTTGGAGTTAATCTATGCTCATCTGGGTGCTGATTGCTGGTGGAGAGGTGCTTGAGTGATTTTGTTCCCTTTTGGGCTGGTTGATTGTCTCTTTTGCATAGTCTATAGACATTGTTAATGTCTATGTATCTATTGATGGCTAATTTATCAGAGTGCCAGACTTCTAGAAATTCCCTGGCATTTTTGAATTTGGCCTGGTGTAAGATTGTCACATTTTCCCAATTGAAACTATGGTTAAATCTGTCTATATGTTGTGAAATTAAAAAAAAATCATCATGCCTTTTGACTACCAGTTGGTGTTCATGGATGCATTCTGCCAATCTTCTGCCTGTTTGTCCTACATAGTTGGTTGTTCCAGTTCTTATATTGTATGTTGTAGATCAGTGCTTTTCAACCTGTGGTACACATACCACTGGTGGTAGGTCGGCACCTGGCAGGTGGTATGCGTATGATGGTTGAAAAGAACTGTAAAAAAAAGTATTAAAAAAGTGTAAACGTGTAGCAGGGGGATGAGCTAAAGTGACGGCAGCACTGCACAGGCCTGTGGGTGAGTCAGCTAGAGCTGCGGTGTTGCCGGGGCTCTGCTGAGCACCCAGGATTGGTGTGGGGCTCCAGCTGATTGGCGCAGGGCACCAGCTGATTGGTGCTTCTGGGAGCAGAGCACAGCCTGGGGAGAGGACGCAGCTGGAGTTGCACCAAAGAGAAAAGGAGGAGAAGGGGGAGAAAGGAGAGGATATAAAAGGAGGAGGTTTTGGCAGGAAAGGGAGAGAAAAAAAGACAATGGGGAAAGAGAAGGGGACAGAGAAAGAGAGATGGAGCAGCACACAGCCTGGGGGAGAGGAGTCAGCTGGAGTTGCACCGAAGAGAAAAAGAGAAGGAGGGGGAGAGAGGAGAGGATATAAAAAGAGGAGGTTTTGGTGGGAAAGGCAAAGAAAAAAAGATGACAGGGAAAGAGAAGGGGACGGAGAAAGATATGGAGAAGAGGAGAGGCTTCTTTGAAACAAGCAGAGGGAGAGAAGGGGATAGAACAGTGCAAAGATTAATGTCAGAGAAACAGGCACAAGCTTCCCATTAAAGTGTGGTAAGCAGATGTACAGATAGTCCTCAACCTACGACCACAATTGAGCCCAAAATTTATGTTGCTAAATGAGAAATTTATTAAATGGGTTTGTCCCATTTTACAACTTTTCTTGTCACATTTGTTAAGTGAATCACTGCAGTTGTTAAATTAGTAACATGGTTGTTAAGTAAAGTCCCCATTGACTTTACTTGTCAGAAGGTTGCAAAAGGGGATCACATGACCCTGAAACATTGCAACCATAATAAATATGAATCAGTTGCCAAGCATCTGAATATAAATTACATGACCCTCAGGATGCCGCAATGGTCATAAGTGTGAAAAATGGTCATAAGTCAGTGCCATTGTAACAGTCACTAAGCGAACTGTTGTAAGTTGAAGACTACCTGTACTTTATCATTTTTTTCTTTTTGGGGGGGTCATCAAGTTTTTGACACCTTGCTAGGCGACTGGTGGTACTCAAGTATTGCCATATCCTAAATTTGTGAAAACGTTGAAAAGCACTGTTGTAGATGACTCCTATCTTCTGGGATTGCTGGGTCTTTTGGTTTGCTTAGGATGTTTTGGAGGGCTTTAGTTGGCTTGTGTGCTATGCTAATTCCATGTAGTTGTAGTAGTCTGTTGGTGGTTTCGGAGATATTCTTGATGTATGGCAATGTAATTCTTTTAAGGGTTTGTGTTGGTTGTGCTGTATTGTGTTGAGTGGTCAGAGACTTTTTGATAAAGTTGCATGGATATCCATTTTGTTGGAATATATTGTATAGATGCTCCATTTTCTTTTTCTGTTCTGAGTTGCTGCAATACATTTGGGTTTGTCTAAATAAAGTCCTTAACTCAGCTTCTCTTGTGGGAGGTTGGATTGTTGCTGTCAACTGTCCTGTTGGTGAATCCTGAAAAAGAAACTCCTGGGACATTGTTTTTCCAAGAGTATAAACTTTACTGAATAAATCACATTGGCACAGATGAAGCGAAACCAGCCCTGGGTTTCCCACACAAAAGCAAGCTTAGTTAATCCTCACTTTTCCCTACAGGCCACCCAAAGTCCAAAACATCCATCAATCACGCCTATTCATTTTGTTATGAGAAACAGTCTGTAACACTGAGACATCTACTCGGGGTGTCCTTGGGATGCCAGCAATGTCCTATAGTGCCAATGGATGCTTGAATACTATTCTCCCTCCCCTACATTCCGACCACCCTCTCCCTATTATTGTCAAGCTATGAGTGAAGATGAAGTGTAGGTGAAAGTGTGAATCAGTCTTGACATGCCGACCCCCCTAGAACAGGTACCAGGGACCGGTTCCGTGGAAAACGTTTTTTTCATGGACTGGAGAGTGCGTGGTTTTGTGTGCTGCCTGCATCCCAAAGATGGGGCTTTGCTTGTTTGTGCGGCCCAGTTGCTAGCATTTCATGGCATGGTACTGGTCCACAGACGGGATTGGGGACCCCTGCCCTAGAATAAGGATAGATCTGAAAAAGACCTGAAGGATAGACCTGAAACAGTAATAAACATATTGTCATGCCTCCGTTGGAGCCTGAATCTGCTGAGGAAAATGAGCTGGAACTGGAGCCTATGGAGGTTGAAGGAGAGGTGTGTGGCTTCAGAGGAATGTGGGGAAGAGCAGGCAGAGGCAGGCTGGGGCCTTGCAGGATTGGGACAGAATGAACATGAGAGATAGAACTCAGGTAATGAGCAAGGGTCACCCCCTCCTGATCCTAGAGCACGGAAAGTGGAGAGAAGGAGGGAACAATGCAGGCAGTTTCAACTACTCGGGAGGAGAGCGCCCCATCCCTCTCGACAAGGCACATCTGGAGACTGAGACTTAAGGAGACTCTGTGGGGAGGGACATTTGTTGGGAACAAACACTGAATGCTTGGAGTTTTGTGTGCTGTTGCTGATCTTGGAAACAACTCTCTGATCTCTTGTTCTGTGTTGTGATTTTTGCTTGGAAACCCTGAAACTCTGACCATTGGACTGGCTGACAAACTTGATTTGGTGTTCAAAGACCTCGGATTTAATTTTGGGTTCTCTTCTGAAACTGCTCAGGCAAGCTTGCATTTCCACAGACTCATTAGATTTTGGATGTTTGTTTCTTTCCTTGTTATCTATGTGGCCTTGAGTAAATTACTCTTCTAATCTAACTGTGTGTGAGTTGAAACCTGAAGGAGGATGGCTTGTTCCATACACACACTCTCCCTGCCTGAAGAGTTAAAAATTTGTGAAACTACTTGCAGCCAGAGGCTGCTGAAGGTGTGTGTGTCTTACTTTGTTTGGCGGCTTGCCAGAAAGGTGGGAGCATTTGGGGAAAATTGGAGCAAATAAAGGATGGTTTGAACTGCCAGTTGACTGTTTTGCCTTTGTGTTGTGCCCTGGGTCATACATATTATTATTTAATAGCCATTTATTACCACAATCCCTATTGTGGCTGCTGAGGGTATTTAATGTGGAACTTCTTAACCAATCTAGTCGCCCTAACATCCAAAGCGGGCACCCACTCAGCATCCGCTAATGGATAGCCTTTTCACAGCACTAGATATTCTAACGTTCCCTTGTAGTATCTGATATCAAGAATCTCTTTGACCTCATAGTATTCCTTTCCCTTTACTAGGATGGGAGGAGGAGGTGGTTCTCTGATTGGTCTCAACCTAGAATCTCAAAAGGATTTTAAAAGACTGCAGTGAAACACCAGTGAACCTGCCTAAGGCTTTTTGGCAACCTCAGCTCCACAGTCACCAGGTTTACAATGCAGATGATTTGGAAAGGTCCTATATATTTGGGACTACCTCTTTACAGGGCTACCTCGGGTTTAGATATTTTGTGGACAAATACACCTTATCCCCCCACTCTAAATTTTCTCAGGAGGGGGCTCTTCTTCAATCTGCTTGCCTCTTTTTACTTCCCTAGTCTTATTCAGTCCTTCATGCATGGTGCCCCACATGGCTTTCAAAGAATCTATCCACTAGCCCAGGGGTAGGCAACCCAAAACACTGAAAGAGCCACTTGGACCCGTTTCCCACTGAAAACAAAACACTGGGAGCCGCAAAACCCTTTTGATATCTAAAATGAAGATAACACTGCATATATCCTTTTTTACCTTTATTGTGTGTGTGTGTATATGTGTGTGTTTATATGTATGTATATGTATATGTATATATATATATATAGGTCTTTGGTTCTTCGGGTTTTCTCCCACGTAGAATTTGAAGTTCAAATTAGAATTAGAATTTCAAATTCTACGTGGGAGAAAACCCGAAGAACCAAAGACCTACATACAAACACCCGCGAAAACCTCAGAAAACACACACACACACATACACACACACATACACACACACACACATATATACACACACACATACATATATACACACACCTATAATAAAGGTAAAAAAGGATATATGCAGTGTTATCTTCATTTTAGATGTCAAAAGGGTCTCTCTCTGTCTCTTTCCCTCCCTCCCTCTATCTCCCTCTTTCTCTTTTTCTTTCGTTCTTTTTCTTTCTCTTTCCTTTCCCTCTCTCTCTTTCCTCTCCCTCTCCCTGTTTCTCTCCTCTCCTCTCCCCCTCTTTCTCTCTCTCTTTCTCTCGCTCTCCCTCTCTTTCTCTCCCCCCCTCTCTCCCTTTCTCCGATCTTCTGCTCACCTGGCAAGCTGGCTTCAAGCTGTTCTCCAACAAGCTCAGGGGTAGGCAACCTCAGTTCTTTTATGACTCATGGACTTCAACTCCCAGAATTCCTGAGTCAGCATAGCTGGGCTAGCTAGCTCTCTCCTGCTTCCTGCAGAGACGCAGCAAAGGGAGGAGCTCTGCCCAAATAAGCTTTTCAGCTCGTCGGAGAATACCACGAGTCCACTCTTTTTTACACACACACACACACACACACACAGAGAGAGAGAGAGAGAGAGAGAGAGAGAGAGAGAGAGAGAGAGCGAGCGCAAGTGCCTCTCTCTGTCTCTATCTCTCTCTGATAATGGCAGAGGAGGCTGGGAGCCATAGGGGAAGGCTCAAAGAGCTGCATGCGGCTCCGGAGCCATAGGTTGCCGACCTGTGCACTAGCCAATGACACTGAGGATGGGGTTCCGTGTGGGAATTCTGGCATGGGCACATAGTCCCTGTGGCTACCTTGAAAGGGGTAAAACCTGTGCTACTATGCACCGAGTTGTTATATGCCACTTCCGTGAATAGTAGGAGCTCGGCCCAATTAGTCTGTTGATAATTTACATAACAGCACAGGTATTGTTCTACCAATGAGTTAGTACGTTCAGTGCCTCCATTGGTACTAGGATGATAAGCGGAGCTAAGCCCCTGGGAGGAGCCTATCATTTTCAAAAATTCCTGCCAAAACTTTGCTGTGAACTGCACCCCCCTAATCTGGGATAATGCGCTTCAAGACCCCATGCAGTCTATAGATATGCTGCACAAACGTCTTGGTTAGGATGCGGACTGAAGGAATTATTGGACATGCCACAAAGTGTGCTTGCTTCGAGAACATGTCAATGACAGTATTCCTAGCACTCTTAGGTAGCTCCACGATAAAGTCCATGAGTATCTCCTCACATGGATTAGTGGGGGTTACCGACTGTAGCAAGCCTGGAGGCTTCCGAGGTAGGCATTTCATGGAGGCACATATAGGGCAACTGGCCACATAGGTTTCTATGTCCTTTTTCATCTTTGGCCAGCAAAACTGTCTCTTTACCAAATGAAGGGTTTTCACAAACCCAAAATGCCTGTGGTTTTCACATCGTGGCTCCTCTGCAGAAGCGAGGTCCTCTGGCTGGCTGGGATGTACAATTTTCTTCTCTTCCACGCCAAACCCTCCTTTAACATCAATTTGTCTTTATGTCTTTGGAACCACTTGTCCCCCCCCATATTTAAGCGGCTGCGTCAACAAGTCCCCAGCTGGCTGCAGAGTGGCTGTTCTCTGCTGTCTTGTGCTGTGAGCTGTCTGGATGGGATGATGGAGTTAACTACTTCCTCTCGGGTACTTCTATACTGGGGCATGTGGGAGAGGGCATTTGCTAAGAATTTTTTCCCCCAGGCAAGTAGCAAAGGGTGAAGTTAAAGGGTTAAAATGTTGTGCCCACCTCAACTACTTAGGGGATATCTTCCTTGGGATCTTTAATGCCTCTAGGTTCTTGTGGTCTGTCCTTACCCCAAATGAGATCTTATTACCCTTTAAAAATTGCCTCTAGGTCAGAAGAGCCCATTGGACATTATAAGCCTCCTTTTCCCAGATGACCCAACACCTCTCAGTATCCGATAATTTGCAAGAAGTATAGGCACAGGGTTGCAACTCCCCTTTTTCATTCTTTTGCAGTAAAACCACCCCCACTGCCATATTGCTAGCATCTGCCTAGATCAGTGATGGCGAACCTTTTAGAGACCGAGTGCCCAAACTGCAACCCAAAACCCACTTATGTATTGCTGGATGCCGGGTGGGCGTGGCCCACTGGGTGGGTGTGGCACACTAGGCATGGCCAGGGTGGGTGTGGATGACAGGCAATTAATATGTGTTGCGAAAATTGAGCCATGCATAAAAAAAAAGAATGATACTAATGCAGAAACTGGTAATCAGATCACAAAACCACATCCATTTCTTTGAGAAATACCACATGATTTTCCCATTTGCCCACTGGATGCAAAACAGTCATGGAGGACTAATGGCCTTTGGGACAATAAATCTGATGAGTAGCTCACTGTAGGACAGGGGTGTCAAACTCAATTTTATTGAGGGCCGCATCAGCATTGCGGTTGCCCTCGGGGCCGGGTGGGTGTGGCCTACTGGGTGGGTGTGAATGGAGTGGGTGTGGCCTACTGGGTGGGCATGGCCAGCTCTACATCATTCATGTCAAGGGTGCCTGTGGGGGCCTGAGCACGAGTGGGACAGATCTGAGGGTCTCTGGCAGAAAGAGGTGGGACCAGGGCAAGTGCCAAGGCATGGTCCACTGGAGGAACTTCACTGTTCCTCTCAGGCCATGCGGGGGGGCTGGATGGACAGCAGAGGTCAAATGCTCAGTCTGGCCCTCGAGCACCCGCAACACCAAGCCCAGCCCCACTTCCCCAAGGAGACGCCCAACTGCACTTATCTCCTCATCAAGGCTGCTGCTGCTGTACTTGCTCTCCTTACCCAGGTTGCTCATGATGGATACGAGGGCAAAGTCAGAGGGAGGCCCATTCCCTCTCCATGGGAGGAGACCCGGCTTTGTATCCAAAGCTTTCTTAGCAATGGGTGATCCCCAGGATAGGCCAGGAGGAGGAGGTAAGGGGATGGTGTAAGGGCAGCAGGGCAGGACTAAGGCAGGACTTCCCTCAGACCCTCCTTCTCCTTCTTTCCTTCCTTCCTTCCTAAGTACAGAGTGGTGGGAAAATATTTGAGATGAGGGAGGGAAAAAAAACAGGCAAGAAACACAGCTGGGGAGGTGTCACCCTTTGTGAGGAATGAAGAAGTGCACATGGCCCTCACCAGTTCACATATCTGGCTTGGTGGGCTCTGGGGGAGGGGATGCCATAAGAAGCATGAGAGTCAATGTTACCTGCGCAATGCTGCCTAGCCCCCAGCCTGCTCGGTTTCACCAGGCAGTGGGGCGCTTTCCTCACAGCGCCAAGAGGCAGAACCGGGCGGTGCAAATCCAAAAAGCGCAATGCCGCCCAGCCCTCAGCCTGCCCGTTTTCAGCAGGCAGCAGGGCACTCTCCTCACAGCGCCGAGAGGTTGAGCCGGGCGGTAGAAAGCTCGCCAGCTTTGCACCTTGCTGCCTGCTGAAACTGGGCAGGCTGGGGGCTGGGCAGCATTGCACTTCTCGTCAGATTCACGCCACCCAGCTCAGCTCTTGGCGCTGTGAGGAGAGCGCCCCGCTGCCTGCCGAAACTGGGCAGGCTGGGAGCTGGATGGCCTTGCATTTCTTTTTTGGATTTGCTGCACCTGGCTCAGCCTCTCAGCGCTGTGAGGAGAGTGCCTCGCTGCCTGCCAAACCCCTCCCCCAGATCCCATCAAGCCGGATATGTGAAGTAGGCGAGGGCCATTTGCTGGCCACTTCCAGGCGATGGTGCATTTCTTCATTCCTCACAAAGGGTGACACCTCCCCAGCATGCACCCAGGGGCTGACGCAGCAGGGGCTGGTTCCTCACTGTTTCCAGACAGCCTTGTGGAACTAAGACTGAATGCGTTTCAGCATAGATGGCCACCACAAAATTGTACATTGGCTCCCGGCTGGCCTGGGCCAGGGCCAAGGCAGCGGAGGCCGTTCCTTCACTGTTTCCAGGATGGCTTCGCAGGCCACATGAAACCACTTCATGGGCCGCATCCGGCCCCCAGGCCTTGTGTTTGACATGTCTGCTGTAGAAGAAACTTACTACAATTAGTCCTCAACTTACAACAGTTCATATAGTGACCCTTCAAAGTTACAACAGCACTGAAAATAAAAACGACTTACCATTTTTCACACAATCATTGCAGCATCCCAGGGTCACATGATCAAAATTCAGACTCTTGTCATATTTATCACAGTTGCAGTGTCCCAGGGTCATGTGATTACCTTTTGTGACCTTCTGACAAGCAAAGTCAATGGGGAAGGCAGATTCACTTAACAACAGTGTTTCTAACTTCACAACTGCAGTGATTCACTTAACAGCTGTGGCAAGAAAGGATATAAAATGGGGCAAAATTCATTTAATAGCTGTCTCACTTAGCAACAGATATTTTGGGCTCAACTGTGGTTGTAAATAGAGGACTACCTGTACAATTTTTTTTTAGAAAAACTAGTTGCTCACTGATAACCAAAAGGCCTGAAGAACCAGCCATACAAATGGCAGGTCTTCCTCCACCAAGTCTGATTGCTATCCAGCTTTTTCCAACTTTGATTCTTCCTTCCAGATTTGCTGGATAGAGAATTCTAGGACTCATCAGCCAAGCGCATTTCATATACTCTTATATTTTTCAAGTAGTTATAAACTTTTGTGCTCAGTTTCTAGTGATATATGTGGTTATTTGGAACTGCTTATTGGTCCTGTAGAATTTCTATGTTTAATGGCAGAGTCATATATATATCTGTGGGCGATTCAAAGGGAGGCGACGCAGCGAGGCACACAGCCGTGTCTCCACACATGGCACACAAACAACCTTCCTTCCTTCCTAGACTAATTGAACCCTAGTCAAGACACACTGATATGTGCACACACACACACACACACACACAGTATGTATGCATGTATATGTATATGTGTATATGTATACCTATATGGCAGAGTCCTATACATATACATATACATACACACACACACACACACATATATATATGTATGTATGTATGTATATATATATACACACATATATATATATGTATGTATGTATGTATATATATATACACATATATATATATGTATGTATGTATGTATGTATGTATGTATATGTATATGTATATGTATATGTATATGTATATGTATATGTATATGTATAGGACTCTGCCATATAGGTATACATATACACATATACATATACATGCATACATACTGTGTGTGTGTGTGTGTGTGTGTGTGTGCACATATCAGTGTGTCTTGACTAGGGTTCAATTAGTCTAGGAAGGAAGGAAGGTTGTTTGTGTGCCATGTGTGGAGACACGGCTGTGTGCCTCGCTGCGTCGCCTCCCTTTGAATCGCCCACAGAGACCCTGCTTCCCCAGGTCCGCTTCCCGGGTCCTCCCAGCCCCAGCAGTTCTACCTCTCCCAGTTTCACTCTCTCCGGCGACCTTGCTACTCCACCACCCAGCCTGGATCTGCCCAGTTCTGCAGAGAGAAAGAGAGCAAGAGCACTGGTGTACATGGAGGGGGGAGGGGAGCAACCTGGCCCCACCTCCCTCTGGGGCAATGGTGCGCGTGCCCACAGGGACAGCTCTGTGTGCTGCCTGTGGCACGTGTGTCATAGGTTCACCATCATAGGCCTAGATTATAAAATGCTCATCTGGGTTTGGCTATGTGGTAAAGAGCCGCTTCAGCTTTTCGAAGGCCACTTGGCATTTACTGGACCAAATTAGTGGCTGACTCGGTTTGGATTTCACCTCTCCCCCCGTCTTGAGCAGGTTGGTGATGGGCAGGACTATCTGTGCAAAAGTGGGAATGAACTGCCAAAAAAAGTTTGCAAACCCCAAGAAACTTTGTAGCTGCCTTCTGATGCAGGGAGGCCTCCCACTCCAGAATTGCCTTCACCTTACGTGGGTCCATTTCTACTCCATGCTTAGAAATGCGATAGCCCAGATAGTCTCAGTTGGTTTTCTGAAAGTCACATTTAGACAGTTTCGCATACAGCTGGGGTTTTCGTAGCTTCTCAAGTACTGCTTTCACTTACATGCTCTTTCATGGTCTCGATATAAATTAAAATATCATCTAGGTACACAGCACCCATTTATACAGATGCTCATGCAGGACCTGGTTTATCAACTGCATGAATACTGCTGGTGCTCCTTGCAGCCCAAATGGCATCACCTGAAATTGGTAGCACCCCAAGGGGCAGTTAAATGTGGTTTTCCACTAATCTCCCTTCTTAATTCTCATTTGGCAATGTGCTTCCCTCAGGTCCAGTTTAGTGAAGATTTTTCCCTTTGGATAGGTAACCCAATATGTCTCTCATAAGGGGGAGGGGATACATATTTTCCATGCAGATACAGTTCAGTCCATGGTAATCCATGCATAGTCTAAGAGACCTGTCTTTCTTCTTCTTGAAAAGCACAGGGGTAGCCATCCTTGACTTCTCTGGCTGGATAAATCCCCTGGCTAAGTTCTTATCTATAAACCCTCAAAGTTCTTCCATCTCCCTTGGCATCATGGACTACATCTTCGGCTTGAGTAATTTGGCCCCAATCTATGGAGCTATGGGGCAGGAGCACATCCTATTGCCTCTCTCTGAACACCTCTGCTAGGTCGCAGTATTCATTTGGAATGAGCAGCTCTAACTCCCCACTCCCCTTTAGTGTATTAGCTGATTCCACTTTTATTTTCCTAATTGCAGGCTTGTGGCTGGCATTTGGCACTTTCACTAACTCCTGCTAGCTAGCCGCTTTCTTTCTCATATGCCACTTGTTGCTGTCCAAGTCCACTGACAGATTCCACTTCCTCAACCAGCTAGTCCTAGGATCATGGTTTCAGTCATTCCAGGAGCCACAATAAAACAAATAGTCTGTATGTGGAGGCCACCCCTTAGGCTCACTGGCTCTGTTAGGCAGGTTGCGGGTATCCCTCTCGTAAGGGAACCATCTAACTGGGAGAATCCCATGGGCTGTGTTAACTTCCTTAGCCTCAGTCCTAGTTTTTCCATTGTCTGAAGGCTGATTTGGTATCAAGTGCACCCTGAATCCAAGAAGGCATGAGGACCCCCTCTTATTCCCAAAGAGGGCACCAAAATCTCCACCTGAATCATCATAGGGATGTTAGTACCACTTACCATCAGATCATCTTCTCCTTCACTGTTTCTTTTGTAGAAGACCAAGCCAGGTTTGTTGTGGATGGGAGTTCCCTCCCCTTCTCTGGATTGGGGAAACACCTCCATGACTGGTTGAACCACCCGCTTTTTCTCTTTCAACTTTGCAGGTAGGGGTTTTTTTGCTTTGGCTGGGGCTCATGGTGCAGATGCCGGTTGCAGTGTGAGGCAGTTGGCCACTCGATGACCTTCCTTCCCACATCAGAAACACATTCCTGGGCTTTGGCAGGGCTTCTCCTCTTTCCTTCCATGGGGCACTTGGTGTCTCTCGGGCATTCAGTAGGACTGGTTCTCATGTGCAATATGTTCCAGGTACCTGTGCCATCAGTTCGAGCTTCACATTTGTAGCTAGTACCATGCTTGGAGGTTGCAAGGCACCCCCCACTATTGGCAGTTGTGATACAGCTCCTTGTTCAACCCCTTCTGGAATTGGTAGACCAGCATACGCTTGAGCCAATCTCTCAGATGAGCCACCAGGCTGCGGAAATCTTGGATGTACTCTGCCACTGGCTTTTTGCCTTGCCGTAGGGAGTGGATGCAGGTCTCTGCTCGCTGGGCTGACGTGAGGTCCTTGAATCTGTCTTGCGACACCTACATGAAAGCATCCAGATTTTGCAGCTCTGGAGCCCTTTTGTCATGGAGAGACACCAGCCACCCTGCAGTATTCACTTCTAGGTTAGATGTAATGGCATTGACCCAGGCATGCTCTTCCAGGTTCATAACTCCATAGCATTCCATCTAGTTCTAGATCTGGGTCAGGAAATAGGCCATGTTATTGGGTCACCCATCAAACTGGACCTCCAGGGGAGGCGGCAGTGGGTATTGTCACATCAAGACATATCCAGGTGGCAACCCCATTGCTGCCAGGGGGAGCGGAGCAGGGACTCCAGCTGCCATTGGGGCTGCATGTACTGGTGGGGAGGCAACAGGGACGGAAGGTGCCATCCCTTAGTGGGGGCTTTCATCACCCCAAGGGGAGTAGGCACCATCAGCTGCAGGAGGGGAAGAGATGGGGTAGACAGAGGTTTCATGGCATCCATCTTAGATCCTGCGATTCCTGCCCTCAGTGAGGTGGCTCCCTGGACCGGCAGTCCACTGAACTTTCCCTCAGCTGTTCCATCGATGGGCTGCGAGCCATGGCTGGGAACTTCCACTCAGCCAGGTCGTTCCACTCGGCTGCTCACCTGGTTTTCCATTTGCTCCCCCCAGGTTACCATGACCCTAGGGGGGACTGGTTGGTCCTGGGCTTCTGCTGTCTTCCCTATGTGGCTTGCCCACCAGACGTTAGGGCCCGGGTAGGTTCCCTTCATCGCTCTCTCCCCCTTGAACGTGGGCGGTTGGGGTGTGTGCCAGCTGCTTGCATTCCAGCTTCAGCTTGAGTCCTTGCTGGAGTCTCTCGAAAGGGGGCTCCCCCCAGCTTTGTCTCCCCATCCGGGTTTTGATTGGCTACCAATATCCTGAAGCTGGTAACATGCTGGTAGGCTGCTAGAGAGAGAGATGGTTTAATGTCAACTGTACAGTTGGCGAATCTAGAAAAAGCAACTCCTGGGACATTGTTTTTCCAAGAGTATAAAACTTTACTCAATAAGCCACACTGGCACAGAAGAAGCAAAACCAACTCTGGGTTTCCTGCGCAAAAGTGTAGTTAATCCCCCCTTTTCCCTTTGGCAACCATAGTCCAAAACATCCATCAATCACGCCTCTTCATTTTGATATGAGAAGCAGTCTGCAATGCCAGGATATCTGCTCGGGGTGCCCTTGGATGCCATCAATATCTCATGGTGCAGGCAGATGCTTGAATACTGTTCTCCCTCCCCTGTATTCCAATCACCCTCTCCCTATTATTGTCAAGCTGTGAGTGAAGAGGAAAAGTGAGCATCAGTCTTGACAGTTGCTTTGGTAGTGGAGCACCTGGTTAGAATGCTTTTCTAGTTTGCCATTGTGGTCTCTTCTGATCAGGATGTGCAGGAAGGGTAGCAAATTGTTGTTTTCTTCTTCTCTAGTAAACTGAATTTCTTTAAAAATGTTATTGATAGTTCTGAGGGTGTATACTAATTGGTCCTTTTTATTATGGTGAAGGTGTGGTCTACATATCTAACCCCTATTTTTGGTC
Source organism: Bothrops alternatus (assembly GCA_034064705.1). NCBI lineage: Eukaryota > Metazoa > Chordata > Lepidosauria > Squamata > Viperidae > Bothrops > Bothrops alternatus. Next base: position 11,200,553 of record JARGCV010000085.1, read on the forward strand.
GTATTTATGGAAGTGCTATGGCTTCTAGGCATTACATGAAGACCTCCACTATAAGTCCTGAAAGCAGTGATCTCATAGGTGTACCTTTAATTTGTTGGTAAATTTATCTATCAAATATGTAGTTATGCAGAGTTTTATGAGATCCATAATCCTTGGTGCTTCAATCTTCATATATTCAGTTAAATCAGGTGTACTGTTGAATGGATGAGAAGCAGCAAACCTGGCATATCCCTCTATCCAATCATATCACTACCAGGGACCTCTACATACAGCATTGCAAAAGAATCAGCACAAAATCTTGGGCACCTTACAAGAGGAAGCAAACACTCCATTAACTCTCCACTATAGTGCCTTCGAACAATCAGGGATGTGACTATAGATGAGGATGAAATCATGATCTCATTTGATGTCACAGCCCTGTTCTTAGATCCTTAGATTCAGAATTAGCCAAAGAATCCATGACTGCATTGTTCCACAGCACACCTGACTTAACTGAAGATCAAAACATAATCTTGAAATATCCCCTTAATTCCTATGAATCTATATACTGATAAAATGCTAAACAGAATTGTATAGAGTTTTCTGTATATCAGTTTCATATTAAAAGATATTTAAACTACTGTAAGACTTCAGAACTTCAAATATATTGTACTTACAAAATGATAGTTTAAGCAAAGATACATAGGTAAAATATTACGGAAATATAAGTACAGAGTTTGATAGTTAATTCTTCATCAGCAACATTCCTTTAATAAATATAGTATGTTAAGTTTAGGTACACAACTTCATAATGAAATTATTAAAATAAATTCAGAATTGACCTAACTGTAATCAATTAAATACAACTAAGTTTTTTTCTTGATTCCAGGGATGGACTACTGTTGCGAACCAAATCTGAAGATATGATATCCCAGCTTCAGACCAATCTTTTGGGAACCATGTTGACATCTAAAGCTGCTGTGAAGAGTATGATTCAACAGCAGGGTGGTGCTATTGTTAATGTTGGTATGTCTACCTAAACAAACTTGGATTCATTGTTTTAGTACTATATTTAATACATTATTTTTCTGGAAATAATGTAAGTTGTGTTTAAAAATACCTTTGTATAAGTTAATATATTTGAAAATTATTATAAAAATCCCTAATAATTTGGGTCTAAAATTCTTCTTTGTATGTGGTATCTTTTACCTACAGAAAGTGCTTTACATTTCAGCATAAAATGATACTTAATAGAATAACAGAGTTGGGGACCATGGAGGTCTTCTAGTTCAACCCTCTGTTCAAACAGGAAACCCTATACTATTTCAGACAAATGGCTGTCCAATATCTTCTTTAAAACTTCAGTGTTGGAGCATCCACAACATCTGGAGTCAAGTCATTCCACTGATTAATTGTTCTAACTGTCAGGAAATTTCTCCCTAGTTCTGGGTTGCTTCTCTTCTTGATTAGTTTTGATCCATTGCTTCTTGTCCTGCCTTAGGTGCTTTGGAAAATAGGTTGACTCTCTCTTCTTTGTGACAGCCCTGTAGATATTAGAATAGTACTATCATGTCATCCCTAGTCCTTCTTTTCATTAAACTAGGCATACCCAATTCCAGCAATTGTTCTTCATATGTTTTAGCCTCCAGTTCCTTAATCATCTTTGTTCCTTTTCTTTGATGCACTAAGAAACTATAAGACTATCAAGGATGCTGATTACAACCATCCTTATTAATTGTAGTATGCCAGATCAAGCTATTAGGATAACAACTAATTAATGTACAATAGATCATTTCTCTGTCCTGCATGTAAGAATCGGTTAATTCTCCTTTAGGGTGTTACATTACATTTCTGTCTTTATTTCCTTTCCTTACCAGTTGTAAACTTTGTTACGTTGTAGCTGGTGCTCATGGGTCTTCTGGGTACAAGAGATCAAGGACTCACTGCAGTCTGTTGGTTTTGAAAATTTTATTTATTTTTATTTATTTAGAAAATTTGTACTGCTACCTACTTGCACATGGTGACTCAAAGCGGCTTACATAAATAGAAAACTACCCTATAAAAAAAATAAGGAAAAATAATATAATAACCCCCCATCCCAGCGACAACACACATTAAACTAGCCATTAGCTGGGCTCTATCCCATTCTGGGTTTCCCAGGTCCACTGGCAGAACCAGGTCTTCAGTGCCTTCTGAAAGTGTTAGAATGGGGGCCAGTCTAATCTCTGAGGGAATGATGTTCCAGAATGAGGGAGCCACCATGGAGAAGGCCCTTCTTCTGGGTCCTACCAGATGCGTCTCCTTAAGGGACGGGACTCACAATATTCCTTTTCTCCCTGCTGTAGTGAGTCGGGTAGATATGACAAGCAAGAGATGGTCCCTCAGGTAAACTGATCTCAAGCCATGAAGGGCTTTAAAGGTGATATTAAATGATAATTTAATGCTCTACTTTTGGCATTTTGGGGGTGAGCTTTCCACCAGAGAAGGGTTTTCTCTTTCCTTTCAGTATTTCAAAACAAAATAGTACTTCTCCTTTGATTCCTTTAGAATAAAAAAATTCCAAATATAACAGTTTCATAATACCTTCCACTTTAGCACTGAAGATATTTTTTATATTGTTATTGCTTTTAAAAATGACTGTGACTAAGCACATTTTTCACTCAGTTTTAAAACAGAAAATGTAAAAATGATTTAGTTTTATTCTTTTCTGTATAGATTGATTTTATTTATTTATTGTATTTGATATTATTTCAAGTATGTATAAAAACAAAAACTACAGAGAAGGTAATTATATTTATGTCCTGTTAATTCACCACAGTTACTGTTGGTATATTATATATTGGATATATATAAGTTATTTTATCCAAATGAAAGCTTGAATCTTCATTGTAAGTCCTTCAAACAAATTGAATAAAATAAAATGGGCAATTTTTAAAATTAAGTTATCAATATTCAATACTGTTATTGTAAATTGAATGTCTATAATTACAAATTTTAAATTTGGGCTTTTTTGCTTTTATCTTTATTTTAGGAAGTATTGTTGGATTAAAAGGCAATGCTGGTCAGAGTGCATATAGTGCTAGCAAAGCAGGATTAGTTGGATTTTCATGCTCTTTTGCTAAAGAAGTAGCACGAAAGAACATTCGAGTCAACATGGTTGTTCCAGGTGAGTTTTGGGTTCAGTTACTTATTCTTTATCACATAAGATTCAGTATTTTTGCAATATGAAAGTCACAAAACATGGGCACATTGCTATATAAAAGATGGGGTGGTTATTTGGGTCAATTTGGGTCAATATAAAAGGGGGGGAAGTGACATTGTCATAGGTGTATACTATAGGCCACCCAACCAAACAGAGGAAATAGATGAACTTTTTGCTAATCAGCTAAGGTATGTAGGAAGCACATCACAATAGTAATGGGGGACTTTAACTACCCTGACATCAACTGGGAGACAAACTGTGCACCAAGTTGAAGATCAAACAGATTCCTGACAAACGTAGCAGACAACTTTGTCTCCCAAAAAGTAGAGAAGGGAACTAGGGGATTAGCCATTTTGGATCTAATTCTGACTAACAGAGATGAAATGATAGAAGGTCATAGAAACCATAGGATCTAATTCTGACTAACAGAGATGAAATGATAGAAGGTCATAGAAACCATAGGAACCTTGGGAGGAAGTGATCATGCAATATTGGAATTCAACATTATGGAAGCACAAGCACTAGAACACAGTCAAACTAGAGTTTTGGACTTCAAGAGACCTAATTTCAATAAACTTAGAGAGGGTTTGGGAAGGATTCCATGGATGAGAATCCTTCAGGAGAAAACAACTCAAGAAGCTTGGGAAATTTTGAAAAGTGAAATAATAAAAACCCAGTCTAACACAATACCAACAAAGAGGAAAAATAACAGCTCTCAAAAGAAACCAGCATGGCTGCAGAAAGAACTCTCTGATCAATTGAAAGATAAAAAGGACAAGTATAGAAAGTGGAAAGAGGGACACATAACTAAGTCAGAATATCAGCAAATAGACCGAGCCTGCAAAGATGAAGTGAGGAAAGCTAAGGCTCAAAATGAACTGAGGCTTGCAACCAAAGTCAAAAATAACAAAAAAAAACCTTCTTTCAACATGTAAAAAACAAGAAAAAGGTGAAGGAAACGATTGGTCCATTAGTGGGTGAAAGTGGCAAGAAGGTGACAAGCAACAGGGAGAAAGCAGAACTATTTAACTCATTTTTTGCATCTGTCTTTACACAAAGGGAAAAAACAGACCAACCTATTGAAAATAGTGCCATAAAAAACAGAATAGAAACACAAGTTAAGATAGGCAAGAAAATGGTAAGTGAGCACCCGTCCAGCCTAGACGAGTTTAAATCACCAGGACCAGATGGATTACATCCCAAGGTTCTCTTTTTTTTTAAATATTTTTATTAAGTTTTACAAAATTTTTACATACAAAAAAAAGAGATAATAACTCAACTGATAACAATCATATAACACATTTACCAAACAATCCAATTAACTGCTCGGTACCCCCCCACCACATCCTCCTACATCTAAACTTCCCCCTCGTCTTTCCATCTAACTACTTACTTTCTCCTTTCTTTACATCTCTCCTCCTTCCACCTCTATCCCCCATCTTTACCCTCTTCCTACGTACCTCAACCTTCATTCCTCCTTCCTCTCCTCCAATGTGGTGCCCAGAGGCCACCCGAGCAATACTTTAATACCTACAAACATAATCCCATATCACCCCCAAATGCAGTTGAGAGAACTTAATATAACATTTATTAAATCCCTCCCTCCTCCCCCCCCCCCGGCTTCCCAGAGTGAATACAGAGTAAGAACGCAAGAAACCCCACTAAACTACTATTATATAACTATTTAACTATATACCAAATATAATTCCTTCAATTGATATTTCTTTTGTGTATAGTCTATCCATTTTTTCCAATCCATCATAAATTCTTCATTTGAGTGGTTCTTCAAGTATGCAGATATCTTAGCCATTTCCACCAAATTTGCAACTTTTAACGTCCATTCTTCAATAGATGGTATTTCAGATGTCTTCCAATATTGTCCCACCAGCAATCTTGCTGCCGTAATCAAATTCAAAATCAGCTTAGTCTCTATGGTTGTACAATCTTTTGTAATGCCCAACAAAAATAACTGTGGTGAAAATTCAATACGTTTTTTCAATATATTTTGAAGGATCCACCATATTTTTATCCAAAAAGCCTTAATTTTTTTACAAGTCCACCAAATGTGAAAATAAGTAGCATCCATGGAATCACATCTCCAACACTTGGGTTGCATATTTGGGTACATAATTGATAATTTTTTGGGTCTAAATGCCATCTATAAAACATTTTATAAAAATTTTCTCTTAAATGCTGTGCTTGTGTAAATTTTACATTTTTCACCCATATCCTTTTCCAAGTTTCCATCGTAATTGAATATCCAAAATTACCGTCCCACTTAATCATACAATCTTTAACTAATTCGTTTCCAGAATCAATTTCAATTAATACATCATATAATCTTTTAATGTGCATAGTTCTTTGATCTCTAACTTGTTTAATTAATTTTTCATCCTCTGAGGAAAAACCCATCTTGACATCTTTATACCATCTATCCTGAAGTTGTACATGGTTTTTTACAAGGGAAGCAGATGAAAACTAATGTCAGACAGCTTGTTAATATATTGGAATATTTGGATAAACATATTCAAGTGCCGGCAGTTTTAATGTTTTTGGATGCAGAAAAAGCTTTTGATAGACTGAATTGGGCATTTTTGAAAAGACTTGTTGTTAAGATGGGAATGGGGGATCAGTTTTTTAACTCTATATCAGCAGTTTATCAGAAACAGACAGGACAGATTATTGTGAATGGACAACTAACAGACTCATTTAATATAGAGAAAGGTACTAGGCAGGGTTGTCCTTTATCCCCTTTACTGTTTGTCTTAACTTTAGAGGTGTTACTGAATAGGATCAGAGCTTCAGATGAATTAAAAGGAGTACAAATTAGACAACATGATTATAGATTATGTGCTTTTGCGGATGACCTACTTGTGACTCTGACCCAGCCAATACAGTCGGCTCAGAAATTGATGGAGATTATTCGAAATTATGGAAGAGTATCAGGTTTTAAATTAAATTTATCTAAGACAAAGATGTTGGTTAAAAATTTAGATGATAAATAAAAACAAGATTTGGAAAGAATAACGGGTTGTGAGATAGTTAAGAAAGTCAAATATCTAGGAATTTTTATAGAAGCTTCAAATGGGAAACTATATAAGAATAATTATGAACTTTTATGGAATAAGGTACAAATAGAATTGGAAAATTGGAAAAAATTACATTTGTCTATGTTGGGTAGGATAGCTGCAGTCAAAATGAATATATTGCCGAAATTTTTATTTTTATTTCAAATGCTACCAATACTTAAAAAGGATGGGAATTTAGATGAGTGGCAGAAAGGTATCAATAGATTTATCTGGGATGGCAAGAAACCGAGGGTTAAATTAAAAATTATTCAAGATATAAGAGAGAGAGGTGGTTTGAAAATGCCTAATTTTAAGCTATATTACAATGCAGCAGTTCTAGTAGCAATAAGTGATTGGATTAACTTAACTAATGAAAGAATATTGAATATAGAAGGGTACGGGTTACTGTATGGGTTTCATGCGTATTTAGTTTATGATAAAAAGTTGGATAGGAGCTTTAAAGAGCATTTATTAAGAAATTCTCTGCTGCGTGTCTGGAAAAAGTATTATTATAAGTTAAATGGGAAAATCCCTTTATGGACAGTTCCCAGGCATGCAATAGAGAGTGTAAATAGACAACAAAATCAAGATGTGGTGCCCTATGAGAAGCTTTTAATTAAAGAAGGAAATAACCTAGAACTGAAATCACTAAATAGGCTAAAGGAAGAAGGATTAGCTCACAATTGGTATCCCAAGGTTCTCAAGGAACTGGCAGATGTGATCTCAGAACCACTGAACTACATTTTTCAAAGATCCTGGAGCACTGGGGAACTACCAGAGGACTGGAAAAGAGCTGATATAGTTTCCATCTTCAAAAAAGGGAAAAAAATGGACCCAGGAAATTACAGACCTATCAGCCTGACCTCAATACCTGGGAAGATTCTGGAAAAGATAATCAAACAACGAATCAGCTAACACCTACAAGCAAACTAAGTCATTACTAAAAGCCAACAAGGGTTTGTCAAAAACAGATCATGCCAGACAAACCTTATTGCATTCTTTGACCAAGTGACAAAATTAGTGGACCAGAGGAATGCTGTGGATATAATTTACTTGGACTTCAGTAAGGCATTTGACAAAGTAGATCACAATCTACTACTTGATAAGATAGAAAAATGCGGGTTAGACAGCATCACCACCAGATGGATCCGTAGCTGGCTGACCGGCCATACCCAGCGTGTGGTCCTCAATGGAACCACATCTACATGGAGGGAAGTGTGTAGTGGGGTGCCCCAAGGCTCTGTTCTGGGCCCAGTGCTCTTCAACATCTTAATCAATGATTTGGACGAGGGGATAGATGGGGAACTCATCAAATTTGCAGACGACACCAAGCTGGCAGGAATAGCCAACACTCCAGAAGACAGGCTTAGGATATAGGAGGATCTGGACAGACTTGAACACTGGACTGTATCTAACAAAATAAAATTCAATGGTGAAAAAAGTAAGGTTCTACATTTAAGCAAGAAAAACCAAATGTATATAGTATAGGGGGTACCTTGCTCAATAGTAGTAACTGTGAGAGGGATCTCGGAGTCCTAGTGGACAATCATTTAAATATGAGCCAGCAGTGTGCTGCAGTTGCCAAAAAAGCCAACAGTGCTAGGCTGCATTAACAGAGGGATAGAATCAAGATCACATGAAGTATTAATACCACTCTACAATGACTTGGTAAGGCCACACTTGGCATACTGCATCCAGTTTTGGTCACCACGATGTAAAAAAGATGTTGAGACTCTAGAAAGAGTACAGAGAAGAGCAACAAAGATGATTAGGGGACTGGAGGTTAAAACATATAAGGAAAGGTTGATGGAATTGGGTATGTCTAGTTTAATGAAGAGAAGGACGAGGGGGGACATGATAGCAGTGTTCCAATATCTCGGGCTGCCACAAAGAAGAGGGAGTCGAGCTATTTTCCAAAGCGCCTGAAGGCAGGACAAGAAGCAACAGATGGAAACTAATCAAGGAGAGAAGCAACCTAGAACTAAGGAGAAACTTCCTGACAGTTAGAACAATTAACCAGTGGAACAATCTGCCTCCAGAAGCAGTGAATGCGCCAACACTAGAAGTTTTTAAGAAGAAACTGGACAGCCATTTGTCCGAAATGGTACAGGGTTCCCTGCCTGAGCAGGGTGTTGGACTAGATGACCTCCAAGGTCCCTTCCAACTTTATTATTATTATTATTATTAGTAGTAGTAGTAGTAGTACTATTATTATTATTATTATTATTTCTCTAAAATTTCTATTTCACAATTATATCAGCTTGATATTCAGTAGTTAAAGAAAATTAAAATGGTTGCTAGGGGTACTTGTAGTGTATACAATTTTTTCCAGATGATGGCAAATTTACTTCAATGATAGTCCTGATTGTTGAGCGTACTTGTACACACATATGGGAGGCACTTGAAGTGGCCACACAAGTTGTTTTTTTTTTGAGATCCTGCCAAATGGTGTTAGATAGCGGGAGTAAATACTGGATACTGTACCTGAAAGTATTGTCCATATATAAATGCATGTGTACATTTTAAAGAAAAAGTGAAGATACTGTGGTACTGTGGTTGAGCAACATATATTGGTGCATATAAATAGATTCCTCTTCTCATGATGTACTGTTTTCATACTACTACCATTTTCAAACTATACCTTTTGAGTAAAACCTCCAGTTTTACATCCAAGAAAAATATATATTTCTCAGCCATAGTCTCTGCTGATTTTATTAAATTCGTATGTCTCTTCATTATACTCTGCTAAAATTACAATTCTGCAAATACTTTATTTGGAGCAAGCCCAACTAAGAACTGTCAGACTGGTGAAAGAGCATCCAAATAAACATTAAGACTATGAATACGAATTGCCTTCTATTTTTATATATGTGTGTGTTTTTGTGTCCATGTCATATATGAAATTTCATTTAGTTTTAAGAGTATGTTTGCATATGTAGCATACGTGGAAGTACAGAAACCTCCTGGATCATTCCATGTCAAGTGGTCTGATTTCAGAAAAATGCCCTACTCGACCATCACGGATTTTGATGAAATTTTGTGTGAACATGCACACACGTCACCAATGAATATTGGTAAAGTGTTACATTTGCCAATGCAATACTTGCAGAGATATAGTCATTTGTTTGTCCCCATACTGCAGCCTTCTACAGTATGACTCTGAGATTCCAGCAACTTTGAAATATAATATCTCTGGCAATATTTTGTTGAGAGAAACAAAACTTGGCCATCTTGTACAACTTTTTGTGCTCTATTAAACAAAATAATAAACACATTCTCATGAGCCATCTCCATCTAGATAATTTGGAGCAAAGTTGGCCAAAAATATTCTGGCTCAAAAAAAAAGTTTAAAGTTTGGCTTTTTATATCTCTGGAAGGAAAGGTATGATAAACGTGAAACTTTGCGTGTAATAACTTTTGCAACACAAGGTTTTCAAATATAAAATTTCATTCTCCTATTGCTTTCCAATAGTTTACAAATTGAGTATAAATTTAATATATAAAAGTATAAAACGCCAAAAATATGTATTTTCAGCCCACTTTTACAAAAAGAAAAGACCTTCTGGAAACTCTGTTAAATCATTCTCATTAGAAAGAGCATGTTTCAACCCCCCTAAAAAAGTAGGGTTGGTTCTTCATTGCTGAATATAAAGCCCTAAAAATAGGGAGAAAGTTGAGGACATTGCTATGGCAACGTCACATGTATTCTATTACTTTTTTGTCTTGTTTGTTTTATATAGACATCATTACTACTACTATACTGCATTGGTCCATGGTGACATTGTCACTACCAGTTCAGGCACTTGAACCAGCAACCCCGTAACCATAGGGGGCATGCCCGATAGCCGTGCAACACCAGCCATGGGTGGGTTTCTTGGTTCAGGATCCCAAGCCTGTAGTTTGGTTTCTTCCTTGAGGTTCCAAAACCTTGTGTGGGTATCTGTCCAGTTCCCAAGCCGACGATTGGGCAACTTATCCTAGGTTCCCAACCCTAAAGTGGGTATCTTAAATGGTTCTCAAGCCGAAGTCCATACTGTTTGTATGAAGTGTCGAATTCCAACGATCGTTTATTTATTATTGAATTTACGTGCCACATTCTTTAGCGTTGCTTTTGGGAATTGATACTGTCGACCTGATGACATAACTGAAGACGCTGGAAGCATACAGATAAGATGTGGTTCTGGAACCCCACAAACATCTTGTCTTGCAGGCCAATAAAATGAATGAGCAGGGCCTCGCTGATGCATAAATGTTACCAATGCATCATTTTATTTGATCGAAATTTCCATGACGTTGCCTACCCACCATTTTTTGTCATAAATGCAGGCAACATAAAAACCGGGAAACATGTCAGCCAATTTTAAATTTGGATCGATGGTATTGGACATTTTGGCCACAAAGTTAATCGTGTCATTTGAAACTTTGCTGACAGAAATCGAATTTGACTCAACTGGCACAAACTGGTGATGATCTCTTGTGCCAGCTATTGTGCTGCTAACTTTCCATCTTTCATCTTGCAGCATCCTGCTTTCTTCGATTTCTTCCTTCGGAACATATATATATTTAATTCCGTGAATGTTTCTGTCGCAAAAGTTGAACAGATCTGTCGGTATCAGTATTCGGTCGGTTGATGGTCGCTGGAGGCTGGCTCAAGCAGCCAAACGTTTAGTCGTGCCACCAACTCCATCGCATGGTGATTTGCCATGATTTGTGCCAAAAAAAATTCCATTCAACCTCAATTTTGAAATCATGTTTGTGATTGCACAGATTGACGAAATTTTTGTAATTTTTGTATTGCACCGCTGAACCGTCACTAAAGTAGTATATTCTTGTAAATCTTCATTTTAGTTGTCAAAAACTCAATCAACGTCCGAATGAATATGTGCACAGAAACTGTATCATGTTTCATATGATCAGAAATTATGCAACAGTTGACAATTTGTAGTGCGCCATCTTTATCAACATAATAAACGACGAACGGATGCAGTGTGGCTTGCCAATTCTCCCAGTGAAAGCCTTGAACAGCATCTTGGACAACAAATAAGTAATTCTCCACAAAATCCATCAGTACAATCAGTTTGGTTTCTTTTAGGCTGGCTTTCAACGACTTCAAATATTCGCTTTGATGTTTTCAAACAAAGTGGTGGCCAGTCAGTTTCCACATTTTGCTAGCAAGTTTTTTGATGAAGCCGTCAACAGTGAGAACATTTGTTTCCAGCGTTTCGCGGTCAGTATGAACCCATTGTTGGAATTCTATTGATTCTTCCGAATCCCAGTCCTCGAATATTTCGTCCAAATGCGCTATCAGTGCCTCTTCAAAAGGGCAGTTTTGGCATTGCTGCAACATACAATCTTTGATGTTCGGATCACAAACTGCCTTTCCCATGAGCAGCTTGTAGTCCGCTTTAATGTTGGCACCTTGTAGCATAAGCTTAACATTTTGATGAATGGTGCAGACGCAGACGGGATATGTGTCTGAGGCACAGACGGTGACAACACTTTGTTCTGAGTTCACCGAATTTGGAGAAACCAATTTCAGTACCATATTTGTTTCGATATGCCACATACAGTTCTTTCAGATTGCACAATAGCAACCACTTTTGTTTGTGAACCTTGACGCCATCAAGCTGAAACAGAAACACAATCCTTGGTGACGTGTGTGCATGTTCACACAAAATTTCATCAAAATCTGTGATGGTCGAGCAGGGACCCCCAGACCACTTGACATGGAATGACCCTCCCTCAGATCTGTGCATAAGTGCCTTTTTCACTTCAAACCTGAATATGTTGTCAAGCATTGATAACTTATCTGTTCTCACCAAACCTTTATGTAAAGGAAATTTTATTTAATTCTGCAGTGCACTATCGATTGAATAAGTTTCTGCTAATTTGGATGCAAAGTTTTTTCTTGAAATGACTCCTAGTTGTCCAGCAGTGATATTTAAATTTTGAAGCCATATGACACTAATGTCAGGAGAATTTTATTTCATAAACTCTTCCCTTCTCTTTTTTTAGGCTTCATTCATACAGATATGACAACCCATTTGAAAGAAGAAGAGCTGAAAAAAACAATTCCTCTTGGAAGATTTGGGCAGCCACAGGAAGTTGCTCAAAGTATTGCATTCCTTTTAGAAACTCCTTATGTAACAGGCCTTGTTCTGGTTATAGATGGAGGCTTGCAGCTTTTGATTTAAACACTATGAATTCTACATGAAAAGTTATTCAGCTACTCTAAAAATCTCCAAAGAGATCTAAGCAATATCCTTCTTATTATATTTTAATTCAAATTAAAAGAAACAAAAGATAACTAGGTTCCATTTTAGTTGTATTTGGAAATATAAGAGAGGATTAAAATAAATATATTCCAAAATCTATTAAAACAGTATTGTATTTTTTTTTTTTGCAAGACTGGTTAATAGAACATTGTATATATTGAAATTTTTATGAGATGGCCCAGAAAGGCTTCTGTCTATGTGGAGAGCAACCTTCTAGTTTTCTTGTTATGTTCTGAAATAATGATGGAACTGGAATAGTACAGTATGTTATGTCAGCCTGGAGGTTGGCATAATTAATCTCTGCCCAGTACAATAGAAAATAAAATGCAAAGAAATAAAAGGTAAGAACACCGTTCCTTCTTCCTTCCCTAGCTACTATAAACCAATAGGAAATAGATCCTCTGACCCCTTCTGCCCAATACCTACAGATTGTTCTACCTGAATTATTTTTTAAATCACTGATATCTTAAAAACTAATTAATTTATTGTAGTATATGTTTTATGAACCTGAGCCTGTCATCAAACAAAGTAGGTTTAATTCTGAAAAACTGGTACCATAAATCAGTTTACTTATTTTTATTTTTATTTTAAATTTTATTGGTTTTTTAATTTTTACAGAAAAAAATATGCTCAAGGCACACCGTGATGTTAGGGCAAACAAACATCCAAAACATTTATACATATTTCAATCAATACATCTAGTATTCCCTCTCTTATTCCCTTAGATAGCATAACTTATTAAAAGTAGTTCAGTCTAGCTTAAATTTAATCAACCTATACCTGTTTTTAAAACTTTTAGAAATTTATACTACCATAGTCAAATTAACTTTAAATGTAAACCTTATCAATTTGGGTATCCCTTCCAAATATAATCTAGTTCCTTAATTTTTTCATAAATTTCATTTAATTCTTCCACTAATATCCCTTAATTAAAATAAAGTATTAGTCTATCCTATACATATCTAGTCTATCAATTAATCAATTTCTTTTTACTAACAAGAGCAAATCAAACCTTAAGTCCTTTCGATCCATTAAACAGAATTCAGTTAATTATCATAACTAATAACATCCATAATATCAAACAAACAAATCATCTTATTAAATTAACTCAAAGTTACATAAAAAATTTCTTGCAAGTAACCCTATTGTCCTAAAAAAAAGAAAGGAAAACAAAAACAAAAACATAATCTTAATCTATTTAATATATATTTCATTAATCACCCCTTTTTCTCTTACTTCTAACTCACCATCTTAATCTTAAAATCAATCCATAATTCTAAATTACCTTTAATCCATTACCAAAAAATATCTCCTTTTTAAGTTGAAATAGTAATCTATTCTAAAACTGTCTAATCCATCAATCAATCTCTTTAAACTGACCACATAGCATCAAACTTTAGATTATTTCAATTCATTAGTCATCAAACAAATAAATCATCAGTAATTTTCATATAGGTAAGTCTTATATATCTTCCATTAATCGCACATCTGACTCGTAATCTTAGTCCTTAAATCAATCCATAATTCTAGATTGCCTTTAGTCCATTACATAACACTTTAATTTTCAGTCTTTTTTTTTAGTCTTATTCTAGGTTTTTTCAAATGCCAAGTGGGTTTCCATAGCAAGGCTTCTCTTCCAGCTGCTAAGTCTTTTTTTATTGCTTGTAGTAGTATTTGGATCAGTAAGAGCCATCTTGATATTTACATTGGCCCTCTGATTTTCTTAACCATGAGAACTTGTTGCTTTAAGATTTGAAGTCCCAATCTTTGCTTTTTCTGGTTCTCAGCATCATAAGTAAATTGTTTATAAGGCAAAATCAAGTTCTCTTTATTTTCAGTTAAGTCCTCTCCTTGTGTAATCTGTTTTGTAGAAAAATCAGGTATAGTCTGAAAGTCAATTTTGGAGTTTGAAGAAGAAATTCTAGTTCTTAATTCTGTAGTAAGTTCTTTCATTGTAACACATATTTCCACTTTGGTTTCATAGATCTTTTCCAAAATAAGTTTGCAGTTTAAATGTGAGTGTAGCTCCATTTTGTAAAAGTTGTTCAATTTTATCAAATTAACTTTCTCATAAAGAAATCATCTCCTCTCCAATTGCCATATTAGCTTTTAACCAGTAGATGTCCTCAGTAAGCTAAAAAATCTTTTTTCAAATATCATTCATTTCATTTCATTTTTTTTCCTCCCTCATCCCTTTTCTTCTGTTTTTTCAGGGAAAAATAGAGGAAGAAATGTTTTTTAAAAACACACCAACATAGGCTGATAATTAAGTTCTTAGGGAAAAAAATGTTTTTGTTCCAGTACCCCAAAATAAACTTATATAAAGAAAACGTAATTTTTGAAGCTTCGTTCTATTCTTTTTGTTCGCCTTTCTTTCCAGACACGTAGAAGCTGCCTTTCCAAGCCAGGGAAATAGTTCCAACAGGGCTCTTACAGGCAAAAAAAAAAAAAAAAAATAGAAAGCAAAAGAGAGGGGAAAAAAAAGAAAGATCTCACCCGGATTCACCATGGTGGGTTCAAAGCTTAGCTGTTCTGTGACTTGCGGTTTCTTGCGGCTAGGTGATTGGCCATTTTACTGGCCGATCTTCTTCTCCGTCGGCCCTCAGAGTCTGGCCCGGACAACTGGAGGAGCCGCCGCTCCTCCGTGGCCGAGCAAAGCCTCCTCGACAGAAGTCGCACCCTCCAGGGTGACTTTAGACCCGCATAAGGGTCTACCGACGGAGGGAGGCTAGCCGACGAGGAGACGAGTCTCCTTGTATGACTAGAGGCGCCGCGACCCGGAACCGCATAAATCAGTTTACTTATGTGATGACACAAAGTTCAGTTCTGTTAACTATTAAGAGGAGCTAATACATCATCTTTGAAAATGGACTCATTTATCATATATTTTGAAAATAAAGTAGGGATTTTTTTCATACTTGATATATAAATTTTGCAGTCAAAGAGGCAAAACAAACTGATGAAACTAAAAATGTTGAAAAGTCAATAATACCACTCTGTAGAAAACAATGAATACTGCACAAATGTAATACAGATCTCCTATTAAGTAGTTTCTAATAAAGTTTACAAGTATATTTGTAATTAGGGTGGATTTTGGGGGAGGTATAGCAAACCAAAGATTGCAAAAGCAAACCTGACAACCACAGCAAAGACCAAGAAACTGGTGAATGAACTGGTTCCTTGGTACTTTTTTGGATAAGAGAATTGGAAATCATTCCCCAAGTACTCCAGATGTTTGTTGCAATACAGTGGTTTTCAGTGAATTTGAGAGGTGGGGGATGACAGGATTAGCTATCTTGTTCACAATTGCGATGGAACATTTTAACGGACATTAGGTTTGAAAACTTCACTTTCTAATCACTTCAGAAATTACATATTA
The DNA here is from genome assembly GCA_034064705.1 of Bothrops alternatus. Lineage (NCBI taxonomy): Eukaryota > Metazoa > Chordata > Lepidosauria > Squamata > Viperidae > Bothrops > Bothrops alternatus. The sequence continues at coordinate 11,216,456 of JARGCV010000085.1, forward strand.
ACCTAATCTTAAAACTATTAGAGATCCTCAGAATGTTTGAAAAATTAACAGTTGAGTTTTAAATTCAACTCTGAAGAAAAATAAGCTTCAGAACTTAAATTTTTTGAAATAAATGGCATAAAGCTAAATAAGATTTTGATCAAAGAAAGTTATAAACATATTAGGGTCCAGATAAATTTGGAATAATTACACTGTATGATTTTGAAATTAATTATAAAAAATGAATACATTTTAGTGGGAAAAGATACATTTTATCTATTTTGACTATTGTAAGCCATAACATAAATAAGTGTCAAGATTGAATTGCTGAGGACTTCCGGTTTGGGTTGCAGTGGCTGTGGGTACACGAGGAGGCTCTCTCTTTTCATTACCTGCTTTTCCTCTGCCAGTAGACCCTTAATCAGGTCGAAAAGTCACCCTGGAGGGGTGACTACTGATGAGGAAGACTCTCATTGATTGCGGGGGGAGGCAGCTCCTTCCGCGGTTCGATGCAGCTCCTCAAGGCCGATGGAGAGAAAGATCGGCCAGTAACATGGCCGATTATTTAGCTGCTCCAGCTGAAAGTCAAAAGAACATCTAAGCGTTAAGAAACCATTGTGGATGATCCCGGTGAGATTTTTCCCTCTCTCCTTCTGCCTAACTACTCTCCTGTCAAAAGCCTTTTGGAATTACTTCCCTGCTTTGAAAGAGCTGCCTTTGTTTATCTGGGAAAAAGAGCTTTCCATAACAAAGGAAAAAACTTCTTATTGACTATTTTTACTTTTGGCTACTTGGGGGCCCTGGAAAAATCCTTGTCATAAAACTTTATTATTATATCTTCTAAGCTGGAGAATAGTGTCTTCCTATGTCTTGGACTTACTTTTTTAAAGGGATAAATCTTTATTGTTTGGAAAAAAACAACTCTAGGAGAAGCTGGAAAAGAAACTCAATAGCTCTGACTTTGCTAATCTCATTCTTGATGTCTGGAAGAGACTTTCATAGTTTACTGAGGACATCTTGTGGAGAAATTTAATTGTAACTGTTTTTTGTTTGTGTTACTATTGAAATGGAGAAATCACACTCACAACTCAACTGTAAACTCATACTGGAAAAAATGTATGAACCTACTGAGGAAATATGTTTCCAAATAAGAGAGAGAACTGCAGAAATAATAAACAGAAATTTTACTGTGAATTTACAAACTGACCTTCAGACTCTATTGATCGTTCTACAGACCAAAAAGCAACAGAAGAATTAATATACATACAACCAATGGAGACTTTGGATGACCACAAAATGATTGTAACTAAACTATCTACAATTGCAAAACTAACAGAAATGGACTTTAAATTACAACTGTTGGAGAATTATGACAACCTTGATAATCAACTATTAATTATAAAATTGGACATGATTGAGTGTTTTATCCAGCAGACAGAAACCAGGCGTCAAAAACAGAGGATGGGAGGTTTTTTACTGACCCAAATGATATTACAAGCAATAATGGGGGATCTATTTGCTGAAATAGAGGCTTTGTTATGGAAGCCTGTTAGCGTAGGAAGAAAGCCAGAATAAGACTAAAAAGAGAAATTTAAAATTATATGTAATGGATTAAAAAGGTTTTGAGAAATATGGACTGATTTAAGGATTAAGATTTAGAGTTGAAAATTTGTGATTATTAGAATATATATGTTAAACAGTAAGAATGTATTTTCTTGAAAAATATGTTTATTTGTATGAAAACTATTTCATAATGGAATGAGAATAAGAATATGAAAGAGGCTTTTAGAAATTCAGATAGCTTTAACAACTAATTGAGTGTGTTAAGTTAGTAAGATGATGTTTTATGTAATAATAGGTGTGTTCTTTTTTTTAGATATGATAATTATTTGAATGAGATTTAAATGCTATTTGAAGTAATAAGAGAGATCTGTGATAAAATCAATGGTTTATGAGATTATGAATTAGAATATATCTGGATTAGTATTTTAAAAGGGATATCCGAAGTGATAATACATTTATCCAAGGTTAAATTGGACTATGGTAATTGTAAATTAATAAAGCTCAAAACAGGATTAGGATTTATAGATATGTAATGTAGAAATGGATTATGTTAAATAGGTTATATCATTTGAGGGAAATAGAGAGGGAACATTTAATGTATTTACTTGAGCTATTATATGATTTTGTTTTTGGATGATTGACCACCTAACCACCACAGTGTGTCTTGAGCATTCTGCTGTAAAAGTTAAAAAAACCAATAAAATTTGTTATAAAAAAAGATTGAATTGCTAAAATGCTTGCTAATCTCTGTTGCTACTCAACTTGCCATAAAAGCAGGGGGAAGGGGAAGCTTAGGAGAAACAGGATTTTAAGAAGCCTTCTATGGACTGTGAGAACCAAGGTCACAGAATCAGGTATCTGACAGAGAAGTGGACCATTCTCATAACAAACCAAAGAAATATGATTGGGGAATGTGAGCACTGGGAGGGGGGTTATGGAGAACTATTGTTAACTAACCAGATTTAATTTTGCTTCTTCAGTACCGAGATGTGTATTCAATAAAGTTGATATTTTATCGCACCTCAGGGCCATAGAGTTTACTCAATGTTGGATTCAGTAGTCAGATGGTTGACATTAAATCAGCTCTCCTGAAATTATGAGTGAAGTCTACTTGGAGGCTTCTGAGAGGACTGTAGCATAATGATGTCAGGAATGGAAATTAAGACCGAGACCGCAGCCAAGCTGGGACTGATCCTTCCTTGGAAAACACCGGTGGTTACCCAGTTGGATTTCAGAATGCAACCAATGGTAATGTGGTCCAAGGTGAGAGCGGACAAGACGGGGCAGCCCCAAGTACATGAAGAGGGAGCTGTTGCAGGATTCCTCTATGCCAGAAAAGCCCAATTAATGAGCGGTGTGAAGAAGGCTGCCGAGATGGATTTCCCCGTGGTCCCATCGAGAATTGTGATAATCCAGGGAAGTGAGTGGAAGACCAAGAGGGCTGCGGACTGGGAGTAATCAGCAGAGTGGAAACCTTTAACCACCTCCCTCAGTCCTTTGGTGGAGCATTTGCCAGAAACGTTTGGAGAACTGGACATGCGAGGAGTGAAACAAGTGAGAAACCTGGGTTGGGGGGGTTCACTGTGGATGGAGGTGTTAGGAGCAGAGCAGGCAAGATCCCCAGGCCAAGGGGCAACACTGGGGACGGCTCAAACTGCGAATTCATCCCCTTCCCCATCTCAACCAACAGCACTAATCCAGGTGTGCCAGGGACTGGCAGAGAGCAGGGAAGTAGCGGAACCCCCACTGGCAGCCATTGGGCAGCACCACCGATCCCTGCAGTGGGGGGAGCTCCAACCCACACCAACAGGTTGTGGGAATGCCATCCGGCTACCTACTTGTTTGACATGGCCGTGAGACACTGCCTCTAAAAGTCATATTTGACAGCCATCCCAAAAAGCGTGCCTATTTCCTGAATCAAGTATGGAGCTATCTAGGTCAGCACAGGGCAATGTTCCAAGATGAAATGGACTGGGTGAACACTATAGCAGCAAATCTGGAGGGGGAAGCCGCTGAATGGATGTGTTGTGGTCCGTTGGCTGCCAGCAGAGCTAGCAGCAAAGTCAGATGAGATGGAGGGGGAGCCTGGGTCAACTTCAGAGCCTTTGGAAGGCTCTGACGAGGAAACAATCAGAGGCAGATGCAGAGCCGGAGCTATCTGTCTGCTCCCAGGCGAAGAGGCAGCTGTCTTCGGGGTCTGAGATGAGTGAGGGGGAGGAACAGATGGGGCCTATCCCAGAGGCGTGTATGTATAGAGAGGAGAGGAAAGCAACGGAAGGCAATAAGCCGGCTCTCAGGGGAAAAGAAGATGTAGACGCTAGCCAGCCCTCCCTGACTGGGAAATAAATAGTAGGAGTTTGGGAGTGGCCTGTTGTTGCAGACAACTGTTTGTTTTCCAGGGTACATCAATCAAGTTGGAGTCCTTTACCAGAACCAGGTTTGTCAGGACTACTTGCTCTGAATTTGAGGTGCCAACTGGGTCTCCCTGCTGGGAACTAATAGGGAGTGAATTTGCCTCCACCAGTGTGAACAGGGACTGTTTCTGCTTGGCTTAATTCTTGAAAAACTCTTTGTCTGGAGGTCTCAAGTGAACAGAGACTGTTCTTGCCCTGTGTCAAAAGGGGGAAAGACTTTCCTTTGTGACTACTCTTTTTGGTTTCATCTACCCAACGTGAACAAAGATTGTTCCTGCTCTGTTTTAATAAAAGGGGTTTGTTTTACTTGTGAGTAAGTGGTTTATTATTACTTGCGAAGGCTGGGTCACAACAGGATGGTGGTGCTCCATGATGAAGGGTTCTGGAATTGGGGGTCATCAATGATTTCCTGGAAGGACTCCAGGCCAGGTGTGGGGACCCCACCCAAACCTGCTGAGTGTAATTTGATATCCGCTCCATAAGATGGGGAACCAGGCTATGCCTGAGTATATTTGGGAATTTCATAACATAGCCGAGAGACTGAAGGGGTAGCTGGAATGCCTGTTGGTCTACCAATTTCAAGACGGGCTAAGCAGAGAACTGCCTATCCTGTGGGATCCCCGACAATGTCCAAGCCTGGTATCAACTAGCCACCACAGTGGAGTTGGACCTGATGGAATATCAACACGTCACACCTGAAAGCTGCCCTTGCCAAAGCCAAGAGAAACACCTGCTGGCATGTAGAGGGGGAGAGGTCCCTCAGAGCACCAGAGAGGGTCCACATTGCCCTTCTGGAGCTTGCTTCTGATGTGGGATGGAAGGCCACTGAGCGGCCAATTGCCTGGCCCCCAACCCATGTTGATGCCGAGGACCCCAAGCCAACCTAAGCTGAAGAAGTCTCTGAAGTAGACAGAGAAAACACTAGTGGCACAGCAGTGTGGGAGATGAAAATATAGCCCCCTCCTCATATAACAAGATAAGGCTAGAACAAACCTGAAATAGGCCCCCACAGAAGTGATTTGAAGCTCTAACTTGAACTTTATGCTGTTTCACAATATGAACACACTATTTGTAATCTGCTGAGCTTTGTGCAATATGAAATTGCAAAATAGATAGTTCTATGTATATTTGCAATATTGTAACCGTGGGAGAAATAGGGAACTGAAAAGTAGCTGATGGATGTGGGTTCCAATGTACATGGATACATGTGGAAAGTAGGTCAGAAGGAAGTCAGTAAAAAGTCAGCAAAGGTCAGCAGAAGTCAGCAAAAGTCAGCGGACCATCTGACTACAATCTTAGAACGAGAAAGGGTATAAAAAGTTGGGACTGGACCTGATTGATTTGCCATTGGCCTATAGCTGTCCTATTGGATTCTGCTTTTGAGCAGATGGTCATGGAACCTACCAGGGGAAAGGGGATCCTGGACTTGGTTCTAACTAACGCACAGGATTTGGTTCATGATGTCCTTGTAACCGAGCCCATAGGAACCAGCGATCACAACACAATAACCTTCAACTTAACCATGGATAGCAAATTGTCAGTGAAAACTAACACAGAGACCTTAAACTTTCACAGAGGGAATTTTGACAAAATGAGGAAAATAGTAAAGAAGAAACTAAAAGGAACAGTAAAAAAAGTCAAATCCCTCCAAAATGCTTGGAAACTGTTTAAAAATACGTTACAGCAGGCTCAAATAAAATGCATTCCTAAAAGAAGAAAGAGGATTGGAAAGTCCAAGAGGATACCAGTATGGCTTACGAATGAGGTAAAGGAGGTTATTGGAAAGAAGAAAAACTCATTTAAGAAATGGAAGGCTCTTCCTACCGAGGAGAACAGGAGGGATCACAAACTCTGGCAGACCAAATGCAAGGCGATAGTCATGAAAGCCAAGAGAGACTTTGAGGAGCATATAGCCAAGAATATTAAAAATAATAACAAAACCTTTTTTAAGTACATCAGAAGCAGGAACCCAACCAGAAAATCAGTTGGGCCACTTGATAACAATGGTCAGAAGGGGATAATCAGAGAAGACAAGGAGATTGCTGAGAGGCTAAATGACTTCTTTGCCTCCGTTTTCACCGAGGAGGATAGAGAACATTTGCCTGCCACTGAATTAGTTTTCCCAGGGAGGGAAATAGAAGAATTAAGCCTGATAGAGATAAACAAGGAAGATGTTCTTGCATGCCTTTCTAAACTAAACGTCAACAAATCGCCGGGTCCATATGGCATCCACCCTAGAATTCTCAAGGAACTCAAGTGTGAAATTGCTGAACTTCTAGCTAAAATATACAATCTTTCTCTAAGATCAGGCACTGTACCAGAGGATTGGAGGGAAGCAAATATAACCCCGATCTTCAAGAAAGGATCCAGAGGTGATCCAGGAAACTATAGACCAGTCAGTCTAACCTCAGTTCCAGGCAAACTGATGGAAACCATTATTAAAGATAAAATTACAGGGCACATAGAAAAACAGGCATTGCTGAAAGAAAATCAACATGGTTTCTGCAAAGGCAAATCATGTCTTACTAAGTTGTTAGAATTCTTTGAGGGTGTAAATAAATACATAGATAAAAGGGCCCCAGTTGATATTGTATATCTTGACTTTCAAAAGGCTTTTGACAAAGTTCCTCACCAAAGGCTCCTAAAAAAGCTCTCCAGCCACGGAATTAGAGGACAGGTCTTGTCCTGGATTGGTAACTGGCTAAATTGTAGGAAGCAAAGGGTGGCAATAAATGGACAATTCTCCGGATGGAAAGAAGTGAGAAGTGGTGTACCCCAAGGTTCAGTTTTGGGGCCTTTACTTTTTAATTTATTCATCAATGATCTGGATGTAGAAGTTAATAGTGAGGTAGCCAAGTTTTCTGATGACACTAAATTGTTCCGGGTTGTGAAAAGTGAAACTGATTGTCGGGAGCTCCAGAAGGATCTCTCGAAATTGTGTGAGTGGGCAACAAAGTGGCAAATGCATTTTAACCTAAACAAGTGCAAAGTTATGCACATCGGGGCAAAGAACCCCAATTATATATTTACCAACTGATGGGGACCAAACTTTCTGAGACAACCCAAGAAAGGGATCTTGGGGTTTTGGTGGACAGCTCGATGAAGATGTCAACCCAATGCGCAGCAGCAGTAAAAAAAGCAAATTCCATGCTTGGCATGATTAGGAAGGGAATCGAAAATAAGTCAGCAAGTGTTGTATTGCCTCTGTACAAATCGATGGTGAGACCACACTTGGAGTACTGTGTACAGTTCTGGTCACCGCACCTCAAGAAGGATATAATGGAACTGGAAAAGGTGCAAAAAAGGGCAACAAGAATGATCAAGGAAATGGAGCGCCTCCCTTATGAAACCAGATTGCAACACCTTGGTCTCTTCAGCCTTGAAAGATGGCGTTTAAGGGGTGACTTGATCGAAGTGTATAAAATCATGCATGGGATAGAAAATGTGGATAGAGAAAAATTCTTTTCTCTATCACACAATACCAGGACACGGGGGCACTCCCTAAAGCTTATAGCTAAGAAAGTGAGGACAAATAAAGGGAAATATTTCTTCACCCAGAGGGTCGTTGATTTATGGAATTCACTTCCTGAAGGGGTCGTGACAGCTGTCAGCCTTGACAGCTTCAAGGCAGGACTAGATAGATTCATGGATGCAAAGTGTATTGGTGGTTATTAAAACAGATGTCCATGTGCCGCCTCTATGTTGGTTGAGGCAGGCAGGATTCCCTTGAGTACCATTTGTTTGGGGGTCAAGGGAAAGGGAGGGTTTTGCCTTCTCTTTCTGCTCAAGATCCCCATGTACATTTGGTGGGCCACTGTGTGACACAGAATGCTGGACTCGATGGGCTTTGGCCTGATTCAGCATGGCTCTTCTTATGTTCTTATGTTCTTATGCTATGTCATATGGTCCTCATTGCAATGGGTTATTAATGTAAGGGATGTTGTGTTATTATGCTTGCAAATTATTAGCAAAATAAACCTCTGAATCCTAAAGTAAGAATTATTGTTGTTGTGTTGCTGTCTCTTGTCTTTTTCATTGGGTTTTTCCACAACAGCAGGTAGTGGCGGTCTCCCCCCAATGAAGCAAAGGGGAGGGAACTCTGACTGCCGACGAGACTGGACCAGTCCTCAATGAGAGTGACAGTGAGGGGGGAGATGATCCAATGGTGAGTGGTGCCAACAGCCTATTGACTGCCCAGGTGGAGGTGGTAGTCCCCTAGTCAGGAGCAGGGGGGGGGGTTTCACAGACCTGCTAGACTTGGGTTGCACTTGTTGCTTAATTAGCCTGAAAATGGTAGACTTTCTGGGACTAAGGCTTAAGCGACTGAAGCAATCCATGAAGTTTGAGCAAGTGGATGGCTTGCTCATGGGTGTGTGTGCCTGCAACCTGCCTGCCTGAGCCAGTAAGCTTAAGGGTGGAAAACCACAAAGAGACTCTCCGGTTTATTGTAGCCCCAAAGATGGCAGAGGCAATGATACTGGGATTGTTGTGGCTGAAAAAATGGAGTCCGTCAATTGACTGGGGAAGCAACAAGTGGCAGTTGAGGATTAAAGAAGAGAGAGGATTGGGGGTGGAAAAGCTGCTGAAAGTTAGGGGAGTGCCATTGGCAGTGAAAGTGAAAGCAGAGACAATCAACACATTAACGGAGAGCAGCCCAGTTGAGTCAAGCATTCCAAAGGATTATCAAGACCTGGCAGAAGTCTTTAGGAGCGGGAGTCAGATGCGCTCCCTCCTCACCATCCCACAGACTGTGCTATTGAGTTGTTACTGGGGCAAAACACCATAAACCAAAAATGTACTCCTTGACCTCAGGGGAAATGGAGGAACTCCAAGCCTTTGTGGACAAGACCTTGGCCAGGGGCTTCATCCATCCAGCAAAATCCAAGGTGTCGGCGCCAGTGTTCTTTAAGGAGAAAAAAGATGGGTTACTGAGATTGTGCGTGAATTTTATGTGTAGGTGGAAAACATATCTCTCCCTCATAAAAGACATGCTGGGGGAGATGAAGGTATTCACCAAGTTGGATTTGAGGGAGGCATATTATTGTGTGAGAATCAGAAGGGATATGAATGGAAGACTGCTTTCAATTGCCCCTTGGGATGCTACCAGTTCAGGGTGATGCCTTTTGAACTGCAGGGGATGCCAGTGGTGTTCATGCAGCTAATTAACAAGGTATTGCATGATCATCTGTACAAAGGAGTGCTGGTCTACTTGGATGCAAGCCAAACTCTATGCCAAACAATCTAAGTGCGACTTCCACAAAAGTAGCTTGGACTATTTAGGGTATATTAGGAGACGTCTAGTGAAGCGTTGGAGAAGATCGAAGGCTGAATCTGATCGAACCAGGTTGAGATCACACATTAGATCCTACCTGAGAGCGATTAAAGCGGCAAAATCCCGGTATTTTTCCGCTTTAATCGCGTCTGCGGAATCGCGCCCGGCTGCCCTGTTTAGGGTGACTCGGTCTCTCCTTGGTACGGGGAGGTCCGGGGGACCCTTGCAGGGAAGTGCCGAGGATTTTAACAACTTTTTCGCAGACAAAGTCGCTCAGATCCGGGCGGACCTCGACTCCAACATTGTAGCAGTGGCGACTGATAATGATTCAGTCGAGGTGACTGGGGCTCGTCTTAGTCAGTTTATTTGGGATGAGTTTGAAGCTGTTACACCTGATGAAGTGGACAAGGCCATTGGAGCTGTTAGTAATGCCACCTGCTTGTTGGACCCGTGTCCCTCCTGGCTGGTCTCGGCCAGCAGGGAGGTATCACGGAGCTGGATCCAGGAGGTAGTCATCGCTTCTTTGAGGGATGGGTCCTTTCCGGCTCCTTTAAAGGAGGCACTTGTGCGCCCACTCCTCAAGAAGCCTTCCCTGGATTCAGCCATTCTTTCGAACTATCGTCCTGTCTCCAACCTTCCCTATGTGGGGAAGGTTGTTGAGAAGGTGGTGGCGCTTCAACTCCAACGGGCCTTGGAGGAAACCGATTATCTGGGTCCCTTGCAGTCGGGATTCAGACCCGGTTACTCTACGGAAACTGCTTTGGTCGCGCTGATGGATGATCTCTGGCGGGCCCGGGATAGGGGTTTATCTTCTATCCTGGTGCTTCTTGACCTCTCAGCGGCTTTCGATACCATTGACCATGGTATCCTTCTGCGCCGACTGGAGGGGTTGGGGGTGGGAGGCACTGTTCTCCAGTGGTTCTCCTCCTACCTTTCTGGCCGGTCGCAGTCGGTGTTGGTAGGGGATCAAAGATCGACCTCTAGGCTCCTCCCTTGTGGGGTGCCGCAGGGGTCGGTTCTTTCGCCCCTGCTGTTTAATATTTACATGAGGCCGCTGGGTGAGATCATCCATAGACACGGGGTGAGTTACCATCAGTACGCTGATGATACCCAGTTGTACGTTTCCACCCCGTGCCAAGTCAGCGAAGCAGCAGAAGTGATGTGCCGGTGTTTGGAGGCTGTGAGGGCCTGGATGGGTGAGAACAGACTAAAGCTTAATCCCGACAAGACGGAGTGGCTGTGGGTTCTCCCTCCCAAGGACAAGACCAACTGTCCGTCCATTACTCTGGGGGGGGGAAACTTTGAACCCCTTGGAGAAGGTTCGTAACTTGGGTGTTCTCCTCGATCCACAGCTGCACTTAGACCAACATTTGGCGGCTGTGACGAGGGGAGCATTTGCCCAGGTTCGCCTGGTGCACCAGTTGCGACCTTATCTGGACAGGGAGGCCTTGCTCACAGTCACTCATGCCCTTATCACCTCGAGGATCGACTACTGCAATGCTCTCTACATGGGGCTACCCTTGAAGAGTGTTCGGAGACTTCAATTAGTCCAGAATGCAGCCGCGCAAGCAATCGTGGGCTTACCTCGGTATGCCCACATTTCACCAACGCTCCGCGAGCTGCACTGGCTACCTATTAGTCTCCGCTCGCAATTCAAAGTGTTGGTTATTACCTATAAAGCCCTACATGGCCTAGGACCAGGTTACTTGCAGGACCGTCTTTTGCCTCATACCTCATCACGACCGGTCAGAGAGCACAGAGTTGGTCTTCTCCGGGTCCCGTCGACCAGTCAATGTAGGCTGGCGGAGAAGGCCCCAGGAGAAGGGCCTTCTCTGTTGCGGCCCCTACCCTCTGGAATCAGCTCCCTCCGGGGATTCGGACCGCTCCCACTCTTCTGGCCTTCCGAAAAGAATTAAAAACTTATTTGTGTCGGCAGATCTGGGAATGATTGGTGTTGAATGTTGGATGAATGTTTTTTATTAAAAAAATTTGGGGTATTGTTTTAACTTTATGATCATCTTAATTTAATTTATATTAGACTTATTAAATGCGATTGTTATTTATCTATGTTGTAAGCCGCTCTGGGTCCCCTGGAGAAGAGCGGCTTATAAGTCTAATAAATAAATAAATAAATAAATAAATAAATAAATAAATTGCATATCAAGTGAGGGGATAAAGATGGTCCATAGGAGAGTGAAAGCCATATTAGAATGGGAAGCCCCTCCAAATCCGGAAGCAGCTACAGAGCTTTCTGGGATTTGCCAACTTCTACCAATTCATCCCCTCCTTTGCACAGGTAGCCTTGCCTATTACAGGGCTGTTAAAAATGGGAGGGGGAGGGCTGAAGCCCAAGGCGAGCCAGCTGCTTAACTGGACTATTGACTGTGAAGCAGCTTTTGAAAAACTCAAGCAGCTTTTTGTGGCTGAACCAACCCTTAAGCATCTGGACCCAACAGTGCCCTTCGTAATCCAAGCAGAAGCTAGCAATGTAGCCATGGGGGCTGTCCTGCTTCAAAAGAACCAAGAAGGGAAATCCCAGCCATGTGCCTGCATCTCTTGCAAATTAAATGACACCGAGAGGCACTGGGCGGTATGGAAAAAGGAGGCTTATGCAGTTCGTTGGGCATTGCTCACTTGGAAGCAATCCCTGGAGGGTAGCAAAATACCTTTCAAGGTGTGGACAGACCACAAGAATTTGGAGGCCCTGAAGACCAAAAGGAAATTGTCCCCCCAAGCAGGTCCGGTGGGCTCAATACTTCAATTGATTTAACTTTACCCTTTGGTGCCTGCCAGGGGGAAGAAACTTCTTTTTTTTTAATTTAAATTTTTTATTTTTTAAAACAACAAAACATAACACACATACATACACAGTTTATACTCCTTTTTTACAGCAAATTCGTAACAGTAATCTTCTATTATTTGCATTTTCTCCCCTTATTCTTCTTTAGATATATTTGTCCTTGTTGTCCCGTTGTTTCTTGTTTACATTTTTCTTCCTTCATACTATACCTCATACTAAAAATAATACATATTATTATTACTATACATTATTATACACACATTTTCCACTTTTGACCTTTCCACATTTATTCTCCTTTATTAATTCTAGTCTCCAACCAATCATACCATTTATTCCATATTAGATAATACTCTGTATCTTCTTTTTCTTTTATCTCTTTTGTTAATTTGTCCATCTCAGCACAGTCCAGGATTTTTCTTATCACTTCTTCCTCTAATGGTATATTCTCATTTTTCCAGAACTGTGTGTATACTATTCTTGCTGCCGTTGTTATATGTAGAATTAAGAACCGTATTTCTTTACTATATTTTCTGTTTAAAATACCCAGCAGAAAGATCTCTGGTTTCCAGTCTATAGGCTGGTCTATTATTTCTTCCATCCATCTTCTTATTTTAGTCCAGTATTTTTTTTGCAACTGGGCATGTCCACCATAAATGATAATATGTTCCATGTACTTTTTTACATTTCCAACATGTTGGCAAATTGTTCTGGAACATCTTGGCAAGCTTTGCTGATGGAAGTTGCCATCTGTAAAACATCTTCAACTGGTTTTCCTTGAATGCCACTGACATAGTCAATTTTATGTTTATTTCCCATATTTTTTCCCATTTCTCCAATTCTATATTATATCTGAAATATTTTGCTCATCTAATCATTGTGTCTTTGACAACCTCGTCTTCCATTTTATATCTCAATAGGCATTTGTATAAACTGCTAATTAATTTTATTTCTGCTTCATGTATAATTTTATCCAATTCTTGTGGCTCTTTTTGTATTTCATATAATTTTTTTGTCCTCTGTATATTTAGATTGAATTTGTGTAAATGTCCACCAGTCAATCTCTCTGCCTATATCTTGTTCCAATTCTTGTTTTGTTTTCAGATTTCCCTGTTTGTTTACTAATTCCTTGTATCTAATTATCTTATTTATATCCAGTAGGTTTGGGTATTTCAGAGCTTCTGTTGGGGATAACCACATTGGAATTCTTATATAATGTTTCTGTTTTATTTTTTCCCAAGTCTGTAGCAATGCATTCCTAACAATGTGTCTTTGAAAGTATCTATGTATTTTATATTTTTGGGAAGAAACTTCTTGGCAGATGCTCTATCATGCCTACCACAATACAAGAGCTCCAGAGAGGAATTAGTTAACTTGATCATTCCCTCAGGGCAGCTAGCAGCTCAGGGCTCTACTGGGCCAATTATGTCAGCTCCCCCTCAGGCAGCTATTAACGAGACCCAAAAACTGAGGGAAGCACTGGAGGGATGAATGTTGTAGAAATCATAAAGGGGACATAACAATGAAAGAGAGTCTAGCTTGGAAGGGTTCCAGACTGTTTGTGCCACTCAATCTAAGGGCCCAAATTTTGCAAAGGTGTCATGACATAAAGCCAGTGCCATTTTGGTTTTGTGAAAACCCTCCACTTGGCCAGGAGGCAATTTTGGTGACCTAAGATGAACAAGGACATAAAAAATTATGTTGCTGGGTGCCCGACCTGTGCTTCTATGAAAAGACTGCCAGAAAAGCCTTCTGGACTGTTGCAACCTGTGGCTAATCCCCACAGCCCATGGGAGAAGATAGCCATGGACTTCATTGTGGAACTGCCTGAGAGTTCCAGAAATTCTGTAATCTGGACTATGATTGACCTGTTTTCTAAGCAAGCACATTTTGTGACATGCCTGAAACTCCCATCAGCTTGGATCTTAGTCAAGCTATTTGTGCAGAATATATATAGGCTGCATGGAGTCCCAAAGCACATCATCTCTGACCACAAGGTTTACCGCAAAGTTCTGGTGGGAATTTATTAAATTAATAGGGTCCTCAGAGGGACTTAGTTCTGGCTTCCATCTGAGTACCAATGGGGTAGCAGAGAAAGCTAACTCAATGATAGAGCAATATTTATGCTGCTATGTGAACTACCAACAAGTTGGGCAGAACTTCTACCTTTAGCCTACAATAATTCTGTACACAGCAGTACTGGGTTCACCCCATTCAAGATAGTAATGGAACTAGACTTTGTGCCTATGCCAGAACTACTATGGGGCTCCCCTTCCTCGTCATCCTTAGCCGATGAATCAGGCTGATCGGAAGAGAGCTCCCCACGAGAGTTATAGGATTTGGAACCAGGTATATCTATCCACTAAGTATCTCAAGTTAAGGCAGCCTTTTAAGAAGTTGAGCCCTAAGTACATAGGACCTTTCTCAATTGTGTAAATAATTAATTCAGTGACTGTTAATTTATGGTTGCCAAGGGAATTGAAGTGAATTCACCCAGTATTCCATTGCAGCTTATTGAAGCCCTTTGAAAGGTCCAGCCTAAGACCTGAGAGAGAGGAACCTCCTATACTGGTCGAGGGTGACAAGCATTATGAGTTTAAGAAAATATTAGACTCAAGGATCTTTAGGAGGAAATTACAGTACCTAGTCCTGTGGCTATCCTCTAGCTCACAGGTCGGCAACATGTGGCTCCAGAGCTGCATGTGGCTCTTTGAGCCTTTCTCTGCAGCTCCCAGCCTCCTCTGCCATTTGTAGAGAGAGAGACAGAGACAGAACTTCTCTCTCTCTCTCTCTCTCTCTCTCTCTCTCTCTCTCTCTCTCTCTCTCTCTCTCTCTCTCTCTCTGTGTGTGTGTGTGTGTGTGTGTGTGTGTGTGTGTGTGTGTGTGTGTGTGTAAAAGAGAGTAGACTCACCCTGTTCGAATGAGCTGACAAGCTTATTGGGCAGGGCTCCTCCCTTTGCTGCGTCTGTGCAAGAAGCAGGAAGCAGGAAGGGCAGGAGAGAGCTAGCTAGCCCAGCTATGCTGACTCAGGAATTCTGGGAGTTGAAGTCCATGAGTCATAAAAAAGCTGAGGTTGCCTACCCCTGAGCTAGCCCAATAAGAATGTGTGTCAGCTTGTTGGAAAACAGCTTGAAGCCAGCTTGCCAGGTGAGCAGAAGATCGGAGAGAGGAAGAGAGAGGGAGAGAGAGAAAGAGAGAGGGAGAGGGAGAGAGGGGGAGAGAGGAGAGAGGGACAGAGAGAGAGAAAGAGAGGGGGGAAAGGAAAGAGAGATAAAGAGAGAGGAAAGAGAGGAAGAGGAAAGAGAGAGAGAAAGAGAGGAAGAGGAGAGAGAGAGAGAGAGAGAGAGAGAGAGAGAGAGAGAGAGAGAGAGAGAGAGAGAGAGAGAGAGAGAGAGTCAACTTGTTGGAGAACAGCTTGAAGCCAGCTTGCCAGGTGAGCAGAAGATTGGAGAGAGAGAGGGAGAGGGAGAGAAAAGAGAGAGAGAAAGGAAAGGGAAAGGGAGAGAAAAGGGAAAGGAAAGAAAGAGAAAGGGAGAGAGAGAAAGAGGGAGGGAGATAGAGGAAAGAGAGAGAGGGAGAGAGAGACAGACTTTTTTGACATCTAAAATGAAGATAACACTGCATATATCCTGATATATATATATATATATATATATATATATATATATATATATATATATATATATATATATATATATATATATATATATATATATATATATATATATATATATATATATATATATATATATATATATATATATATATATATATATATATATATATATATACAGAAAGTTTTTCAGACAGATAAGTCTAATTGGATGCACCTTGACATTTTTAACTGCTGTGCTGCAGTTAAACTTTTTACAATCTCTTTTCTGTATATATATTCCCTTGACTCGGCTGACAAAGAAGGGAGGAGAGCCTGTGGCTTGGTGGTTAAATCACTGCCTAGTATGTCAAACTGCCCAGGTTCGAATCCCATAAAGGGTATGGCTAACTGACGAGAGCAGAACAAGCTCGAAATGGCCATCTTAGTCTCCCAATTTAATTCTTTACCTCTTTGTCAAAAAAAGAAAATTTAAATTTGTAAATGTTTCGCAGTTGCGACTTGAGCCTGCTCTATGCCCCTAGTTGTGGGGCGGCAAGGCAAAAGAGATTGTAAAAAGTTTAACTGCAGCACAGCAGTTAAAAATGTCAAGGTGTATCCAATTAGACTTATCTGTCTGAAAAACTTTCTGTATATATATTCCCTTGACTCGGCTGACAAAGAAGGGAGGAGAGCCTGTGGCTTGGTGGTTAAATCACTGCCTAGTATGTTAAACTGCCCAGGTTCGAATCCCATAAAGGGTATGGCTAACTGACGAGAGCAGAACAAGCTCGAAATGGCCATCTTAGTCTCCCAATTTAATTCTTTACCTCTTTGTCAAAAAAAGAATATATATATATATATGTTTTTAAAATTGTTGACAAAAAAATAAGGGATTTCTGAGATAGCTATTTCGAGTTATTTAACTCTCTTCAGTCAGAACTCACCCTTCCGGGATTCGAACCTGGGCAGTCTGCACACTAGGCAGATGCTTAAACCTCTAAGCCACAGGCTCTCTCCCGCTTTGTCAGTAATCAGGGAGGGAAGATGTGTATATAGTGTTTCTTTTTTAGATAGCACCCTGTAAACCCAAATATGGGAGGAAGAAATCATTCTTTCCTTTGCCTGTTTCAGCTCAACCCAGAGCCATCTGCAAGCACAAATATATATATATGTTTTTAAAATTTTAAAAACATATATATATATATTTATGCTTGCAGATGGCTCTGGGTTGAGCTGAAACAGGCAAAGGAAAGAATGATTTCTTCCTCCCATATTTGGGTTTACAGGGTGCTATCTAAAAAAGAAACACTATATACATATATATATATATATATATATATATATATATATATATATATATATATATATATATGTATGTATGTATGTATGTATGTATGTATGTATGTATGTATGTATGTATGTATGTATGTATGTATGTATGTATGTATGTATGTATGTATGTATGTATGTATGTAAGTATGTATGTATGTATGTATGTATGTAAGTATGTATGTATGTATGTATGTATACAAACCCGAAGAACCAAAGACCTACATATATATATATATATATATATATATATATATATATATATATATATATATATATATATATATATATATATATATATATATATATATATATATATATATATATATATATATATATATATATATATATATATATATATATATATATATATATATATATATATATATATATATATATATATATATATATATATATATATATATATATATATATATATATATATATATATATATATATATATATATATATATATACAGAAAGTTTTTCAGACAGATAAGTCTAATTGGATACACCTTGACAGTTTTAACTGCTGTGCTGCAGTTAAACTTTTTACAATCACTATATACATATATATATATATATTCTGGGGTTTTTGCGGGTGTTTGTATGTAGGTCTTTGGTTATTCGGGTTTTCTCCCACGTAAAATTGGAAGTGTCTTGGTGACGTTTCAATGAAGTACCATTCATCATCTTCAGGCTGGTGTTTTCGGCTTCATGCTTCAAGGAGCAATGTGTGATCGTAGCTGTTTCTTCCTTTTAACTGCCAGTGGGGGTATGAACTGATTGGGTGGGAGCTTGGCTGTGTTCTGATTGGCTGGGGGAGTGTTCTGTTTGGGTGGGGGCTTTGTTGTGCTCAGGTTAGTCTGAGGTGCAGGAGGATATGAGATGGTGAGCTGCGTTGCTGTTGTTTGGCTTCGCGTTCGTGGTCGTGCCTCATCTTCATGGTGGGTGTCAGTTTGCTTCATGTATGGATTGGAGGGGTTTAAAGTGGCTAATGATGCAGCTGTGGTCTGACTTCTGGTTTGTGGTCATGCCTCATCATCGGTGTGGGTTTGGGTTTGCTTTTTGCGTGGATGTGTGGTGGTGACATTTCCAATTTTACGCGGGAGAAAACCCGGGTAACCAAAGACCTACATACAAACATCTGCAAAAACCTCAGAATATATACCTATAATAAAGGTAAAAAAGGATATATGCAGTGTTATCTTCATTTTAGATATCAAAAGTGTTTTGCGGTTCCCAGTGTTTTGTTTTCGGTGGGAAACGGGTACAAGTGGCTCTTTGAGTGTTTTGGGTTGCCTACCCTTGCTCTAGTTGATGCCGAGTGGGTGAGAGCCCAGGATATTAAGGCTGATCGACTAATACAAAAATTTCATGAGAAATACCCGCAATGTCTAAGGGGATGATGTGTGAATGATTGGATAATTGCACTTATTGTTTCCCTATGCTTATTTTTTCCAGGGGACCAGCATGTCAAGATTGTATTGCTAAGATGCTTGCTAACCTCTACCACTACTCAACTTGCCATAGAAGCAGGGGGGAGGGGAAGCTTAGGAGAAACGGGATTTTAAGAAGCTGTCTACAAACCATGAGAACCAAGATCACAGAAACAGGTGTCTGACAAAGAAATGGACTGTTCTCATAACAAACCAAAGAAATATGATTGGACAATGTGAGCACTTGGTGGGTGAGGGGTTATGGAGAAATATGGTTAACTAACCATGTTGGAAACTTAAAGCTGATTTTGCTTCTTCCGTACCGAGATGTGTATTCAATAAAGTTTATTTTTATGGCACCTCAGGACCATAGACTTTCCTCAATGTTGAATTCACTAGTCAGACTGTTGACAATAAGTTGCTTTAATAATCTTAAAAGTGAACATCTGAGGGTACTAGAGATTCTAAGAAGGCAGGAAAAATTACAAGCCTATTCTTGATGACAATTACTACTGGGACTTATGAAATGATGCAAAACCTTATAATGTTGGAAACACTAAAGGAGATCTTTCAAGAATGGAGCCAGAAATACAAATGACAAACCATGAGAATAACCTGGAAAATGTTTTCCTACTAAATTTATGAAAGGGACTTATTAAAACCTTGAAGAAAACTGAGTGATGGGATAAATAATTAAAGATAAATCATATGATAATATTTGATTGAATTAAAGATTAAGACTACTAAAAGTAAAAGAAAGGAATACAAAGTTTGTTTATTTTATCATAACAAAATATTTTGCAAAGTTCTAGCAACCCTCTGGATTTTTTGCTGACAGCAGGATTGAAACGTTAAATGCTTTATGGATTTGCTTATAAATAAGGGTTAGGATATGGGATGAAGAGACAAATGAAGAGACAAAAAAGAAACAAACACGGGGTGAAGTGTTACTAAATTTGTTTATACTTGTAGTGATTAAGATTGAATGTCACTCTATTTTTTTCTTTTTTCCTGTACTTTTCTCCCCTCTTTTTTAGTTTGCATTAGTTTTTACTATTGTAATTAAAAATATTAAAAATTATATTTAAAAACTTTTTAATTAGGGCATTTTAAAATGTAATTTTAATATGCTGTTTCATTCCAAGAATTTGAGGAAATAATTAATTAATTAAAAATGAGACCTCCTCATATAAATATTTATCTTTGCAAATGTTTCATAATTTGTCTCAAAATGACTTATAAAAGAAAGTTACTTGCTTGTGCCATTATAGAATAGCATAAACTATGTGATTGGGGAGAAATGAAAAGAAAGATGCTTTCCAGATTAGACACTATTCTACTGTGATGGAATGTGCAACTATGGCAGCAGAGGGGGACAGTTTGGCCAACTGGAAAGTGGAGGTGGGAAGAGGGTCAGGGTAGCCACACCCTAGAATCTCTCAGGCTATATCTAGTAGCTTAGAATGTTATAGCTTTAATTTGGTAAGATTATATCTATGTTAAGAAAAATAGGATTCGACTTGATTGGATCTTGCTGTCTTGGCTTGGGCTTGACATCTACCTTATCCATGCTGTTATTTTGCTCCTACACACCTACTTTTATTGAAAATAAATGTTTCTTCTCTATCCCAGTATCTTGGATAACAGAAGTTACAATTAGATCCTATATGTGCTGAATGTACGGATACTGATAGAGTACTGATTATAAATTATAAATTTATGAAGTACTGATTATAAATTATAAATTCTCCAGCTGTTTACTATTTTACTGGTTTAGTGGGTAAGTACCCAATTTTAAATTGAACCATGAACTGTATCAGAGATGCTTCTATCAGTTTAGTATTGTAAAATCAAGGTAGATAGGAATAGAATGGATCTCCTCAAAGAAGTAAGTTGGAAACAAGTCTGCTTTTATATCTGAAATGTATGTGTATAGTATACACGCAATTATATTTGGAATTATAAAATGTTAACTTCTAGTAAGAGTATATGAACACATCTTTTGTATCTGAGGGACTGCCACAAAGAAGAGGGGTCATGTTATTCACCAAAACACCAAAGGGAACGATGAGAAACATTAGTTGGAAACTGATCAAAGAGAGAAGCAACCTGGAATTAACGAGAAACTTTCTGACAGTGAGGACAATTAACCAGTGGAACAGCTTGCCTCCAGAATCATGGGTGCTCCATCACTGGAGATTTTAAAGAAGAGACTAGACAGTCACTTGTCTGAGATGTTATAGGACAGTGATGGTGAACCTTTTAGAGACTGAGTGCCGAAACTGCAACCCAAAACCCACTTATGTATCCTCGGGTGCCGGGTGAGTGTGGCCAATTGGGTGAGTGTGGCCCATTGGGTGGGCATGGCTGTGGTGGTAACAGCAGACTGGATGAGACTAAAAAGTTCAATAAATCAATTCCAGCTTTGCAACATCTTTTTTTTCCCACAAGAAGTTGAAATTGATTGATTGATCTTTTTTTTTTGCACACAGTGGTGGAGGCCTAAAGCAAAAAGGTTTTATAAAACCCAGCTGAAGGCCTAGGACTGGGGTGATGGCACGCGTGCTCACAGAGAGGGCTCTACGTGCCACCTGCGGCACGCGTGCCATAGGTTTGCCACCACGGGTATAGGATCTCCTGCTTGAGCAGGGGGCTGAACTAGAAGATCTCCAAGGTCCCTTCCAGATTCGATTCTACTCTACTCTACTCTACTCTGCTCTACTCTACTCTACTCTACGCGACGCGACGCGACTCGACTCTATTCTATATTCTATTCTATTCTATTCTATTCTATTCTATTCTATTCTATTCTATTCTATTCTATTCTATTCTATTCTATTCTATTCTATTATTCTATTCTATTCTATTCTATTCTATTCTATTCTATTCTATTCTATTCTATTCTATTCTATTCTATTCTATTCTTATTAAAGCCAGTATAACTTAATAACGATAGTACTTAGACCAGACATGTCAAACACAAGGACTGGGAGCCAGATGTGGCCCGCGAAGTGGTTTCATATGGCCCACGAAGCCATCCTGGAAACATTGAGGGAATGGCCCCCGCTGCCTTGGCCCTGGCCCAGGCCAGCCGGGAGCCAATATACAATTTTCTGGTGGCCATCTGTGCTGAAATGCATTCAGTCTTAGCTCCACAAGTCTGTCTAGAAACAGTGAGGAACCAACCCCTGCTGCATCAGCCCCTGGGTGCATGCTGGGGAGGTGTCACCCTTTGTGAGGAATGAAGAAATGCACCATCGCCTGGAAGTGGCCAGCAAATGGCCCTTGCCTACTTCACATATTCGGCTTGATGGGCTCTGGGGGATGGGTTTCGGCA
The DNA here is from genome assembly GCA_034064705.1 of Bothrops alternatus. NCBI lineage: Eukaryota > Metazoa > Chordata > Lepidosauria > Squamata > Viperidae > Bothrops > Bothrops alternatus. The sequence goes on from JARGCV010000085.1 coordinate 11,238,181, forward strand.
GGCAGTGGGGCGCTCTCCTCACAGCGCTGAGAGGCTGAGCTGAGAGGCTGAGCGTAAATCCAAAAAAGAAATGCAAGGTGCCCAGCTCCCAGCCTGCCTGGTTTCAGCAGGCAGAAAGGTGCAAAGCTGGTGAGATTTGCACCACCCGGCTCAACCTCTCAGCGCTGTGAGGAGAGTGCCCTGCTGCCTGCCGAAACCGGGCAGGCTGAGGGCTGAGTGGCATCATGCTTTTTGGATTTGCGCCGCCCGGTTCTGCCTCTTGGCGCTGTGAGGAAAAACCCCCGCTGTCTGCTGAAACTGGGCAGGCTGGGGGCTGGGCGGCATTGCGCAGGTAACATTGACTCTCACGCTGCTCATGGCATCCCCTCCCCCAGAGCCCACCAAGCCAGATATGTGAAGTAGGTGAGGGCCATGTGCTGGCCACTTCCAGGCGATGGTGCAGTTCTTCATTCCTCACGAAGGGTGACACCTCCCCAGCTGTGTTTCTTGCCTGTTTTTCTCCCTCCCTCATCTCAAATATTTTCCCACCACTCTGTACTTAGGAAGGAAGGAAGGAAAGAAGGAGAGGGAGGGTCTGAGGGAAGTCCTGCCTTAGTCCTGCCCTGCTGCCCTTACACCATCCCCTTGCCCCCTCCTCCTGGCCTATCCTGGGGGTCACCTATCCTATTGCTAAGGAAGCTCTGGATACAAAGCCAGGTCTCCTCCCATGGAGAGGGAATGGGCCTCCCTCTGACTTTGCCCTCGTATCCATCATGAGCAACCTTGGTAAGGATAGCAAGCAAAGCAGCAGCAGCCTTAAGGAGGAGGTAACTGCAGCTGGTTGGCTCCTTGGGGAAGTGGGGCTGGGCTTGGTGTTGCGGGTGCTCAAGGGCCAGACTGAACATTTGACCTCTGCTGTCCATCCAGCCCCCCTCGCATGGTCTGAGAGGAACAGTGAGGTTCCTCCAATGGACCATGGATTGGCACTTGCCCTGGTCCCACCCCCTTCTGCCAGAGACCCTTAGATCTGTCCCACTTGTGCCCAGGCCCCCACAGACACCCTTGATGTAAACGATCTAGAGCTGGCCATGCCCACCCAGTAGGCCACACCCACTCCATTCACGCCCACCCAGTAGGCTGCACCCACCCTAGCCACACCCACCCAGTCCCCTGAGGGCAACCGCAATGCCGATGCGGCCCTCAATGAAATTGTGTTCGACACCCCTGACTTAAACTGATACTGCCCCATAGTGCTTTTCAGCACTCTCTGGGTGGTTTACAATGTCAGCATATTGCCACCAACAATCTGGGTCCTCATTTTACCGACCTTGGGAGGATGGAAGGCTGAGTCAACCTTGAGTCCCATCCGGATCAAACTCCTGGCTGTGGGCAGAGTTCGCCTGCAGTACTGCACTCTAACCACTGTGCCACCTAGGCTCCTTAAGGAATAATTAATAAATAACTTAAGAAATAATTATTCATTATAGCTATCTTCTCAGGAAAGCATGACTCTTGAAACAAAAGTTATTTCAGAAGTAACTTTTGCTGAGAAAAAGTGATTGCAGAGAAGCCAGGCAGAATCTGAGATTTCCGTGCAAATTGTTAAGCTAATTCCCCATTGTTCAAACCCTACCCCAGTGCCCCAGTCCATCAGGAGCCAATCCGCTGGTGTGAAGATGTTATGAGAACTCTGAGACAGGAAGATGATAATGGGTTGTTCCCTGGGGCTGCAGCCCTGGTAACAGGCTGGAACTGGCCGGAAACGAATCCATCCAGATGGCCCTGATGGCCCATTCCCTCCTCCCAAATTCCCATACAGATACATCGAAGCAAAAGCATCAAATTCTTCACTCCCCAAATAACAGTCTCCTCCTCTTGGAATGGCAGCATTCCAACAGGGAACTGACAGCTAGGCTTAACAGTGTGCACATTTATTTGCTCCTGGATTTAATTTCAGGAATTTCCAACCTAATAAATGTTATTATCTTGCATTTCAGTAGTTAGAAATTGCATACATTTGATAGATTAATTTTATTGGTATATCATTTTGTATTATGTATTTTTTATGACATGCTTCTTCTCTTGCAGGAACTTGACAATACTTGCAAAGTGGCCTGTATTTTATATCAGAACAATAACTTTGTGAAGTAGGATGGAACAAAGGTTATCCAATGAGTTCTTGGTTCAGTGAGGATTTGAGAATGAATCTCCTTGGTCCCATTTTATAATCTTTATTATCTTAAGTACATAGCTACTTGGGATATTAATATCATTCATATTTTATTTTCCTATTGCTGTAGTAAGTGCTTTTAATTTTAATCTTAAATTATGGCCAATTTTTCCAGAATTACAGATGCTATAATATGAACTTTGGGGAAAGTTCAACTAAAATTAAGAAACTTTAAACCCATTTTTTTGTTTTTTTCTGATTGTATCATATCCAGTTCTGCCTGTACAAGTCCCTGCATTTTTCTTAGCAATATTTTTCAGAAGGGTCCTCCTCCTGCTTCCTTCCTAGGGTTGAGAGAAGTGGCTGGTCCAAGGTCACCTACCTGGCTTTGTGTCCAAGGCAGGACTAAAATTCATGATCCAGTTTCTAGTCTTAGTCACTACACCAAACTGGCTCTCAAACCAACAAGACAGTATACAATATTGGATTATTAGTATTTAACTGCTGTTTTGTGCCAAAAAATCTAAATATAGCTGAAACCACATTTTATCAAAGTTTAATATTCTATTTACATCAATATTGGCAGTGTATAATAAAATCTCATCATAGCTTGGGTTTCCAGTGGTCAGGGCCAGGAATGAACATTTTATGTCTGATTCTGAGTGTTAAGTATACAGTGAGGGGAAAAATTATTTGATCCCCTGCTGATTATGTAGATTTGCCCACTGACAAAGAAATGATCAGTCTATAATTTTAATGGTAAGTTTAACAATGAGAGACAGAATAACAACAAAAACAAATCCAGAAAAATGCATTTCAAAAAAGTTATAAATTGATTTGCATCTTACTGAGTGAAATAAGTATTTGACCCCTTCGCAAAGCATGACTTAGTACTTGGTAGCAAAACCCTTGTTGGCAATCACAGAAATCAGATGTTTCTTGTAGTTGGTCACCAGGTTTGCACATATCTCAGGAAGGATTTTGTCCCACTCATCTTTGCAGATCTTTTCCAAGTCATTAAGGTTTCGAGGCTGATGTTTGGCAGATCAAATTTTCAGCTCCCTCCAGATTTCCTATGGGATTAAGGTCTGGAGATTGGCTAGACTATTCCAGGACCTTAATGTGCTTCTTCTTGAGCCACTCCTTTGTTGCCTTGGCCGTATGTTTTGGGTCATTGCCATGCTGGAATACCCACCCATGATCCATTTTCAATGCCCTGGCTGAGGGAACGAGGTTCTCACCCAAGATTTGACCGTACATGGCCCCATCCATCATCCCTTTGATGCAGTGAAGTTGTCCTGTCCCCTTAGCAGAAAAACACCTCCAAAGTAGTGTGGGATTCAGCCGGTTCACGCCGATTCGGCAGAACCGATACCTAATGTATCTTCAGTTTGGCAAACCAGTTAAAATGGCACTTGAAAAAAGTGGAGTCCGTGTGCACATCTGCCTTGCGCTTGCCCTGTGTCCATGTTCTCCACGGTGCACTACAGCTGACCCGAGGCAGCCGGCCAGGCACAGAAGCACCGCCAAAAATAGCGGAGTCTATGTACATGCCTGCTACGCGCTCACCAGTCACACTGTGAGGATCGTTATGCTGATCACACCGGTTCCACCACTCACAGCAGGAGGACACAAGGCTCATTGTGCTGATCATGCACCGAGCCGTGCGGCCTCCTGCAGCAAGCAGTGCCACTGGCACAAGTCTCGAGGCATCCTGCAGCAAGCGGCTGCACTGGCGCGATCGACACCCAACAGGAGGGGCCTCCACCCATGTCACAGCCCTGCAGCAGCTTGAATCTGGGACCTATGGAAACCCAGCAACAGCTTGCCCATGCATTCCTTGACCCAGAGGGCTTGGAGCTGGGGTGCCTCTGCCAGTCAGCAAGAAGCCGAGCCGCAAGTGCTGCAGCAGAAGCCTACCCATGATTGGCGCCAATGCTGGCCTGGTGCTTAGCAGGAATCTGCACTGCCCACCTCACCCCATGCTTCTGCCTGCATGCTCAGTCAGCTACCCCTACACACAGACTCCATTGTTTTTGGTGGCCCTTCTTACCGCAGGGGCTGCCACTTGCTTCCTCTTTCACCAACTTCTCGTGCATGAGGAAGGCAATTGGCAGCCCCAGCGGTAAGAAGGGCCATCAAAAACAATGGAGTCTCTGTGTGTGCCTGCTGTAAGCTCACCCATCAGCCATGCTTTCCATGCCTTGGATCAGCTGTAGCGTGCCATGGAGAGCATGGCTAATTCAGGCAAGGCAGGTGCAAAGACTTCGCTCTTTTCAGCGGCCCTTCTAGCTGCTGGGGCTGCCGTTTGCCTTCCTCCTTCGCCAACTTCTCATGCATGGCAAATCTGCACCGCTCACCTTTCCCCTCCATGCCTTCGCTAAATCGATCACCCAACTAGAAATGAGGTTTAGCAGGCCAAGTGCGCAGGGAGAGGCATGGGGGGAGGTGGTGGTATAGATTTCCCATACATGAGACTGTTTTTTCCCCCCGCTGCCAGATTTTCGTTGCCATACTGTTTTAAGTTTCTTTAAAGTTTACTTGATGCAGAACAGGAAGGATCGCATTCTGCATTAAGTAATCTTTAAAGAAATTTAAACACTATGGCAGCAAAAATCCGGCAGTGGGAAAAAAAACCCAGTGTTTTGAGACGCCAGAGTGGCGTGCATTCACGCACCTCCAATCCCCTTGCTTGCTGCAAAGCCAAATTAGCATCCTCGGGCCCTTCCTTCCAGCCCATTTTGGAACCGGTCCAAAAGTGAAGGGTATGTTCCCACCTCACCCAATCGCTGCAGAGCTTCATTTCCAAAGACCCTCTGCACAGACTCTGGACAAACCGAGATCTGGTACTGAAAAAACAGCAATGGGAGCAAAGGGTTGTTCAAAGGAGGAGGAAGGAGAAAGTGGAAGAAGTCACTACCAAACACGCAAGATGACAGGTGTCAGGGTGTGGTAAGCCTGGCTGTGAGGGCCCTTTGGTACAGTAAGCGGGGAGCATGGGGCAGCTACCCCTCTCCCCCACCTACCTTGTGGCAGTGCCCACCTCCCCCATAGACAACTTGTTAAATTATTTGAATCTCACCACTGCCCCAAGGCACGTTTCCACCTCCCTGTTTGATGGTGGGGATGTATTCTTGAGGCATAGGCAGCAGTCTTCCTCCTCCAAATACGGCGAGTTGAGTTGATGCCAAAGAGCTCAATTTTAGTTTCCTCTGACCACAACACTTTCACCCAGTTCTCCTCTGAATCGTTCAGATGTTCATTGGCAAACTTCAGACGGGCCTGTAAATGTGCTTTCTTGAGCAGGGGGACATTGCGGGCACTGGATTTCAGTCCTTCATGGCATAGTGTGTTATCATTTGTTTTCTTGGTGACTTGAGATCATTGACAAGTTCCTCCTGTGTAGTTCTGGGCTGATTGCTCACCATTCTCATGATCATTGAAACTCCACGGGGTGAGATCTTGCATGAAACCCCAGACGGAGGGAGATTAAGTTATTTTGTGTTTCTTTCATTTGCAAATAATAGCACCAACTGTTGTCACCTTCTCACCAATCTGCTTGGCGATAGTCTTGTAGCCCATTCCAGCCTTGTGTAGGTTTGTAATCTTGTCCCAGACATTCTTGGACAGCTCTTTGGTCTTGGCCATGGTGGAGAGTTTGGAATCTGATTGATTGCTTCTTTGGACAGTTGTCTTTTATGCAGGTAACAAGGTGAGATTAGGAGCATTCCCTTTAAGAGAGTGCTCCTAATCTCAGGTCGTTACCTGTATAAAAGACACCTGGGAGCCAGAAATCTGATTGATAGGGGATTAAATACTTATTTCACTCATTAAAATGCAAATCAATTTAAAACTTTTTTGAAATGCATTTTTCTGGATTTTTTTGTTGTTATTCTCACTGTTAAAATAAATCTACCATTAAAATTATAGACTGATTATTTCTTTGTCAGTGGGCAAACATACAAAATCAGCAGGGGATCAAATATTTTTTCCCCTCACTGTATGTGAGTTCATTTGATACAGTAGCTATTTGTTGTTTTGCAAATAAAACCCCTCTGCCATATGTGCCTCTGGACAACAGAGTTTTCTTTAAAATTAGAAAGAAATCTATGATTTCAGTCCTGCCCTCAACTGGCTTGTTTTTTTTCAGACCTTGGAAACTCTAGTGATGAAAAGGGTAAAAAAATGGACAAGATGAATATGAAAGATTAAATCCTTCCTAGCCTTACTCCATGTCCCTAACATATGGGAAAATGTCCTTCCTAGCCTTACTCCATGTCCCTAACATATGGGAAAATGTAAGGCAGCTGTTAAGATGGTTAAAACAATTTGCCAAGATTCTACCTCTGAGTTACAATGGAGAAACACATGTTCTCACATATATCCTTATATTTCAACCTAGCAGGACATTTTATCTTGAAAGTACACATGTATTTCATCAAGACCAAAGGTAAATTAAAATGTATGGACAGAGCAAATATTTACCGGTATTTACTGGAATGTTAAATGTGAGAATGTTTATTCAAAACAAGTTGGAATAGTACAGGTAGTCCTCAACTTATGACCATAATTGAGCCCCAAATCCTCTGCCCCTAATAGTGCACTCAATTCATTTTTGTAGTAATAGCTCTTTAATAAAGTACACAACACTGTTACATCTGAATTACTTATGCTGGGATCATGAATGCAATTTCCCCCCCCTTTCCTCCTTACTTCTACAAATTAAAAATGTGTAAAAACCAATAAGCATAAGATGAAAATGCTACATATCTAAAATTAATTCAAGCTGAGTTATTATATGCAAGTGTAAAGGAAGTAGATTTCTTAACACTTTTTATTTTACCTGCTTGTTTATAATTTCTGACTAGGTACATCTTTTGTGAATTATCTTTCTAACTAGCTGAATGTCTCCAAGATAGGTTCTTTTTACAAGTGCCTACAAAGTGCTTCCAAATTCCAAAAGTTCTCATCAGCTCAGAGAGAGGCTCTTCCTTATTTAAGGCTTAATTAACAACATTTTATTGTTGTTAATCCAAGATACACTGCATCCTATTGTCACATTATAGGAACAGCATTAAGAAGCTTCAATACCATTTTGAATGCTTTTAGATAAGAAAGTGATTTAAAATACAGGAATTGATTCTACTGTTAGAACCTTCATATAGACAATGCAAAAATATTGTTGGACATTATTCAGTCAATTCATATAAGCATTTTATTCTCAAGGATTTTTTCTCTTTATTGCATGATTTTCATAAACTGATGTATTTTCCATATAGTAAGTTCGGTTGACGATATGGTGTGCATGTCAAACATATGTTCTCTTAGTTAGCTGTTGTTATGTAGAATGTTCATTTAAGACATGGTTGCCTTAAGTTACCAGGTCAGTGGTAGAACTGTTTAGCCAGTAATGGATCCAAACATTAAATATTGGAAAATACTTCATCTGGGACTCTAGAGCTGCTACAAGTTTGAATAGCCTTCATAAATAGGCCAAGGCTCTGAATCAGTATAAAACAGCTTCAAATGTCAATCGAGATAGAAAATGGCATTCTAATATGGAAAATGTCTTTTGTAACTTATTTTCAGTGATTTTACAGTTTATAGTTTACAGAATGATCACTGTGCTAGAACTTCTGTATTAGTTCTTTGCTTTATCTTTGCCTAGAATAGAAACAGCCCCCCCTTTCCAACATGCACAAATATAAAATATGATACTGAAGTCTTGTAATTGCAAATGTATTTTTAAAGTGGATCTCCCACTTGTTCTTATAACTTGTTAAAGGAAACATCAGAAGAAATTATCTTCAACAGAATTGGTTGAGAAATATATACAGGTAGTCCTTGTTTGCAGACTGATTGTTCAGTAACCATTTGCAGTTATGGTGATGATTAAAAAACTAAATGTATAACCCAGGGGTCTTCAAACTTGGCCCTTTTATGACTTGTGGACTTCAACTCTCAGAATTCCTCAGCCAGGCATGCTGGCTGAGGAACTCTGGGACTTAAAGTCCACAAGTCATAAAAGGGCCAAGTGTGAAGACCCCTGGTATAACCTCTCCTCACATTTACTACAGTCTTAAACTACAATATAGAAGTAAATCTCACCAAGTTCCATTAAATAACCCTCCTAGTAGGCTGTTTTATTATTTGAGGTCTCATTAATAATTATTAGCATTTTAACCAAGAAAATACATTTTTTCTTAAATTTGTGTAATATTTATTGATGTCAAACCCTTATGATACTAGCTCACAATCCAAAATAGTATGCTTGTACAGATTTATAAATACAAATAAAAAGAAGCAAATTACTACTAGTTAAGCTAAAAAATAGCAATTAAGCTAAACAAGTCACATTGACAATTGGGCAAGGATTCAATTGCTTAGATCCAGAACATTAGGACAGTTATATATGACAACACAAATAAGTCAAATTCCTATTGCTGAATTATTACCATCTGCACAAGCTTCCATAGAAAAGTAATTATCTTTTTGTGATAGAAGATTTTATTAGCCACTAAAATTCTGAATAGTGTACTTAATAACGAAGGGAAAAAGCAATACAGGAATAGCAATTAATGCAAAATAAATGGCATGGCGTATTACAAACCTTTTTTTTTCTATTTTTACAAAAAAGTATGTATTTGAGTAATTGAGTTGAGAAAAAGATTCAGATTTTTAATTATAAAGTACTATAAACGTGCTTCATATAAGAAATACAGTGTTTTCCTTTTGTAGCAGAGTATTACTGTACCATCGGACTACATTATTTTCAGCAGATCTAACTGAAATAGCCTTCCACACCTTCTGAGTGGAAGTTGAGCTCATTTTGAATCAAAATTGCTTAATATAATCTAAGTGAAATCCATTAACTGGAAAAAATATCTTGGTTTCTGGCCGGTTAACTATTTTCAGTCCTTCACAAAGGCTCAGCCATAGACAGGGTTCCTGTTCAAGAATCAACAACACAAAAATGAAACCTCTAGTGTACATGCAAGCAGTGGTTAAACTGTAACAACATTTTCTTGTATTCCCCAACATTTATTTATCTATTCTCTATGGTATGCAAATTATTTAAACCCTTATTGCAAACTCAACCCATTTTCACTTACTCTACACTCCTAATTATTTTCCTTTGTATCACATAGATTCTATTCAATCAAATCTCTGATATTGTTTTAAAAAGCACTGAGGTTTTTGCTCACATATCATTTTTTGAGGAAGCTCTGATTTTTGCCTTTTATCTTGTCTCACTGTTATAAAAGTAACATGAATCTAAGCATCACATCCACTGGCAAAAGTCAAAAGCTTCTGATACAAGGTTACCTTACCTACCCTAATACAATTAAGGCAAAACTAACATATCCTATTTCCTTTGAGAATAGAAAATCAATTATAGACACAAAAATGTCACTAATTTATCTTCCTTTTTCTATCTTGCTTTACTCATTCAGTATTGCACATCTGAACTATCATTACAATGCACTGTTAATACTTTTTTTTCAGTGCATTTCTATTCATTACACATTAATAGCACCTACAAACTGCAAAGGCACTCAGCAATAAGTGTGCAGCATATTTATTTTTGCAAATTTTCACTCAGTTTAACACTTGTGAATAGGACAATTCAAAACAGTGTTACCCACAATGTAATAAGAAATGGTTATAGTGAAGGTGATTTGTATATGCAGACTGCATTTCTCTCTACAAACTCTTAATTTGTTATACTAAACAAGAAAGATGTGGCTGGGTTCTTTTGCACCCAGAAGTGTCTGCCTTGCGCACAGTGACGTAGATTATCATTGATCAATACAATGGCATTCAGTGTTTTCAATTTAAACGGAAATGGTATATCTGTAGCTAATACTTAAAGATCATCACTTTCTACCAAGCCAGATTGCAATGTCAGATGTCCTGGGTTTGCTTCTGGCTGAAATGCAGCTTTGATGTCTAGTCCTTGGTCAGAAAGTGCGGCATACCGACTGGCTGAGGGACGCACTTTCTTTGGCTTAGTGGTTTGGGACTGTTGTTGCCACTGAGCTGGAAGAAAGAGAAAAAGAGAAACAGTTTACCAATGCCTCAAAACACAAAAAATGGAGAAAATTGGTGAGCCATTTTATCTCCTTTGAGGGGAAAAGGACCAATCATTCAATTTAATTAAAGAATTATCACAAAATTATCTAGAATAAAATTGCTGAAGATATATTAATATTGCAATTACCAACCAGGAAGTCAAATCACCAAATCCACTGGAGATGTATGTTAATATAAGAAAGGTAGGGAGAAGTGCTGCCCTATATACAGTCACTATCATAAATTGTTCTTTGGTCCTCTTTCACAGTGAGATCTGTTCCCTTTCTTTGCTTCATATTCACTTGGTTATTTTCTGCTAATTTCTCTTTTCAATTTTTTATTAATTTTTTATAGTCACAAATGCTTAATATTTTATCAGCAACATGTTGTCTGGGCTTCAATATTTAGCTTACTAATACACCTTAAACTCCTTTCTCTCTACCTCATTTTTCCAGCCATTGTATCCCATGTTCTAAAATATTCTGAGTCTTCTTTCTCTTTCATTTTCAGTGTCAATCTGCCCATTTCTACAGTCTAAAATTTTCTTAATTATCTCTTCCTCAGCTGGTAATTCTTCATCTTTCCAACGTTGAGCAAATACAATTCTCACTGCAGTTAACACATGTAACATTAAGTATACCCTTTTTTTCCTCATAATTTCCTACAATTATACCTAACAAAAATAATTCTGGCTTAAAATCTATGTGTTTTTTAGTCATTTTCTCTAATCATATATGTATCTATTCTTGACCAAATCTTTTGGCTTTAGGACATGCCTGGTTTTTGTCTACATTTCCAACAATTACTAGACATATTTTTAAATATTTTCGCTAACCTCACAGGTGTTAAGTGCCATCTGTAAAACATTTTATATAGGTTTTCTTTGTAAGCCACCGCCTCTGTTATTTTAGAATTTCTTTCCCGAAGGCTTTGCCAGTTTTCTAACTCTGTTATGCCCAAAGTTTTTTGCCCATATTATTGTTTCTTTAACTTGTTCTTCTTCCATCTTTAAACTTAACATATATTTATAGTTTCTTAATCAATTTTTCATCTGATGTCAATAGTATCTGATCAAATTCTGTCTCTTCTTTGTAAAATTCAGATGTTTTAACATCTTTTTTATATCTCGTTTGAATGTGCAGATGTGGCCACCGTGATAAATCAATGCCCTGTTCTTCCAATTCTTGTCTGGTTTTTAGTTTCCCTACAGTAGTCAAAATGTCTTTATAAGTCACAATTTTCTCAGTTAATTAAGTATGAGTGAACAAACGCTTCCATTGTTGAAAGTCATCCAGGTGTTTTCATATAAATTTTCACTTTTACTTTTTCTCATTCTAGAAGCAGTGCATTTCTTATATAGTGGTTCTGAAAGTATCTATGTATTTTATTCTTCCCATACCATAAGAAGGCATGCCATCTGAGTTGTAGGTCATGCCCCTCTAGGTATAATAATCTTTTATGTGTAAGAGTTATCCATTCTTTTAACCCAGTTAATACAGATGCTTGATAATATAAGGCCCAATCTGGCAGCCCAATCCTCCATTTTCTTTCACTTCTTGTAGCATTTTCAATCTAATTCTAGCTTTTTTTCCTTGCCAAATAAATTTCAAAGTCATTGTATTTAATTCATCACAAAATTTCCCCCCAGTTTTATAGGTATTGTTTGAAATAAAAAGAGTAGTTTTGGTAAAATATTCATCTTCACAGTTGCTATTCTTCCTAGCATTGAAAGTTGTAGATTTTTCCATTTTTCCAAGTCTAATTTTATTTTAGTAATTTTACGTAGTTTTCTTCTTTTATTGTTGCACATCTTGCTGTTAAATATATCCCCAGTATTTGACTTTCTTAACTATCTGTTTTTTCTGACAGTTGATTTTTTTGTTTATCTGTAAGGTTTTTAGTTATCACTTTGATCTTTTCTCTATTTATTTTCAGACTCGCCACTTCTCCAAATTCTTCTATCTTTTTCATAAGCTTGAGGCTTGTCTTAAGCGGTTCTTCTAATACAAAGACCAAGTCATCTGCAAATGCTTGTAGTTTATATTTTTCATCTTTTATGTCCAATCCTTTAATTTCTGAGTCTTGCCTAATATTTCTATTCAGTACTTCCAGTGTTAATATAAATAATAATGGGGATAATGAACATCCTTGTCTTGTACCTTTTTTGATATTAAAGTTTTCTGTAAAGTCTCCATTTACAATTACTTTAGCTGTTTGTCTATGATAAATTGTTTTAATTACATTTATAAAGTTTTCTCCAAAATCCATTTCATTTAATTGTTGAATTATAAATTGCCAATTTACACTATCAAAAGCCTTCTGTGCATCTAGGAATATTAGCGCCATCTGCTTCCTTGGATGCATTTCATAATATTCCAAAATATCTAAGATCATTCTTATGTTATTTTTTATTTGTCTCTTAGGTAAAAATCCATTTTGGTCTGTATGTATAAATTCAATCAAGAATTTCTTTAATCTTTCTGCTATTATTGAAGCAAAAATTTTATAGATCACATTTAATAGAGATATTGGTCTATAATTCTTTATCTGTGTCAAATCTGAATCTTCTTTAGGTATTAAAGTAATGTTGGCTTCTATCCACATTTTTGGTACTTTAGCCTCTAAGAGTACTTCATTACACAGTTGTTTCATTAGTGAGCTTAATGTATCTTGTAGACATTTATAAAATTCTGCAGGTAGCCCATCTGGACTCAGAGTCTTGTCATTTTTTTGCCTTTTTATCACCTCTATTACCGCCATCATTGATATTTTTTCATTTAGCATATTTTGTATGTTTTCTGGAATGTTTGGTAACTCAGCTTTTTTATATATTGCTTTATTTTTTCTTGAGAAGTTTCTTGTGTGTCATAAAATGTCTCATAAAAGTCTAATTATTTTTTTAATTATGTCATTTTGAAACTGTAAATCACCTTTTGAGTCTTGCAGTTTATTTACCATTTTCTTCTCTCTTTCTCTTTTCAGTTTGTTTGCTAACCACCTACCTGGTTTGTTAGTGTTTTCAAAGAAATTTTATTTTGCCCTTTTAATTTACTGGGCCATTTTTTTAGCCTCAGCTAAATTTAATTTATGTTTTATTATTTCAGTTTGCTTTTTAAGTGTTTTCTTTTGTGGATCTCTTTATAGTTCTAATTCTAATTTCATAAATTCCTCCTTTAACTTCATTTGTTGTTGCTTTTTTTCTTTGCTCTTTTTTGCCATGTATAGCTAGCCCTCTAAAGCAGGGCTTTTCACTGATTGTACTACGTTTAGAATATGGCAATATTCGAGTACCACCAGTCGCCTAGCAAGGTGTCAAAAACTTGATGACCAAAAAACCCCGGAAAAAAGTGATAAAGTACAGGTAGTCCTTGATTTACAACAGTTTGCTTAGTGACTGTTCAAAGTTACAACGGCACTGAAAAAAGTGACTTATGACCATTTTTCATACTTATGACTGTTGCAGCATCCCCAGGGTCATGTGATTTACATTCGGATGCTTGGCAACCGATTCATATTTATGATGGTCACGTTGTCCCAGGGTCATGTGATCCCCTTTTGCAATCTTCTGACAAGCAAAGTCAGTGGGGAAACCAGCTTCACTTAACGACCATGTTACTAATTTAACAAATGCAGTGATTCACTTAACAACTGTGGCAAGAAAAGTCATAAAATGGGGCAAAACTCATTTAACAAATTTCTCTCCCCTCTTTTATATCCTCTCTTCTCTCCCCCTTTTATATCCTCTTCTCTGTCCCTGATGAATTGCAAGAGCGGTATCAGGCAGCAGTGAGATTGGATGTTGAGCTTGCTCATTACAAGAAACCGTCCCTTCCAGAAGCTGGGCCAAAACCAGAGCAGACCAGGCACCTGGCCACCTCCACAAAGACCCCCAGCCATCATGGCCACGGAAACCCCCAAGCTACCTGCCGGTACACCAATCAAATGCTTCAGGTGTGGACAACAAGGGCATCGAGTGGTGAATTGTCTGATCCTATACCCCCAACAGGGAGGTAGATCGGGGCCACCGGTAAGGAAGAAACCAGCCCAACAGCTGGCAAAAGAAAAATCAAGCAGGATCATGCAAGAACCCGTTACCCAGGTCACGTCACCCACATAGGAGAGCACCAAGGCCCAAGGCGGACCTACTAACGCTCTGTCCTATGACAGTGACGATGAAGGGGAGAACGATCCGATGGTGAGTCGACCTGTTCCACCTTTTTCTCTCGCTGCTAAGCTCGTAGTCCCTAAGACAGGGGTACAAATGGATCTGAAAGTGCTAGTGGAGTCAGGATGTTTCCAGTATGTTATCAGTTTGCTAATTGCCATCAAGATCGGTATACGAGCAAGATTGCTTTCCAGGCCCATGAGCTTTGAACAGGCAGATGGTTCCTTAATGGGAGGGACTTTAGTCACCCATCTGACAGAACCTATACGCTTAGAAATAGGTGAGCATTAGGAGTTCATCCATTTCGTGGTGGCCCCAAAGATGACTGAGGTTGTGATCGTAGGTCTAGCCTGGTTAGAAAGTGGAAGCCTTTTATCTGGTGGGAAAAGAGGATGAGGACTGTGAGATTGCCCATAGGCCCCAAGCCCTACCTTGATTCTACCAACGTTACTGGAGGGCCTAAGCCATTTACTGAATCAGCAAAGATAGCTGTCATTCCCCGGCTGGGCGAACCACTCATTCCCAGCGAGTGAGGAATGAGGTTTAGCGGAGACATTTAGTGAAAAAGAGTGCGCCATTGAACTATTACCAGGGATTAAGCTCCCAAGGCCGAGAATGTACACTATGACCCCCCTATGACCCCTCGCTAGCAAAAACCTAGCGAGAGCCTTCACAGAGCCGGCCAAATCCCTGGTGGGGGCTCCGGTGTTATTTAAAGAGAGAAAAGACTGGTCGCTTCATCTCTGCATGGATTGTAAAGGGTAAAATGCTGTGAGTGTAGAAAACAAGTACCCCCTCCCCCTCCTGAAGGATCTACTAACCCATCTTGCAAAGGGGAGCATCTTCACTAAATTGGACCTAAGAGAACCATACTACCGAGTGAGAATAAGAAAAGAAGATGAATGGAAGACTGCTTTTAACTATCCTATGGGTAGCTATCAGTTCAAAGTTATGCCATTTGGACTACAGGGGTCTCCAGCTACCTTCATGCAGATGATCAACCAGGTGCTATACGATCATTTATACAAGGGGTTTTTGGTGTATCTTGATGACATCCTGATATACAGCAAGAACATGGCTGACCATGTGAAGCTAGTGCGAGAGGTGTTAAGGAAATTATTGAATGCCAAACTATATGTTAAATTGTCGAAGTGCGAATTCCATCAGACCCGACTGGAATATTTAGGCTACAGAATTTCCAGTGAGGGCATTGAAATGGAAAAGTAAAAGCCATAATCAAGAGGCAACCCCCAAAGACTTGCAAACAGTTTCAAAACTTTCTGGGGTTTGCCAACTTTTATCGACAAGTCATCCCCTCATTTGCCAAAATTGCTTTACCTCTCATGGATTTGTTAAAAACTGGCAAAGATGGGGGAAAGCCGCAACTGGGCCAGCCGCTAACATGGACTATGAATTGTCGAACTGCTTTTGAGAATCTGAAAAGGCTATTTGTAGTCCAACTGATCCTAAAGCACCCATGCCCAGGGAAACCCTTTGTAAAGTCGATGCCAGCGTGTGGCTGTCAGAGCTGTACTATTGCAAAAGAACCATGAGGGGGTCCTACAACCCTGTGCCTACACCTCAAAGAATTTCACCAACTGTGAGAGAAGCTGGGCAGTGTGGGAGAAGGAAGCCTTTGCAATTTGTTGGGCTCTGTTAAACTACCTAGAAGGGAGCAAGGTGCCTTTCGATGTATGGACTGATCACAAAAACTTCAGAGGCACTGAAAACTCCTCGCAAATTTTCCCGAAGCAAGTATGGTGGGCGCAGTATTTTAACCAGTTTAATTTCATCCTGAAGTATATACCGGGAGGGAGAAACTTTTTAGCTGACGCTCTATCCAGATTGCCTCAATACAAGAATCAGCATGAAGAGATTAATGAATCAATCATACCTATACTGCAAGTTATGTCTCAACTAACGCCGCAAAAAGTCCCATCTTCGAGGGTCCCAAACCCTGACAATTCTGGGACAAGAAAACTAAAACAGGAATTCCTCAACGATCGATGGTTCAAGGACAACCAAGCCACCCTGAAGTGCAGGGACAGATTAGCCTACAAAGGGAGGAATTTGTATTTGCCCGAAACCCTCCACCTCAATGCTCTCCAGTACAATCACGATGTGAAACAAGCTGGAAACTCTGGCTATTTAAAAACACTGCATTTGGTTCATTGGCAATTTTGGTGGCCAGGTTTGAAACAGGACGTAGAGAACTATGTTAAAAGCTGTGGGGTATGTGCCACCATGAAGAGGATTCCGGGAAAGCCTCCTGGATTATTGCAACTGGTCGCAGACCCTTCCCAGCCTTGGGAAGAAATTGCTATGGATTTTATAATTAAGTCATCTGAGAGTAGAGGAAATACGTTGATTTGGACAGTGATTGATCTTTTTTTGAAGCAGGCTCACTTCATTGCCTGCAAAGGACTCCCGTCAGCCCAGAAACTAGCTAAGGTGTTTCTTAAGCACATTTACAGGCTGCATGCGTGCCAAAACAAATAATCTCTGAAGGGGGGGGGCAATTTACTGCCAAATTCTGAAGGGGTTTTCTCAAGCTAATTGGCTCATCGCAGGGACTATCGTAGGCTTTTTACCCGTCTATGAATGGGGCAGCTGAAAAAGCAAACTCAGTGGTGGAGCAGTACCTCAGATGCTACGTGGATTATCAGCAAACGAACTGGACTGACCTCCTCCCTTTCGCAGAGGTGGCTTACAATAACACTATTCACAGCAGCACCGGTTTTATACCTTTCAAGATTGCCACACGAAAAGAATTCAACCCAACACCCGAGTATCCTCAGGGACTCTCTGCTTCCCAAACTCTTGACCAGTGGGTGAAGGGGTGAAGAGAGGCTTGGGACAAAACGAAACTCGCTCTGAAAAGGGCTTCTGAAACCTATAAAAACAAGTGGATAAAAAGAGGACTCCCCAAAGGTTGTTCCAGGTTGGGGGAAAGGTTTACTTATCCATAAAATATTTATGACTCAAATTGCCTAGTAGGAAATTGGGACCGAAATACCTCACTCCCTTCTCCATCATAAGGATCATAAATCCAGTTACGGTGGAGTTAAAGCTTCCCACATGTCAACGCTGCAAATATTGTATATTCTTGCTTTGACAATATGCAGAACTGTCTGGTATTTTGGGAGTTAATACAGAGATGGGGGTGGGAGCAAAGTGCGGGGAAAGAAGGAGGAAGAAAATCTTTGACCTTCACACTAATTGGATAACATGAGATATGACAGCTAATTTAGGGAGGGAACATGCTGATAATTAAACTGCTCAGAGGAAGAGAACTTAGTTCTTAGCATAAGCCTCTGTTATGCCTGTGCCGACATTTTGTAGCATTAAAAGACTTTTAGGAAAATAAAGGCCTGGAAGTTCTTTGAAGTGTTTCATTAGCCAGAACCATAACAACATGCTAAGATCTCAATCATTTTCAAACGACCTGGGGTCTCAAACCCCATCCATTTCCTCTAGGCTTGGGAGGAGCTGGTAAAGATTCGGGGAAGATCTCATGATGGAGAAAGAAAGATTGCCTGAGGCCAGCCCCCTGGCTGCAACAGTTTTCCCGGGGGCGGGGGGGGGAAGCAACAGCCAGCAATCCAGGAGAGCGAGGAATCTGGCAGATTTCCCAGCTGAGAGCAAAGACTTCAAAAGCAGAACGGACAGATAATAAAGTTGTGATTGGAAAGATTTCAAAACTCAGAGATGAAACCCAGAAATCAATTCCTACAGAGAGAAGCCTACAGCCCTTCCATTGTAGATGTTCCTGCCAGGGACTTCAGCCCTGACAAAAGTGGAAATCCCAGTCTGAGTCCTCTGCAGCAATGGGGAGATTGGGTTCCCCAGCAGGTGGATGATCCATGTCCTCTGAACTTGCCAAAGCTAATAGAGGTCTTGCAATGCCTTGGGGTGGTACAGAATCTAGGAGATCAGCAGCTGGTAGGAGAACAGCTCCAGCAAGGAGATTGGCCACAGCCCCCAAACGTGCAACACCTGGACATAAACCAGCAACCAGGGTGGGACCAGCAACAACAGCCCCAGTGGGGGCCACTGCAGCCTGTGTTCGCACCACCCTTCAAAGCAACCTTCGATGGAGGCCCAGAGAAGCTGTTTTTTTCCCTCAACCAAGTGCATTCTCACTTGAATCGCTGGGCCTATCTCTATCCAGAACCAGGGGCCATGGTCAATGTCATTGTGTACATCCTAGAGGGAGAAGCATCTGAATGGCTGAACAATATATATAAGCGAGCAAGCCCCCGAATTGAAAGATCCCCACCTTTTTCTCTTCGTCTCTGCATAGACTATAAGAGTCTCAATGCTGTGAGTGTGGAAAACAAATACCCCCTCCACCTCTTAAAGGATTTATTAACTCATCTGGCTAAGGGGAGTGTCTTCACTAAATTAGACCTGAGAGAGGCATACTACCAGGTGAGGATAAAAGAGGGAGACGAGTGGGAAACTGCCTTCAATTGTCCTATGGGGAGCTATCAGTTCAAAGTCATGCCATTTGGACTACAGGGGGGCCCAGCTGTATTTATGCAGTTGATTATGAGGTAATACATGATCACTTGTACAAAGGGTTTTTGGTGTATCTTGATGATATTCTGATATACAGCACGAATATGATTGATCACATAAAGCTGGTAAGAGAAGTGTTAAAGAAACTATTGAATGCCAAGCTCTATGACAAATTGTCGAAATGTGAATTTCACAAAACCCGATTAGACTATCTTGGCTACAGAATTTCCAATGAGAGTATTGAAATGGATCCAGCCAAGGTGAAAGCTATAATCGAATGGCAGCCCCCAAAAACTCGCAAACAGCTCCAGAGTTTTCTGGGTTTTGCCAACTTTTATCGTCAATTCATCCCCTGTTTTGCCGAGATTGCCCTACCTCTTACAGAACTACTCAAAACAGGCAAAGGAGGAGGGAAGCCACAACCGGGCCAACCACTAGCATGGACAATAGACTGTCAAACAGCTTTTGAGAGTTTAAAGAGACTATTTGCTGCTGAACCGGTCCTAAAGCACCCATGCCCAGGGGAACCCTTTGTGATTCAAGCCGATGCCAGCGATGTGGCAGTTGGAGCTGTGTTACTGCAAAAGAACAAAAATGGGATCCTGCAACCCTGTGCCTACACCTCTAAGAAATTTACTGAAAGCGAGCAGAGATGGGCAATCTGGGAGAAAGAGGCCTTCGCGATTAGATGGGCGCTATTAAACTGGTGACACTATCTGGAAGGGAGCAAGGTGCCATTTGAGGTATGGACAGATCATAAAAACCTAGAAGCACTGAAAACTCCCTGCAAATTGTCCCCAAAGCAAGTATGGTGGGCACAGTACTTTAACCGCTTCAACTTCACTCTAAAGTACATACCAGGAGGAAAGAACTTCCTAGCTGATGCGCTATCCTGGTTACCCCAATACAAAAGCGAACGAGAGGAGGTTAACGAGGCAATTATTCCCAATCCACAAACTGCCGCTCAACTTACACCTCACAGGGTCCCCAATCCTGATGACCCTGGAGTAGAGAAAATAAAACGTGAGCTCCTCACCGACCAATGATTCAAAAATAATCAAGCCTCCCTAACATGCAGGGATGGCTTAGCTTACAAAGGGGGAAAGCTATATTTGCCAGAATTGCTTTGTCTTAATGCCCTCAAACACAGCCACTATGTAAAACAGGCTGGCACTTTGGATATTTGAAAACCCTACACCTCACCCGCCAGCAATTTTGGTGGCCGGGGCTGAAAAAGGATGTGGAAAATTATGTAAAAAGTTGTACTGTATGTGCCACAATGAAGAGAATCCCAGGGAAAATCCTTGGGTTACTGCAACCCATAGCAGACCCTTCTCAACCATGGGAAAAAATAGCTATGGACTTTATAATAGACCTACCTGAAAGTAGTGGAAATACTGTCATCTGGACTGTAATAGATCTGTTTTCAAAACAGACTCATTTCATCACCTGCAAAGGACTCCCATCTGCCCAACGGCTGGCCAAATTGTTCCTGAAACATATCTACCGGCTGCATGGAGCCCCTAAGCGAATAATTTTGGACAGGGGAGTGTAGTTCACAGCGAAATTTTGGAGAAATTTCCTTACATTAATTGGATCATCTCAAGGATTATCATCTGCTTTTTATCCGGCCACCAATGGGGTCGCAGAAGCCGCTAACAAAATGGTGGAGCAATATCTTAGATGTTACGTTTCTTACCAACAGACGAACTGGACTGATCTCCTCCCTTTTGCGGAGGTGGCATACAATAATTCTGTGCACAGCAGCACCGGCTACATGCCTTTCAGAGTGCCACAGGGAAAGAGTTTAGCCCAATACCTGAATATCCTCAGTTGCCCTCCGCTTCCCAGACACTTGATCAGTGGGTGAGGGGGTGGGAAGAAGTTTGGAGAAACAGAAAAACTGCTTTAAAAAAGACTTTTGAAACCTATAAAAAGCAGGCTGATAAAAAGAGGGCTCCCCAAAGAACATTCCTAGTTGGAGAGAAGGTCTATCTGTCAACTAAATATCTACACCTCAAATTGCCCAGCAAGAAATTGGGACCTAAATTCTTGGGACCTTTCCCCATAATAAGGATCATCAACCCAGTCACAGTGGAACTAACACTCCCTAGACTTTTAGGGAAAATTCACCCGGTTTTTCATTGTAGCTTGTTGAAGCCTTATTGAGGCTCCACTTTAAGACCTTCTCCGAAGAAGGCGCCTGGACCCCTCGTAGTTGCGGGACAGACCCACTATGAAGTAAAACATATTCTTGACTCTAGAATTTTTAAAGGGAAATTGCAGTACCTAATACAATGGAAGGGATACCCATTGTCTGAAGCCACATGGGTGAAATTGAGTGAAGTGAAAGCTGACAGATTAGTCAAAAGGTTTCATGTGAAACACCCCAACAAACCAAAAGATAACCCTTAACATATGCTTTGTTTACTTTACAGGATTTGCCCTTCTTGTAAGGGGGGCCGAATGTCAACGCTGCAAATATTGTATATTCTTGCTTTGACAATATGCAGAACTGTCTGGTATTTTTGGGGTTAATACAGAGCAGATGGGGGTGGGAGCAAAGCATGGGGAAAGAAAGAGGAAGGAAACCTTTGACCTTCACACTAATTGGATAACGTGAGATATGACAACTAATTTAGGGAGGGAACATGCTGATAATTAAACTGCTCAGAGGAAGAGAACTTAGATCTTAGCATAAGCCTCCGTTATGCCTGTGCTGACATTTTGTAGCATTAAAAGACTTTTAGGAAAATAAAGGCCTGGAAGTTCTTTGAAGTGTTTCATTAGACGGAACCATAACACCATACTCTTAGGGAAAGTCCACCCTGTGTTCCATTGTAGCCTATTAATACCTTTTCGGGATCTACTCTATGACCCTCCCTAAGGAGGCACCTGGCCTGCTGGTGGGTAGCTGGACAGACACATTATGAAGTGAAACATATTCTTGATTCTAGACTTTACAAGGGAAAGTTGCAGTATTTAATACAGTGGAAAGGATATCCATTATCGGAGGCCACCTGGGTAAAATCTAATGATGTGAAAGCCAACAGGCTCATGCGTAAATTCTATGATAAACACCCTAGTAAACCAAGAGGCAACCCCTAACCTATGGTTTTGTTTGAATTGCAGGATTTATTCTTTTTGTAAAGGGGGACCGGATGTCAATGCTGTAACAATGGATGTTCCTGCTCTGACAACTGATGGGAATCACAGCCATTTTTTACTGTGCTTTTAACATGCTTTTTCTTCTGTTTAGAAATCAGGTATTGAAAGAGGGATGAAGTGAATGCTTGAGCTCAGCTAGCCGTAATAATGATGCAGCTCCATGGGAACTCAAGGACAAACCAGTAATGTTTTGGTGGGCTGAGGAGCTGGGGAGAGAGCCTGTGCTCTGGACTAATTGGAGAATGTGAATTATGATTGCTTAATGGGGGTGGGACTTGCAACTTGTTATTTTGTATCTGGGGAAGGGAATCTAGTTTTGGGTTCAACTACCCTGTTTCCCCGATAGTAAGACACCCCCGATTGTAAGACGTATCGGGGTTTTCAGGGGGTCGGCTAATATAAGCCGTACCACAAAAGTAAGACATATTACTCCTGCCCACTTCCGCCTCCTGCTTAAAATACTTAAATACTTAAAATACTTAAAATAAAACTGACAATTGTTTTCCAATCAATATAAGCCGTACCCCGAAAGTAGACATAGTGGGGCTTTTGGGGATAAAAAGAAAGTGTGACCCTGTCTTGCTTTAGGGGAAACACGGTATGTAGTGCCAATACTTTGTTTCCTGAATAAAATGTTTTTTAAGGAAAAAATCTTGCCTTGAAATTCTTTAATGGGTTTCATCTATCGGAACCATGACACTCTTTGTATAATCGTGCTTATATACGATATCAGGAGATATCCATATCATATCAATTCTGGACCAAGATTTATGCCGGTTTGAGTAAGTTGTATATTGTGGTTTTTTGGCGGTTCTTTTCTCTCCATATATCCTGTATACAGATTTCTTCTGCCATTTTAAAGAAAGTTTTAGGTAGTATGTTCCTTCCTTTTTTCCCTATTTTACTGCTTCTGTAATCCAGCTTCCCATCTACAATTGCATTAAAGTCTCCCATTAAGCAAATATTTTGATATTCCAATTCCACTATTTTTTAATGTAACTTTTGAGAAAATTCTACTTGTTTATTATTAGGTACATATATAGCTACCATCAGTATCTGTTTTTGATTTATCATTATTTCCACCATTAATATTCTTCCCTCTTCACCTGCATAGATTTATTTGGGATTCATTATTTCTTTAATATATAAAGCTATTCCTCTTTTTTGTGTGTGTGCTAATGTGGAGTTTCCCAATTTTCAGTTGTTCCAACAGTTTATAGTGTTGTCTCTTAATATGTGTTTCTTGGAGACAAATTATATCCATCTTTAATTTTTGTAGTGTAAAGTTTTTTTTCTTTTGGCAGGAGAGTTCAATCCATTTATATTCATTGAGAAAATCCCATTTTCCTTCTCCATCTCCTTCAATTATATTTAGGTTTTATTCTTCTAGTTGTTCTTATTTGTCTCTGTTCTCTTGCTTTTGCCCCTAATTTCTAAAGCTAATGGATGTAAGAAACGATATAAACTCATGAAAGTATATAGAACTGACTTCTTAGCATAGTAGCTTTATAGAAATTCATTCCTAGCTAGCAGAGTATTTAAAATAAGCTATCACACTGTATACACACACACACACACACACACACACACACACACACACACACACACAGAAAAGTTAAGAACAAGTATTCCTTTTACCCAGCACTCTCCTATGCCACTGATTTCTATACAAATGCTAGAAGACTATCTTTCAGTGGATCTTCTAAGTAACATGAAAAGAAGGGGAAAGTGATCCTAACAAATTCAGGTAAGAATAAGAACATACAGTTAAAACTTTTAAGATTACAATAATAACAAAGGATTATTTCACCTAAAACATGACTTATTCTATACCAGCCTTTTCTAAAACATTTTTATAGACGTGGTATGGACTCTTCAAGTCTACATTTAGAATACCCTTTCAATACATGCTCCAGAACACAAGGGAGGCTGTTTTCAGGAAGCTTGAGCCATGTATGGCTGGTTATTACAGAATAATTGGTATAAATTCTACTCTCGTTCCTGAATGTAGGGAAAATATAGATAGTATAGATAATGTACCAGATATATCCTAATTCTACTTCCCCATAGATTGGAACGTATTCCACTTCTATGGCAAAACAAGTAGTACAGAATGTAAAGCACAGATATTAAAAGTAATAGTTTTACTTTATAGGCGTGCTTGATCGTAAGGTCAACAAATCTGACTCTAATATTGTTATTTTAGAAGGAATATATAGGTTTGGGACAATTCTTTCAAATACTGTCAACATCCATATAGCATCTTACTATAGACATCCAGCCTTGCTGTGCAGGAAACAATCCCAGCTTCATTCTTTGCTGATACAGTGTACCAACCAGCATCTTCTTTTGTAGCTCCCTGAATAAGCAGGCAGATGTATCCATGATTATCTTGATGCATGCTTAAAAGAATAAAGAGATACATGTAAACATGTAACTAAATAACTGGCATAAATGTAGAGATTATTTTAAATAACTGTTTGAAGTTACAACAGACTCCAAAAATGGGACTTATGACCCAGTTTCAAAGTTCCAACATCTGTCCCCTGGTCATGTGACCGCATTTTGGGCATTCAGCAACAGACCACATTTACAGCCATTTGCAGAGATCTGCAGTCATGAGATTGTGATTTATTATGCTTTTTGTTTACTTATTTTTGTCTACTTCCAGGAAAACCCACCTTACAGCAAACAATGGGTTCACTTCTCAACCACCACATTCACTTTATGACTAACCTATTTGCTTAACAATTGTTACAAAAAAGTTCATAAACCTGGTTTCATATGATGACCCATTAGTTTGTATGTTGAGGACTACCTGTTCAAAATATGAAGAAACAAAATGTTTCTCTCAACTGATGTTTCCCTAGCTTCCTTTGAAGTTAATAGACATTAACTAAATTATGACTGGTTTCATGTTTTTTTAATTATATATTTTAAAATCGATCATGTTAAATGTCATAATAACACTGATTTTATTAAACTTTTAACTACAGAATCACAATAGTGTATTTCAGATGCATG
Source organism: Bothrops alternatus (assembly GCA_034064705.1). Classification (NCBI taxonomy): domain Eukaryota; kingdom Metazoa; phylum Chordata; class Lepidosauria; order Squamata; family Viperidae; genus Bothrops; species Bothrops alternatus. The sequence continues at coordinate 11,263,281 of JARGCV010000085.1, forward strand.
CATGTTTCCAGTCTGTTATTAGCCTAGTAATAAAGTATAAAATTTAAAATCAGCCCTATTAAAGTTACCCCACCTCAGTTCCCAGCAACTATAGTGGACTTAAACAGATCTCCAAGAATTTGGCTAATATTGTAGCTATGTAATATTGGACTACTTTATAAGTAGCTTACTCAGAAAGAGTAAAATAATGATTTATTTCAATTTAGTATATCTCTAATATTAGACATGACAATTTCTCTATAAAATGAGCAGTGCAGCATAGACCATATAGATACATTATTAATTTTTTTCTCTGCCATAAGGGAAAATGTGCTTACATGGAATGTTTGAATCTACCTGCTAAACTTGGCAATTGCAATAACATTTTAAGTATGAGCACATACAGTGAGGGAAAAAATTATTTGATCCTATGCTGATTTTGTACGTTTGCCCACTGACAAAGAAATGATCAGTCTATAATTTTAATGGTAGGTTTATTTTAACAGTGAGAGACAGAATAAAAAAAAATCCAGAAAAACGCTTTTAAAAAGTTATAAATTGATTTGCATTTTAATGAGTGAAATAAGTATTTGACCTCTTCGCAAAACATGACTCAGTACTTGGTGGCAAAACCCTTGTTGGCAATCACAGAGGTCAGACGTTTCCTGTAGTTGGCCACCAGGTTTGCAGAGATCTCAGGAGGGATTTTGTCCCACTCCTCTTTGCAGTCATTGTGGTTTCGAGACTGATGTTTGGCAGCTCGAACCTTCAGCTCCTTCCACAGATTTTCTATGGCTAGGGCACTCCAGGACCTTAATGTGCTTCTTCTTGAGCCACTCCTTTGTTGCCTTGGCCATGTATTTTGGGTCATTGCCATGCTGGAATAACCATCCATGAACCATTTTCAAAGCCCTGGCTGAGAGAAGGAGGTTCTCACCCAAGACTTGATGATACATGGCCCCATCCATCATCCCTTTGATGCAGTGAAGTTGTTCTGTCCCCTTAACAGAAAAATTCCTAAAGCATAATGTTTCCACTTCCATGTTTGACAGTGGGGATGGTGTTCTTGGGATCGTAGGCAGCATTCTTCCTCTTCCAAACATGGCGAGTTGAGTTGATGCCAAAGAGCTCAATTTTAGTTTCATCTGACCACAACACTTTCACCCAGTTCTCCTCTGAATCATTCAGATGTTCATTGGCAAACTTCAGACGGGCCTGTACATGTGCTTTTTTGAGCAGGGGGACCTTGCGGGCACTGTAGGATTTGAGTCCTTCACGGCATCAATTGTTTTCTTGGTGACTGTGGTCCCAGCTGCCTTGAGATCACTGACAAGTTCCTCCTGTGTAGTTCTGGGCTGATTGCTCACCATTCTCATGATCATTGAAACTCCATGGGGTGAGATCTTGCATGGAGCCCCAGATTGAGGGAGATTGACAGTTATTTTGTGTTTCTTCCATTTGCGAATAATTGCACCAACTGTTGTCACCTTCTCACCAATCTGCTTGGCGATAGTCTTGTTGCCCATTCCAGCCTTGTGTAAATCTACAATCTGGTCCCTGACATCTTGGTCTTGGCCATGTTGGAGAGTTTGGAATCTGATTGATTGATTGCTTCTGTGGACAGGTGTCTTTTATACAGGTAACAAATTGTGATTAGGAGCACTCCCTTTAAGAGAATGCTCCTAAACTCAATTCATTACCTGTATAAAAGACACCTAGGAGCCAGAAATCTTTCTGATTGATGGGGGATCAAATTCTTATTTTACTCATTAAAATACAAATCAATTTATAATTTTTTTGAAATGTGTTTTTCTGGATTTTTTTGTTGTTATTCTGTCTCTCACTGTTAAAATAAACCTACCATTAAAATTATAGACTGATCATGTCTTTGTCAGTGGGCAAACATACAAAACCAGCAGGGGATCAAATAATATTTTCCCTCAGTGTAAAAAGCTCACAATCATTTGGTATGATGGTATATGACAAATAAACAGCTTTTTTTTAACACACAGTCAGGTGAAGTATTTTAAAACTCAAGTTCTTAAATGGACAAAACAGAACTTAATCCCCATGGAGATGAAATGAAACCATAAGAGAAAGAATTGGCATAAAACCAATCCTAATCCACATACAAAAACAGCAAAGTGGTTTGCTCACCTGGAGAGGATGACATGGGATTTCATATAATAGAAAGCATATAGAAAAAGAGGAGGAACTGAAAGAACACGAGGTAGACCCAGAAGAAGATGGAAAGAAACATCAAAGACATACTACAACATAAATTAACAATAGTTGAGGCTGCCCAAAAAATAACAGCCAGAACTTTGTATCTCCCTTGACACCCGAAGTAGTTGTTGTTCTGGTGGTGCTGGTGGTGCTGGTGCTGGTGCTGCTGCTGGTGGTGGTAGAGGAGGAGGAGGAGGAGGAGGAGGAGGAGGAGGAGGAGGAAGAGGTGGTGGTGGTTCTTAAGTGGAAAGTGACTTTAAGCGTATATCTGGGATTACAGAAATCACAGACTGAATAAATTCCTATGCAACATAATTATTAAGGCTATAATGAAGTAGCATATTAAGTTGTATCGCTACCACGGCTTCAAATTTAATTTCCCTCTCACATTTTTAGATTGCAATCAAAAGCCTCAAAACATTTTAGCTCCATGCATTTCAACACTTTCAATTTGTTTATTTCAGAAGCATCACAATTAAAATAAGGCACACTATACAACATAGGATTTCAAAAATAAAATACAAGATTAAAACATGTACAAGTTAAACAGATTTTGCCCAGAAACTAGCAACATTGTGTTGTGTTTCACTGCCATGAGATCCTCAAGTATGCACTGAACAGGACACAAAAGATAGCATACATATGTGTTGTTGTCTGCATGTTACCACAATTGCAAAGGGCACAGTCCCTGGATAATCCCATTTGTTCAGAGTATCCCTGAATCTAGTTGTGCCTATGTGCAATCTATTCAACCATTTCCATACTTTCCAGCTTTCACCAGACTTAGCTCCTCCGTTGGTTCCATCCAGTGTTGATTTTTTTGTAACTTTTCATAAGTCCTCTCTGCTTTTAAATTTTTCAAAGTCTTCTATCGACTTAAGGAAGGTTTCCTAAATTTTAATCTCTGATGAACTGGTTGTAGGCATAGAAAGGGTATTGTCTAGATCAGTGGATCTCAACCTTCCTAATGCCGTGACCCTTTAATACAGTTCCTTATGTTGTGGTGACCCCCAACCATAAAATTATTCCAGGGTCATGTGGTCACCTTTTGCAACCTTGCGACAAGCAAAGTTAGTGGGGAAACCAGATTCACTAAACAACCATGTTACTAATTTAATCTCTCTCCCTCTTTCTTTCTCTCTCTCCCTCTTTCTCTGTCTCTCCCTTTTTCTTTCCCTCTTTCCCTTTTTCTTTATCTCTCCCTTTCTCTTTCCCTCTTTCCCTCTCTCTCCCTGTCTCTCTTTCTCTCTCCCTTTCTCCATTTCTTTCTCTCTGTCTCCCTTTCTCTCTTCCTCTCTCTCTCTTCTTCTCTCTCCCTCTTTCTCTCTCTCCCTCTCTCTATTTCTCTCTCCCTCTCAAAGATCCTTAAAATCCTTAAAAGTTATGCTTGGGTGGAAGACTTTTTCTTTTACAGATGGGGCGGGTGGGCCCGACATTCGTGGGCAGGCAGGACCCCCGCCCGCCAGACCGCTGCCTTCCCATCACCCTCCACGCCAGCCGGCTCCCTTGCCAAACCTCCCAGCTGACAAGCGCAAATTTGAAGGTCGCCAGCTGATGGGTGGAGTTCGGCGCTCCGCCGCCTCCCCTTTGCCCTCCGCACCAGCCAAAGCGTTGCCGGACATTCCAGCTGACGGGCACAGGTTCAGAGGTCGCCAGCTGATGGGTGCAGAGTTCGGCGCTCCGCCGCCTCCCCTTTGCACCGGCCAAAGCATTGCTGGACATTCCAGCTGATGGGCGAAGGTCCGGAGGTCGCCAGCTGATGGGTGCAGGAGGTCGGCGCCGCGGCAGCCTCCCAGCCGCCTGCTTCTTCAGATGGAGCAGTTACCAGGGTCGCCGGCTGTGGGGAGCGCGTCAGCGGCCCTTGGGGGCCATGCAAGCCCTGTCAACTGCTCCAGCCGAAGAAGCAGTGGCTGGGAGGCCGCCGCAGTGCCAAACTCCTGTGCCCGTCAGCTGGCGACCTCAGGACCTGCGCTCGTCAGCTGGAACGTCCAGCAAAGCTTTGGCTGGTGCAGAAAGCGAAGGGGAAGCGGCAGAGCACCAACCTCCTGCGCCCATCAGCTGGCAACCTCCGGACCTGCGCCCGTCAGCTGGGAGGTCTGGCGACGGAGCCAGCTGGCGTGGAGGCGATGGCTTGGTGGGCGGGGTCCTGCCTGCCCGCCAATGTTGGGCCCACCCTCCCCATCTGTAAAAGAAAAAATCTTCCGCCCAAGCATAACGCCAGCAGTTCTGTGCCACACAGGCTTGAGACACGGAGGCGCGGTGCCATGGGAGGCGGCAGGACAGGGGCGAGGGGTTACCTGCATCCTGCCAGCCAAATTCTGGAAGCCTGCCTGAGTGAAGAATTTTAGGGGGTGTTGAAAGGGAGACAGACTGAGGGCTGTATTAAGACCATAGATGGCTGTGTAAGGAGAGTGGAAGGGAGGCGAATTCGGGGTGGAGCAGAAAACACGGGTAGGGAAGGTGTTAGGAAATAAGCACCAAGGTACATGGCACCTTGCAAGGGATTCCCGAGTGTTCTGCAATTGTTTTTCCTCTCTCCTCTGCGCGAGAAAGACTTTTGCAGTGTAAATCTGAAACCAGGTGTTCCTGTGAGGTGGCGCAGGAGGTTCTTGGGAGAAGCGAGGATAAGCTTGGCGTTTCCTGTCTCCCAATTCCCTTGCTCTTCTTTACCCCCTTCCCCAGCCTGCCTGCGATCTTAGCTCACGGCTCAGTGGCTTTTCTTTGCCTAGCCTAGCCAAGCTTTCTTCCACCCGCCCCGTTCCTGGAAGCGCCGAGGAGGTACGGCAGAAACACATGAATTGGGATTGCCCTTGGGAAGCCAATCATGCTTTGAAGCTTAGGAGAGGAGGAGGAGTCCCTTCCTCCTTCCCTTCCTCTCTCCCTGTCAAGTTCCCACGGGCTCGACATGAACGGCCAGGGAAGGGGTCTAGGACAACGTGCGGGTCGGCTACGCGGGCATCCCGACCAACAGCTGAGCGGCTCCAACTTCTGGCCGCCAAACAGCTGAGTCCTCCGGGAGGCAACGTGAGGCCATGAGGGGTATTGCAAGCTCGCAGGGGGGTGGGAAGGAAAAGAAGATGGAAGAGAGTGAGGCTGCAACAGAGAGAGCGGTATCTCAGTTCCTAAGACCATTGGAAATATGTGTTTTCCAATGGTCTTAGGTGACCCCTGTGAAAGAGTCGTTCGACCCCCAAAAGGGTTGCGACCCACAGATTGAGAACCGCTGGTCTAGATATAGATGATTTAAGCCTCCCTCTGTATACTGCTTTCCTGACAGTTAGATCAATTAACCAGTGGAACAACCTGCCTCCAGAAGTGGTGAATGGTCCAACACTGGAAGTTTTTAAGAAGAGACTGGACAGCCATTTGTCTGAAATGGTATAGGGCAGGGGTAGGCAATCCAAAATACTCAAAGAGCCACTTGGACCCGTTTCCCATTGAAAACAAAACACAGGGAGCAGCAAAATCCTTTTAGATGTCAAAAGGGTCTCTCTCTCTGTGTCCCTCCCTCCCTCTCCCCCTCCCTCTTTCTGCCCTTGGTCTGCCAGTCTTCTTCCACCACTCAGTGTTTGTGTGTGTGTGTGTGTGTGTGTGTGTGAGAGAGAGAGAGAGAGAGAGAGGCACTTGCGCTTCCCCTTCTCTCTTTTCTCTCCCTCTCTTCTGTCCTCTTTCCTCTCCCTCCCTTTCTCTTTCCTTTCTCCCTTTCCTCTTTCTTTACTCTCTCCCCTTCTCCCTTTCTTTCCTTTCCTTCCTTTCCTTTCTCTTCCTCTTTCTCCCTTTCTTTCCTCTTTCCTTTCTTTCCTCTCCCCTTCTTTTCTTTCTTTCCTTTCCTTTAATTTCTTTCCTTTCTCTCCCCATCTCCCTTTCTTTCATCTCCCTTTACTTTCTCCCTTTCTTTCCTCTTTCCTTTCTTTCCTCTTTCCCACTCTTCCTTTCTATTTTCTTCCTTTCCTCTTTCTTCCTTTCTATTTCTTTCCTCCCCCTCTCCCTTTCTTTTCTTTCTCCCTTTCTCCCTTTCCTTTCTTTCCTCTCCCCCTCTCCCTTATTTTCCTCTCCCTTTCTTTTCTTTCTTCCTCTTTCCTTTCTTTCTTTCCTTTCTCCTTTTCTTTCCTGTCTCCCTCTTTCCTCTCCTCCTCTCCCCTTCTTTCATCTCCCTTTTTCTTTCTCCCTTTCTTTCCTCTCTTTCTCTTTCCTGTCTCCCCCTCCCTTTCTCTTTTCTTCCTTTCCTTTCTTTTTTCCTTTCTCCCTTTCTTTCCTTTCTCCCTTTCTATTTCTTTCCTCTCCCCCTTTCCCTTTCTTTCATCTCCCTTTTCTTTCTTCCTTTCTCTTTCATTCCTTTCTTCCTCTTTCCACTTTCCTTTCTTTCTGTTCCTCATTCTCCCTTTCTATTTCTTTCCTCTCTCCCCTTCTTTCATCTCCCTTTCTCTTTTCTCTTTCTTTCTTTCCTTTCTCCCTTTCTTTCCTTTCTTTCCTCTCTCCCTCTTCCTTTCTCTTTCCTCTCCCTTTTTCTTTCCTCTTTCTCTCTTTCTCTCCCCCTTTCTTTCATCTCCCTCTTTTCTCTTTCTCCCGTTCTTTCATAAGAACATAAGAAGAGCCATGCTGAATCAGGCCAAAGCCCATCGAGTCCAGCATTCTGTGTCACACAGTGGCCCACCAATTGTACATGGGGGATCTTGAGCAGAAAGAGAAGGCAAAACTCTCCCTTTCCCTTGACCCCCAAACAAATGGTACTCAAGGGAATCCTGCCTGCCTAAACCAACATGGACGTCCGTTTTAATAACCACCGATACACTTGGCATCCATGAATCTATCTAGCCCTGCTTGAAGCTGTCAAGGCTGACAGCTGTCATGACCCCTTCTGGAAGTGAATTCCATAAATCAACGACCCTCTGGGTGAAGAAATATTTCCCTTTATTTGTCCTCACTTTCTTAGCTATGAGCTTTAGGGAGTGCCCCCTTGTCCTGGTATTGTGTGATAGAAAAAAGAATTTTTCTCTATCCACCTTTTCTATCCTATGCATGCTTTTATACACTTCGATCAAGTCACCCCTTAAACGCCGTCTTTCAAGGCTGAAGAGACCAAGGCGTTGCAATCTGGTTTCATAAGGGAGGCGCTCCATTTCCTTGATCATTCTTGTTGCCCTTCTTTGCACCTTTTCCAGTTCCATTATATCCTTCTTGAGGTGCGGTGACCAGAACTGTACACAGTACTCCAAGTGTGGTCTCACCATCGATTTGTACAGAGGCAATACAAAACTTGCTGACTTATTTTCGATTCCCTTCCTAATCATGCCAAACATGGAATTTGCTTTTTTTACTGCTGCTGCACATTGGGTTGACATCTTCATCGAGCTGTCCACCAAAATCCCAAGATCCCTTTCTTGGGTTGTCTCAGAAAGTTTGGTCCCCATCAGTTGGTAAGTATAATTGGGGTTCTTTGCCCCGATGTGTATAACTTTGCACTTGTTTAGGTTAAAATGCAGTTGCCACTTTGTTGCCCACTCACACAATTTCGAGAGATCCTTCTGGAGCTCCCGACAATCAGTTTCACTTTTCACAACCCGGAACAATTTAGTGTCATCAGCAAACTTGGCTACCTCACTATTAACTTCTACATCCAGATCATTGATGAATAAATTGAAAAGTAAAGGTCCCAAAACTGAACCTTGGGGTACACCACTTCTCACTTCTTTCCATCCGGAGAATTGTCCATTTATTGCCACCCTTTGCTTCCTACCATTTAGCCAGTTACCAATCCAGGACAAGACCTGTCCTCTAATTCCGTGGCTGGAGAGCTTTTTTAGGAGCCTTTGGTGAGGAACTTTGTCAAAAGCCTTTTGAAAGTCAAGATATACAATATCAACTGGGGCCCCTTTATCTATGTATTTATTTACACCCTCAAAGAATTCTAACAAGTTAGTAAGACATGATTTGCCTTTGCAGAAACCATGTTGATTTTCTTTCAGCAATGCCTGTTTTTCTATGTGCCCTGTAATTTTATCTTTAATAATGGTTTCCATCAGTTTGCCTGGAACTGAGGTTAGACTGACTGGTCTATAGTTTCCTGGATCACCTCTGGATCCTTTCTTGAAGATCGGTGTTATATTTGCTTCCCTCCAATCCTCCGGTACAGTGCCTGATCTTACAGAAAGATTATATATTTTAGCTAGAAGTTCAGCAATTTCACACTTGAGTTCCTTGAGAATTCTAGGGTGGATGCCATCTGGACCCGGCGATTTGTTGACGTTTAGTTTAGAAAGGCATGCAAGAACATCTTCCTTGTTTATCTCTATCAGGTTTAATTCTTCTATTTCCCTCCCTGGGAAAACTAATTCAGTGGCAGGCAAATGTTCTCTATCCTCCTCGGTGAAAACGGAGGCAAAGAAGTCATTTAGCCTCTCAGCAATCTCGTCTTCTCTGATTATCCCCCTCTCCCTTTCTCTTTCCTCTCCCTTTCTCTTTCGCTTTCTTTCTTCTTTCTCCCTTTCTTTCCTTTCACCCTCTTTCTATTTCTTTCCTCTCCCTTCTTTCCTCTCCCTTCTTTCTCCCTTCCTCTTTCCTCTTTCTCCCTTTCTTTCCTTTCTCCCTCTTTTTCTTTCCTCTTTCCTTTCTCCCTTTCCTTTCCTTTCTTCCCTCTCTCCCTCTCCCCTCTTTCTGTCTTTCCTCTCTTTCTTCTCCCTTTCTTTCCTGTCTCCTTCTATTTCTTTCCTCTCTCTCCCCCTTTCATCTCCCTTTCTTTCCTTTCTTTCCTCTTTCTTTCCTTTCTCCCTTTCTTTCCTCTTTCTCCCTTTTTCTTTCCTCTTTCCTTTCCTCCCTCTTTCCTCTCTCCCTCTTTCTTTCCTCTTTCTGTCTTTCCTCTCTTTCTCAGTTTCTTTCCTGTCTCCCTTTCTATTTCTTTCCCCTCTCTTCCCCTCTTTCACCTCCCTTTCTTTCCTCTTTCTCTTTCCTCTCTCCCCCTTTCCTCTCCCCTTTTTCTTTCTTCCTCTTTCTTTCCTCTTTCTCCCTCTTTCCTCCCTTTCTATTTTCCTCTCTCCCTCTCCCTCTTTCCTCTCCTTTTCTCTTTTCTCTTTCTTCCTCTTTCCTCTTTCTTCCTTTCCTCTCTCTTTCCTCTTTCTCTTTCCTCTCTCCCTCTCTTTTTCTCTTCCCCTCCCCTACTTTACTAACAGAACCAGTTCACCTACCAAATCGTTTAACTTCCTCCCTTAGAGATGGGCAATGTGGATTCACCACATTCTGACAAAGAGAAATGCCAGCACCTCCCATAAAGGCTCCTCACCCTCCTCCGCTTCAGGCTGACTGCGCCCAGCAGGGAGCCTCAGTAGCCGGCGCAGAAGGGAGGAGGGGAGGAAGAGAGACAGACCATCTCCTCGCAGCTCACTTCCAATCCCAATGTTGTTAATCCTGCTTGGGATTTGGGATTGAGAGGGGGAAGATCCTGGCTCCTAAACTGCAGGGACTTCCAACCTGTTCCCAGCCAGCGCCACGCGCGTGCAAAACAACAAAATGCTGCAGTCGAGACTTTTCCGCCTGCCTGGCTCCCGGGCCTCGGTAGCCAACCATTTAAAGCGAGCAGCCTCGTCCGTAGAGAGAGAAGAGGAGAGAGTGAGGGTGGATGAGCCGGGTCTGTGGCAGGGATAACAAGGGTTCAGGAGATGCTAGCATGAAAGTTGACTTATCTTTTGACTTATCTTGCCTTGCCCCCCACTGGTTCTTTGCCCGAACAAGTCCCCCCTCTCTCTCTTTCCTCTGCCCCCTCTCTCTAATGAAAGGCAGACAGCACTGAAGGGGCAGGGAAGGGAGGGGGGCAGGAGGCAGTAGAAGGCGCTGAAAGGCACCCAGGACACCACGGACTGGCCCAGGGAGATGCGTCGCGAGCTTGGCTGCCTAGGGAACGGCCCGGGGATGGCCCAGGAAGCGATGCCCCCCTGCTGCAGCCTGGCCCGGTCCAGGGAGACATATGGCCGGGTCGGCTGCCCGGGGAGCAGCCTGAGGACGGCGCAGGAAGCTAGGCCCCCCTACCACCCAGCCCGGCCTGGGGAGATGCGTAGCTGACTCAGTGGCTCGGGGACGGCCCAGGGAGCGATGCCCCTGCTGCCGCTGCCCCAGCCAGGACTGCCACCCGGCCCAGGCAGACACGTGGTCAATTCGGTGGTCCGGGGACGGCCCAGGGAGTGATGCCACTGCTGCCCCAGCCAAAACTGCTGCCCAGCCCGGCCCGGGGATGGCCCAGGAAGCGATGTCCCCAGCCCGGCCCGGGGAGACGTGTGGCCAGCTTGGCGACCCGGGGATGGCCCAGGAAGCAATGCCGCCACCGCCGGGACTGCTGCTCAGCCCAGCCCGCGTAGCCTGCAGATGCGTAGCCAGTTCAGCTGCCCGGGGACTGCCCAGGAAGCGATGCCCTCCTGCCACCGGGACTGGGGAGACACATAGCCGGCTCAGAGGCACAGGGACGGCCCAGGGAGCGATGCCCCCACTGCCGCCCCCACTGCCACCCCCCCAGCTGGGACTGCTGTTCAGCCCGGCCCGCGGAGATGCATGGACAGCTCAGCTGCCCATGGATGGCACAAGAAGCGATGCCCTCCTGCCGACGCCCCAGCCTGGACTGCTGCCTGGCCTGGCCTGGAAAGATGCATAGCCGGCCCGGGGACGGCCCAGGGAGTGATGCTGCCGCCGTGGCTGCTGCCCCCCCAGCCAGGAGTGCCACCCGGCCTGGGCAGACACGTGGCTGGCTCGGCTGCCTGGGGATGGCCCAGGAAGCGATGCCCCTGCCACCACCGCCGCCCCAGCCAGGACTGAAGTCTGGGGGGGCAGCAGGAGGAAGATGGGGGAGGGAGAGGGGGAGGGGAGGCTCCGGAGCCGCAGGAGATGGCACAAAGTGCCGCATGTGGCTCCGGAGCTGTGGGTTGCTGACCCGTGGTATAGGGTTTCCTGCCTGAGCAGGGGGTTGGACTAGATGACCTCCAAGGTCCCTTCAAACTTTTTATTTATTAATCATTATTATTATTATTATTATTATTATTATTATTATTATTATTATTATTATTATTGATCATCGCGCAGTCAGCCAGATGTTCAGACTGGATTTGGCATTGTGTCTACATATTGCATCCTTACCCAGGACCTGGGATAGGCAGATTTGAATGTTTGATGGTATTACAGATATCGTCGCAGGATTGAAGCAGTTCCCAGTAAGGCCGCCTTTTGCAATTGACTAATAGCGAATTTGTCAATGCCAATGGTGTTCAAGTGGTGCTCCAGTTGTTTTGGAATTGCACCCAAGGCACCTATTACTATTGGTACTATCCTTGCTTGCTTTTGCCAGTCTTTCTATTTCTATTTGTAGGTCTTTCTATTTTGTTATCTTCCCCAGTTCTTTCTCGTCTATTCTGTTGTCTCCAGGCACTGCCACGTCCATTATCCAGACTTTTTTGTCTTTCTTATCGACAATTGTTAAGTCCGGGGTGTTATGTTGCTTGTCTGCTTGAATTCTGAAGTCCCAGAGCAGTTTAATGTTATCATTTTCTATGACTTTCTCTATTTTATGATCCCACCAGTTTTTGCTTACAGGCAAATGATATTGCTTGCAGATCTTCCAATGCACCATTGTTGCTACTTTGTCATGCCGCTGCTTGTAGTCAGTCTGTGCGATCTTCTTGCAGCAGCTTACCAGGTGGTCCACTGTTTCTTCAGCTTCTTTGCATAGGCGGCACTTACTGTCTGTTGCTGTCTTCTCAATTTTGACTTTATATGCATTTGTCCTTAAGGCTTGGTCTTGTGCAGCCAGAATTAGTCCCTCGGTCTCTTTCTTCAATTAGCCATTGCCAGGTCTGCTTTCCCACTATTTTTTTAACGTATTGGCCATGTAGTGCTTTGTTTTCCCATGCCTCTATTCTGTTCTTCATTTGGTCTTTCTTGTAGGCCAGTTTGGTCTCTCTAGTAGTCAGTAAGCCTTCCTGATATACTAATTTCAGTGCATCTTCATCACTGTTCTTCACATATTCTTCCAAAGCCATTTTTTCTTCTTGTAGCATTCCACGCCCACCTATTTGCCTTGGTAGATAAAGTCTGTCAATGTCACTGCGTGGATGAAGGGCATGATGCATTGTCATTATTTTTCTGGTCTTCCTATCCATTGCTTTTAGTTCTGCTTGAGTCCAGTCCACTATTCCAGCTGTGTATCTAATGACTGGAATTGCCCAGATGTTGATTGCCTTTACGGTATTTCCTCCATTGAGTTTGGACTTTAAAATCTCCTTCACTCTCTTGATGTATTCACCTCTAATCTTTTTCTTGACTTCAGTGTGCTTGATGTTGTCAGCTTGAAGGATACCCAAGTATTTGTATTATTATTATTATTATTATTATTATTATTATTATTATTATTGCCAGCTAGGTGGTAGATCTTATCTAGAGGGGTAGTTGTAAGGCATCCAATAATAATTCTGCTAGCTTCATTCAGAGCAACATCTATTTTCCCGACATGTACTGATTTATACCAGACTGGGCAGGCATATTTGCTGCCGAGTAGCAAAAAGCTAAAGCTGTTGTTATAAGGATCCTTGGTTTGGCACCCCAGGTAGAGCTCATGTTATTTATATTTATTTATAGAGGATATTTTTTCATCCACTGACCTTCAGTTTAGTGTTGGTGCAGTGCTGCTTATATGTTATGGCCCTACCCAAAGTGACTCTTAAATATTTATAGCTATAGCAATACTCCAATAATGTCCTTGTCAGGACCCACTTTAATACCTCATCCCCCTTTTTCTAGTTCAGGACTTTTCAACCTTTTCACCCATTGTACCACTTTTAGAATATGGCAATATCCAAGTACCACCAGTCGCCCAGCAAAGTGTCAAAAACTTGATGACCAAAAAAAAAAATAAAAGGGAAAAAAGTGATAAAGAAAAGGTAGTCCTCAACTTACAATGCTTAATGACTGTTCGAAGTTACAATGGCACTGAAAAAAGTGCACCCCAAGCCACAGCCGAGCAAGACACCTGCTCTTCTTCCTGTCAGAGGTTTTCATTGTTGTGAGCATTTCTGTTAGGGGTTGGCAGCGGAGGTGGGGTGGGGGGTGTTTGGTTTTGGGTGGTTGCAGCGTTTTGGTCACTTCACATGACCCTGGGATACTGTGACCGTCATAAATATGAATCAGTTGCCAAGCATCTGAATGTAAATCACAAGACCCTGGAGATGCTGCAACATTCCAGCTGATCGGCGCTTCTTCTGGGCTCAGAAGCGCCGGAACAATGCCAAGCTCCAGCTGGAGCCTGGCGCTGATCCTGGTGCTTCCACTGAGCCCTGACAGCCCCGAAGTGCCGATCAGCTGGAAAGCGGCACTGATCCTGGTGCTTCCGCTGAGCACTGACAACCCTGCAGCTCCAGCCATCTCTTGCTCAGGCTTGTGCGGTGCTGTCACCAGTTCGGCTCATTCCTCTCCCCTGCTACTTTTCTAGGATGGTTGCGTACCACCTGCCAGGTGCCAATGTACCACAGGTGGTACCCGTACCACTGGTTGAAAAGCCATGTTCTAGTTGACAATTTAAAGAGAGGAAATCACAGAGAAATAATGCAGGAAAGCAAAGTGTTACATCGTAGCGATAGAGGAAGCTAAGGCAATAAACCCGCGATCATTCCCCACTCTCATCTAGGAGTATAGCAGAATCCAGGGAGAGAAGAGAATGGAATTTGGGTCAGAGAGAGAAGCAAGGGAAGTATGAGATCAAACAGATATGAGTTCTGACATCCTTCCCCCCTTAAAAATATGAGATCAATCTGTTGAGAGACAAAACAAATAGTGAGAGGTTAGTCTGGTTTGTTCGGGTAGTCCGTGTGAAACTTCCTTCCTTCCTTTTTAGGGAAGGTTGTTGAGAAGGTGGTGGCACTCCAACTCCAACGGTCCTTGGAGGAAGCTGATTATCTGGACCCTTGGCAGTCTGGATTCAGGTCCGGTCACAGCACGGAAAATGTTTTGGTCGCACTGACCGATGATCTCTGGTGGGCCCGGGATAGAGGTTATTCCACTATCCTGGTGCTTCTTGACCTCTCAGCGGCATTCGATACCATCGACCATGGTATCCTTCTGCGCCGGTTGGAGGGGTGTGGAGTGCGGGGCACCATTTTGCGGTGGTTCACCTCCTACCTCTCTGGCTGGTCGCAGTCGGTGTTTGCAGGAGGTCAGAGATCGGCTCCGAAGCTTCTTCCGTGTGGAGTGCAGCGAAGCAGTGGAAGTGATGAACTGATGCCTGGAGGCTGTTGAGGTCTGGATGGGTGCCAACAGGCTCAAGCTCAACCCTGACAAGACGGAGTGGCTATGGGTTTTGCCTCCCAAGGACGATTCTAACTGTCCATCCATTACCCTGGGGGGAGAAGTTTTGTCCCCCTCGGAGAGGGTTCGCAACTTGTGTGGCCTCCTCAATCCACAGCTAAGCCTGGAACATCATTTTTCGGCTGTGGCGAGAGGAGCATTCGCCCAGGTTTGCCTGGTGTGCCAGTTGCGACCCTATTTGGATCGGGAGTCACTCCTAATAGTCACTCATGCCCTTGTCACCTCGAGATTCGACTATTGTAATGCTCTCTACATGGGGCAACCTTTGAAGAATGTCTGGAGACTGCAGGTTGTCCAGAATGCGGCCGCGCGAGCTGTCTTGGGTCTTCTTAGACATGCCCAAATCACTCCGGCCCTTCGCGAGCTGCACTAGCTTCCAATTGGTCTCCGAACACAATTCAAAGTGCTGGTTATGATCTATAAAGCCCTTTATGGCAATGGACCAGGTTACTTGCGGGACTGTCTTCAGCCTCATGAATCCCAGTGACCAGTCAGGGCGCATAGGGCTGGCCTCCTATGGGTCCCGTCCATCAAACAATGTTATTTGACGGGCCCTAGGACAAGGGCCTTCTCCGTTGCTGCCCCAGCCCTCTGGAACCAGCTTCCCTCGGAGGTGCGTACTGCCTCCTCCCTCCTAGCTTTCCGTAAACTTTTAAAAACCCATTTATGCTGACAGGCTTGGGGGGTATGATCTTTGTTCTGCCCCCGGGCCGAGTAATCGCCTTCCATTGCTGAGTGTTTATTTGATTGTGTTTGCTTGTTGTATGTGTCGATTTTTTAATTGGATGTAATTATTGTTATTGATTTTTATCTATGTCTATGTTCTTGTTGTGAGCTGCCCCAAGTCCTGGGAGAGGGGCGGCATACAAATTTAATTAATAAATAATAAATAATAGTTTGGGGGCTCTAACGTGATGTTTGTGTACCCATTCATTTTGGGAGGAGAGAAGGTGCTTCCACGCTACTAAGTATTGGGTCACCCCATGGTATTTCTGGGAGTCAAGGATTTCTTTTATTTCAAAATGCTGCTCCCCCTCAACCATAATGGGAGGGGGCGGTGGGGCGATGGCTGGTCATAACGGTGATCGTTGCTCTCGTTTTAGTAGGCTGCAGTGGAAGGTAGGGTGAATCTGCCTGAGGGTTTTTGGTAATTCTAACTCTATTGTTACTGGGTTTATGATTCTTTTGGATGGGGAATGGTCCCACATATTTCGGTCCTAGTTTCTTGGATGGTTGCGAAAGGGATCAGGTCGGTCCAGTTCATCTGTTGGAAATTAATAAAGCATCTTAGATATTGTTCAAGTATTGAGTTCAAACATTCTGTCGCCCCATTCGTCTGAGGATGATGTCTAGATGACAGCCCCTGGGTGGTCCCCAAAAGGGATGTGAATTGCACCCCCATCCAATATTACGCGTTGGGGTGCCCCATGTAGTCTATATATGTGCTGGACAAACAGCTTTACTAAGACTTTAGTGGTTGGATTTTTGGACAAGGGATGAAGTGTATTTGTTTTGAGAATAAGTCCGTGACCACCCAGATCGTGGTGTTTCTGCTACTTTCAGATAGTTCTACCATGAAGTCCATGGAGATTTCCTTCCAGGGGACTTGCCACTGGCTGTAGCAGTCTGGGGGCTGTTCTTTGCAGTCCGTTAGCAGCTGCGCAAGATGGGCAGCTGGCTAGATAGCTCTCAATGTCCTTTTTCATAGATGGCCACCAGAACTGTCTTTTTACCTGATGCAGCATTTTCACGCATCCAAAGTGACCTGCTGGTTTTGTGTCATGTCAGTTTCATAAATGTAATCCTCTGGGTTTTTGGGACGTACAGCTTCTCCCCCACCCACTGCAAGCCATCAGTGATAGTGCATAAGTTTTTGTGGCTCTGGAAGTATTTGTCAGTTTCTAGAGCCTTCCTGAATTCAATCCCTGCTTGGCTGTTTTAGCTTTGCTTGAGCTCTTGTGGTTATTTGTGCTGCCAGCTGCGCTCCCAGCATGAGTGGTTTGGAGATGGTTGGCCGGGAGCTATTGTACTGGGGCATGTGGGATAGGACCTCTGCCAGGAATTTCCTCCCCCCTGGTAGGTGTTTGATGGAACAGGATTTTATTCCCTTCTAGGAACTGCCGCCAGGTGAGGAGTGCCCACCTCACAGAGTACGCCTCTTTTTCTCACACCGCCCAACATTGCTCCATCTCAGAGTTTTCTGCACGCGTAGGCACAGGGTTGCAATTGCCCTGTGTCGTTTTTCTGTAGCAATACTGCTCCTACTGCTACGTCACTTGTATCAGCTTGAATTACAAACGGCTTATCTGGGTCAGGGTGTTTTAGGACCGGTTCAGCCTAAAAAAGTCTTTTTAGTCTTTCAAATGCGGCTTGACATTTCATTGTCCAGGTTAGTGGCTGACTAGGTTTTACTGTGTCTCCCCCTTTTGTCTTTAATAAGTTCGTGATAGGTAGGGCTATCTGGGTGAAAGAAGGGATGAACTTATGGTAGAAGTTAGCGAACCCCAGGAAGCTTTGTAGTTGCTTTCTCGTGCGGGGTGGCATCTACTCTAGCATCACCCGGACCTTTTCGGGGTTCATTTCTGTGCCTTCAGTTGATATGCGATAGCCAGATAGTCAATTCTCTGTTTGTGAAACTTGCACTTTGATAGTTTTGCATAGAGGTTGGCTACCCTCAGTTTTTTCAAAACTGCTCTGACTAATTTTATGTGCTCCTCTTTAGTCTCTGTAAATAGAAGTATGTCGCCCAAGTAGATGAGGACCCCTTTGTATAGGTGCTCCCTCGGTACCTCATTAATCAGCTGTATGAAGACCGTGGGGGCTCCCTGCAACCCAAATGGCAAGATCTTAAATTGGTAGCATCCCATAAGGCAGTTGAACGCGGTCTTCCACTCATCCTCCTCCTTAATTCTAATGCAATAGTAGGCTTCCCTTAAGTCCAGTTTTGTGAAGATACCCTTCAATAGGTGGGACAGCATGTCTTTCATGGGGGGGAGGGTACAGGTTGCTTTCGCTTATGGAGTTAAAGGCGCAATAATCCACACAGATGCGCAATGTACCGTCTTTCTTTTCCTTGAACAGGACTGGGGCCGCTACCTATTTTGAGGAAGCTGGCTCAATGAACCCCTTCTTCAGATTCTTATCTACAACTTTTTTCATTTCTCGTAGCTCCTCAGGGCTCATGGAGTACAATCTAGGCTTTGGGAGCTTTGCTCCTGGCTTGATTTCTATCGCACAGTCTGTGAGTCTGTGGGGGATAGCTTGTCTGCCTGCTCCTCACTGCTCAGGTATTTCGGGCAATGCTTTTTCCTCCCCCATTGCTTTTTCCGGAGGGGGACTCTCAGGAACTCCCTGGAGTGGCGATCCCATTCGATGCTGCTTTGGGAACCTGAGTTCCGCCGTCCTCCAGTCCACTTGGGAGTTCCATTTCTGCACGTGTTGCCTTATTAGCCCAATGCTAGTGGGGACCCTGTGCATTCCAGTGAGGAAGCTGAAGAAACTGATATCCTTCGGTCAGTTAGATGGGTCCATAGCAGGGGGAATGCCAGCCACTCTAGCCACACTACCAATCCACCTTACCCTGGGGGACCACGAGGAAACTATAACATTCGTGGTGACCCCAGGCAAGGAGTGCCCAATAATACTGGGGTTGGCGTGGCTGAAGAAATGGAACTCCCAAGTGGACTGGAGGGGGCTAGAATAGTCACTGTCCGGATGAGGGGCGTGATGGGTCCACTTACCAAGGGTTCATCCTCGGAGTTGTCATCTGACGAGTTGGATGCTCCTGCGGCGTAGATTGGGGTTCCCTTCCCCCGTTGGGTGGAGGGGGGAACTCGGCCTCAGTGCCCCTCATGGCTGATTCTCGCAGCTTGGCAGGTGACCTTCCCGACTTCCCAGCTGGTGTCTGGTTGGCCTTCTCCTGGGGTTTCCTCGAGCGGCATTCTGCAGCACGATGTCCCTCTTTCACACACTTGAATTAGCTGGTGGTCTTCTTGGCTGTGGGTTGAGACCTTGCTGGCTCGCGTGACGGCTTGGGGGTGATCGGTTCCATGGCTTCCCTCTGCGATGTCTCTTTAGCAGGTCAATCTTGGCTTTCTCTGCCAGGACATACCAATCGTGCAATCGGTGTGGGTCTCCCCGGGGAAGGCAGGCATCGCAGAGGTCATAATTCAGCCCATCCTTGAAGTGGCTAAGCAGGATATCTTCCGGCCAATTCAGCTTGCTAACAATGGCTCGGAATTCCTGGGTGTATTTGGCCACTGGCTGTCTGCGGTGGGAACTTCTGGATGGATCGACACCTACGTCGCCATCTGTGGTGTCATCCATCTCGATCAGCAGCTACCGTGTGGAGGGGAGTGGGGCTGCCGCCGCAACAGCTGTGGTCTTAGCTGCTCCACCTGACATTCCTGGGGGCCTCGGCTTCGGACTCCCCCTCGGTGTCTCTTTCACTACCGCCCAAGGTAACAGTGTGGCTGCGGGGTTCGGGCTTTTCATCCTTGAGGGAGATGAGGGTGGATTTCATCAGATCAATCGCCTTCTCCAGGATCCAGTTTGACTGCTCCCCACAATCATCCTCATCTTCGCTGAGGTACAGGGACCACTCCATCTCTTGCTTCCTTCTCTGTTGGTGGCTGCCTCGCCTCAGCGTCACCTTTCTCAACTTTTTCTCCCACTCGTCCTTCTTGCCTACGCCCATGGATCAGCGAGGCTTATGGCTGTGCATCTTCACCTCTTTCTCCGAGGTGTAGGACGTCTCGGAGGTGGGCAGCTGGCAGGGTTCTGACCGGAGGGCCCCCCTTTCGCTGTGTCTTCCCCTTTCTCTGCACCGGTGTCTGACATGGTAGACTTTGCAAAGTCCCCTGGCAAGTTTCGTCCTTCTAGGTTGATTACTATTGCAGATCCTGTCTAATGTCAGGACCCACTTCAATACCTCATCCCAAGAAAGTAGAACTCATGGAAGCAAGCTCTTCCAGAAGGAACATTTATTAGGAGAAGCTGATAGTAGGCATACTAGACAAGATCTGAGGTTTTCCCCCTCAGATCAATAATTTAAAGTGTCCCCAAGCAAACCCCACCCCACAGTTCATCCAGACGGTTCAAACTGGCCAATCTCCAGGTGTTGTCCATCATGGGAAAGGAGAGATAACATCAGGCCGGCTCTGGCTGTAGCTGCAATGGCTAGGCGATTCTTCGCACCTTCTCTTGAGAACGGAGAGATAAGCTGGTTACCGGAGGTTGCATTCCTTTCTTCCTTCCCCCTTTTCTAGTTGACAGTTTAAGGAGAGGAAATCACAGAGAAATAGTGCAGGAAAGCAAAGTGTTACATTGTAGCGATAAAGGAAGCCAAGCAATAATGCAGGAGAGCAAAGTGTTACATTGTAGCGATAAAGGAAGCCAAGCAATAATGCAGGAGAGTAAAGTGTTACATTGTAGCGACAGAGGAAGCTAAGGCAATAAACCCACAATCATTCCCCCCTCCCCTCTAGGAGCATGGCAGAACTCTGGGAGAGAAGAGAATGGAATTTGGGTCAGAGAGAGAAGCAAGGGAAGTATGAGATCTAACAGATATGGGTTCTGACACTCCTTTTCCATATAATATGCAGCTTCCTAGCAGCCTGCTTATTGCTAAGATGGAAGGCACATATCTGAGTTTTTTACTGGATTTGGCCTTAACTGGTTATCACAATAGTATCGATCCAACTCTGCCAGGGCTTCAGTTAAACGCTGTTCAACCTCCTGAAATGTTTCTCCATTATAGCCATTGCTCAGTCATCAGTATACATATAGTTGTTAATACCCAAACATTGGTGTAAATCAGGGGTCTTCAGACTCGGCCCTTTTATGACTCATGGACTTCAAACAACCTCCACACTTTGTGGCTACTTATGCATATATCCAGTTCCTCTATTGTTTTAATCCAGCTTTCTCTCTTAGCTTTAGCTATAGAAGTAATTAACTGCTGACCTGCATTCACTGTGTCCTCTACCATAGGATGAACCTCAAAAAGAGTGAGATACTTCTGTGAGATACTTTGTTTCTGCTTAAGGCCTTGGATATAGTTGGTTTTACAGCCCTATGGGATTGATAGCTGGGAACATTTTTACGACCACCCCAAACCTGTCGTAATAGCTTGGTTTAGCTATAAATTAACAGCACTGTCCACTAATCTCTGAAATATAGGTCAATCAGCTTTTTAAAAGTTATATCTATGTCTAAAGGGGGAACTACAGTGGTAACCTGACACATAATTGGCCAGTGCTGGGAATTTAGACTTGGTGGGCAAACCACTTTAACACATTGTTGGATTATATGACCACTCAGAAATATCAAATCTGGGTTATATCCCCTGCACCACCTTCCACTATTGAATGAAGCTGGTATTTTGTTGTCATGTAAAAGAGCCAGGTTATTCAAATTCTCTCACTGTATCACAGCCTCCTCATTTCTATCGTCATTGGGATACCCCCAGATATTGTTGTGACTAATATTTAATATTAAATATATTAAATTCATCATCCTTGATCTCAGTCCAGAAGCATTCAAAGCATAGTGAGATGCTCATTGCCACATGTAGCACTTTCAAGTGTTCACAAGCTTTTGGAGGGTACTTATACAAATATTCATGAGAATTACAGTATATTCCACTTTTCCTTTAGAAGGTCTAATTGGTATACATAGCACTTCTTCTTCCAATTTCTTTTTTTACCACCAGAATCCTATAATATTTCATCGAACTGATGGAGTGTGGCTGGTCCAAAGTCATCCAGTGAGCTCCTGAGACTGAAGGCAGAACTGAATATACAGTAACTTTCAGGGTCCAGTCCAGCTTTCATCCCTAAATCATATTGACTCATCAGGTCAGTTTGAACATGATCTGTTTACAAAGACTAGAACTTTCAATTTATGATAATAAGTTTCATTTTGCAATAAATATTAAACAGGTATAAAACTCTTCTCAAACCAATTATGATAACTGAAAGTACTATGAGATAATCTGTATTTAGGACTAAATAAGAGATTTTTGTTTATGTTCAGAAGATAGAAAAGTGGATCATTAGAAGGTTTCAATTATAGAACTAAAATAAAAGTTCAACAGCAGTAGGAACAATGCAGATTCCTGCTTCATACCATTCATTTGGTATGGAAATGTAAACTATGGGGTATTATCATATAATCCCTATCTACATGAATTCTTTTGTATAAAGCCTTTCTTAGGGTCTGAATGTTATTTTAAAATTAACAGACGTGTATAATTTACTTAGATCTGGCTTGATTTGTCTATAAGATGACTTATTCCAGGCAATGGCAGTAAATGAATCATTGGCTCAAATTGTTCATGTATTAGATATGTATATAGTTGCTCAAGCCTTTAAATGTTCAACATAGACAAGTGACACAGTTAATAAACAGAATATGGAACTAACCTCACTCTGTCAGTGTTGTATATGAGTGACTCATTTTCCTTCTTCCAGAAAATCTGAGGTGGAGGCATACCTGAAACCCGGCATTCCAGTCGCACAGGAAACCTCTCAGCCACTCCTGTATTCTGCAGTTTTTCTATAAATACAGGTGGCTTGTGTGCTTCCTTAGCTGAAAAGACAGATTCCCCCACTCCTTATATTAGTATATATTTTGTGTATGTTCTCTTAATATTTCTTAGCACTAGAGGTACCTCACAGAGAGAAGTATTTGGAAAATGAAAATATCACTTTATTTGCTGCTGTCTAATGGGCTGAGGAAGATGCAATGTTCACACTTGTATTAGGAAAAAAAGTGAAGGCCCATGGTCTAGCCAAATGGCTATGATGAAACATAATCTTTTGCCAGAACTGCTGATGATTCTCCTATAATGAAGCACACCATCCAGTTATTTCAGCTTGGCTCTGTTTTCCCACTGAGAGTGATTAAACAAAAGCTCATGTAGAAGTCAGAACTTTTAATTATATTCACAATCAGACCCCAATTTCCTACTTCCCCATCAACTTCAAATTTTGCTTTCTAATTCTTTTGGGGAGGCAACAAGATATCTCGGTGGGGATATAACAGACGGCTTATAGCTTCCTTGTTAATTTCCGGGGGAAAATGGCACTTCTACTAACAAGGAAATCAAGCAGTGGTTCATTCAGTTTGGGGTTGCCACAAAGAAGAGGGAGTCAAGCTATTCTCCAAAGCACTTGAAGGCAGGACAAGAAGCAATGGATAGAAACTAATCAAGGAGAGAAGCAACCTAGAACTAAGGACAAATTTCCTTACTATTAGAACAATTAATTAGTGGAACAACTTGCCTCCAAAAGTTATGAATGCTTCAACACTGGAAGATTTTAAGAAGAGACTGGACAACCATTTGTCTGAAATGGTATAGGATTTCCTGCTGGAGCAAGGAGTTGGACTAGAAGACCTCCAAGGTCCCTTCCAACTCTGTTATTCTGTTCATGGAACAAGGAGCTAGACTTCTTAGCAATTTGAGCTTTCTGTTATGCCTGAATATGTCCAGGATTTCATAAAAAAAAACAATGCAGATACTGGAATGCAGTACCGGCTGATAATGATTCAGTCGAGATGACAGGGACTCGTCTTGATCCTGTTGTGTGGGAGGAGTTTGACCCGGTAGCACCTGATGAAGTCGACAAGGCCATTGGAGCTGTGAGCTCCGCCACCTGTTTATTGGACCCGTGCCCCTCCTGGCTGGTTTCGGCCAGCAGGGAGGTGACGCGGGGCTGGGTTCAGGAGATTGTCAACGCTTCTTTGAGGGAGGGGTCCTTTCCGGCTCCCTGCAAGGAGGCAATTGTGCGCCCCCTCCTCAAGAAGCCTTCCCTGGACCCAGCTGTTTTAAACAACTACCGTCCTCTCTCCAATCATCCCTTTATAGGGAAGGTTGTTGAGAAGGTGGTGTCACTGCAGCTCCAACGGTCCTTGGATGAGGCCGATTATCTGGGCCCTCAACAGTCAGGATTCAGGCTCAGCTACTCCACGGAAACTGCTTTGGTCGCGCTGACGGATGATCTCTGGCGGGCCCGGGATAGGGGATTTTCCACTATCCTGGTGCTACTTGACCTCTCAGCGGCTTTCGATACCATTGACCATGGTATCCTTCTGCACCGACTGGAGGGGTTGGGGGTTGGGGGCACTGTTTTGCGGTGGTTCACCTCCTACCTCACTGGTCGGTCGCAGTCGGTGTTGGCAGGGGGTCAGAGGTCGACCCCTAGGTTCCTCCCTTGTGGGGTCCCTCAGGGATCGGTCCTCTCCCCTCTGCTGTTTAATATCTACATGAAACCGCTGGGCGAGATCATCCGACAACACGGGGTGAGATATCATCAGTATGCTGATGATACCCAGCTTTACATCTCCACCCCGTGTCATTTCAATGAAGCAGCGGAAGTGATGTGCCGATGTCTGGAGGCTGTTAGGGTTTGGATGGGTGCCAACAGGCTCAAACTCAACCCCGACAAGACGGAGTGGCTATGGGTTCTGCCTCCCAAAGATATTTCAATCTATCCGTCCATTAGCTTGGGGGGGAGCTTTTGACCCCATCGGAGAAGGTCCGCAACTTGGGCATTCTCCTCGATCCACAGCTAAATTTGGAACATCATCTTTCAGCTGTGGCGAGGAGGACATTTGCCCAGGTTCACCTGGTGCACCAGTTGCGGCCCTATTTGGACCGGGAGTCTCTTCTCACAGTCACTCATGCCCTTATCACCTCGAGGTTCGACTACTGCAATGCTCTCTACATGGGGCTACCTTTGAAAAATGTTCGGAGACTTCAGGTAATGCAGAATGCAGCCACGCGAGCAGTGTTGGGCTTGCCTAGAAATGCCCACATTTCGGCATCACTCTGCGAGCTGCATTGGCTGCCAATTGGTCTCCGAACCCAATTCAAAGTGTTGGTTATGACCTATAAAGCTCTACATGGCATCGGACCAGGTTATTTACGGGACCGTCTGCTGCCTCATGAATACCAGCGGCCGGTTAGGGCCCACAGAGTGGGCCTTCTCCAGGTCCCGTCAGCCAGACAGTGTCGCCTGGCGGGGCCTAGGGGAAGAGCCTTCTCTGTTGCGGCCCCGGCCCTCTGGAACCAACTTCCCCTGGAGATCCGTGTCGCCCCCACCCTCTCCGCCTTTCGTAAATTGCTTAAAACATACTTTTGCCGGCAGGCCTGGGGCAGCTAACACCTTGCCCCTAGCCAGTGTATGTTTGTGTGTATGTTTGTGGAATGATTGGTTTCTTTTTTAACTAAGGGTTTTTATATTTATGTATTTTATTGTAATTTCTATCATGTTGTGAGCCGCCCTGAGTTCTCCGGAATAGGGTGGCATAGAAATTAATCAAATAAATAAATAAATAAATAAATAAATAAATAAAGCAGAGATTTTTTTCTCTTATCAAAATGCATTCATAAATGCTTTCTAATAGAAACCTACAGATAAATACACAGGCCAAGAAAAGTTTTTCATACCTTCTGCAGGATATAGAGCTATTGACTTCTTTCTTTCACATAAGGCCTTTTAAAATATTCTAACTCTGGAGCTAGTTTTACACGAATGGCTGCCACATAAGGGGCGTTGTCTTACCTGAACGCCTTTTCTCAGCACGGAGATGGAGAATCCACCAATGGGTTATGACTGTATTCCTGCCCAATCAGATCAAGTCAGCCAAAGCTGCCACGCCCCCTTCCTGGACCCTTTCCCAGGTTTGACGCGAGCGTAGCCCTTGACTGACTGTGCGACATCGTGGCTCCTTCCACTATGCTAATCCTAGGTCTAACTGACCTGCCAGGGTGGGGGTGGATTCTCCATCTCCGTGCTGAGAAAAGGCGTTCAGGTAAGACAACGCCCCTTCTCCAGCACTGGGAGATGGAGAATCCACCAATGGGACATACCAAAGCCTATTGTCCCTGAGGGTGGGCAGCAGACTGGTCCGGTGTGGCACTTTGGCGAATAACCTGTTGGAGAACTCTCCGGCCAAAGGCACCCTCGGCCGAGGCAAACCTGTCAATCTTGTAGTGCCTGATGAAAGGGGATGGTGTAGCCCATGTGGCTGCCCTGCATACCTCCTCGATGGATGCCTGTGTGGACCAGGCCGTGGAGGTAGTTGCGCTTCGTGTGGAGTGTGCTGTGATCCCTCTTGGAACTGGCAAGGCTTCCGCCTGGTACGCCCCAGCGATACACGCTCTGATCCACCTGCCAATTGTGGAGGAGGATGCCTTCAGACCCTTGTAGGAAGAGTGGAACGATATGAATAGAGCTTCAGACCTACAGAATTCCGCTGTGCGTGTGATGTAGCACTTCAGCGCCCTACGTACATCCACGCACTGCCATTGTCGCTCCCTATCGTGTGACGGATTGGGGCAAAAATCTGGTAGCACTATGTCCTGCGACCTATGGAATAGGGAATTTACCTTCGGGATAAAGGTGGGATCCAGGCACAGGGTCACCCTATCCTGATGGAAGGCGCACAAGTCTCCCCTGACTGAGAGCGCTGCCAATTCGGAGATGCGTCGTGCGGACGTAATCGCAACTAGGAATGCCACCTTGTGGGACAGGTAGCGCACGTCACATGTCGCTAAGGGTTCGAAGGGCCGCTGAGTGAGAGCCCGGAGGACCCGTGGTAACTCCCACGAGGGATACCTGTGTACCGTAGGGGGTCTGGAGTTGGAGGCCCCTTTTAGGAAGGACCTGATGAGGGGATGGCGACTCAGGGTCCCTGCAGAGTCGCATGTGAGCACCGTTGCCAGGGCTGCCACTTGTCTGCGCAGTGTGTTTGGGGCCAGGCACCTGTCGAGTCCGGCTAGCAAGTAGTCCAGGATATGGGCAATTGTGAGGTCCCTAAGCGGCAGCCGCCGCCTGGAGCACCACAATTGGAAGTTTTTCCACGAGGCATCATAGATGCGGTTGGTGGAGGGGGCGACAGGAGGACTGTATTATGGTGATGACCCCCGGGGAACAGAGTTCCTCTGTCAGGATCGAGAGCTCAAGTGCCAGGCGGCTAACTGGAGCCACTGAGGATCTGGATGGTGAATGCCTCCCTGACTGAGCGACACCCGTTCTGGGGGGATCCTCCAGGGTTCCGCCAGGGAGAGACTCATCAGGTCGGCGAACCATGGTCTCCTTGGCCAATGGGGGGGCCACTAGGAGTACCACTGCTTGTTCCCTGATGATCTTGCATATCCCTGCTGGGAGGAGGGGCAGGGGGGAGGCGTAAAGGAGACCCTGTGGCCACGGAGTCCGGAGGGCATCCATCTGTTCCGCCTCCCTGTCTTGAAAACGGGAAAAGAATCGGGGCAGCTGGGCGTTGTGTGGGGAGGCAAAGAGGTCCACCTGTGGCAAGCCGAATCGGTGACAGATCTCTTTGAAGATCCTCGGATGAAGTCGCCACCCCGAGTGGTCCACTATTGTTCTGCTCAGGAAGTCAGCCTGAGTGTTCGCTTCCCCTGATATGTGATCGGCCCTGATGGAAGCTAGATTGTGTTCTGCCCAGGTTCCCAGAAGGAGAGCCTCTGCCATGAGGCTTCGGGACCAAGTGCCCCCCTGACGGTTTACATGAGCCTTGGCTGTCACGTTGTCAGTGAGGACCAGGATGTGTTGTCGTGCCACTCGGTCCTGGAAGTGACGGAGGGCAAGGTGGATGGCCTGTAATTCGAGTCAATTTATGCTGTGGGGGAGGTCCGCCCTGGACCACCGGCCCTGTGCCCACTGTGAATGGAGGTGCGCTCCCCAGCCGAAGAGGCTGGCGTCCGTGGTGAGTATTATGCGGTCCAGCTCCCTGAAGCCTGACCCTCTGCTGGTGATAGCCACCATCTGAGGGAATGTAGTACCTGTGGCGGGAGGCGAACTTTCTGTGGGGAGGCGCTGAGGTTTTGCCTCTGGAAGGGCAACAGGAACCATTGAAGCTCCCTGGAATGAAGCCTGGACCAAGGCACTATTGCAATGGCCGAAATCATCTTTCCTAGCAACTGGGATAGGCTGGTCAATGTTACTGATTGACTCCTGCGAATCTGGAGGATCGAGCTTCTTATGCTTTCCCGGCGCTCTTGGGATAGGTAGACCCGGCATTCTACGGTGTCTATGATGGCGCCGAGGTGGAGTAACCTTGTTGAGGGGATTAGGTGACTCTTGGGAAAATTTACGGAGAACCCGTGGCTTTGGAGTAGCCCTACCACCGTCTGTAGGTCTGACTCAGCGGCCTGGGTGGACGCGGACTGGATTAGGATGTCGTCCAGGTAGCACTGGACTCTGATCGTCACCATCCGTAGGTTGGCTGCTAGGGCTGCCAGGATCTTGGTGAAGACCCTTGGGGCAGAGGATAGGCCGAATGGGAGCGCCCTGTACTGAAAGTGACGCCCCCTGTTCGCGAACCGTAGAAACCATCAGTGGGCCAGAGAGATCGGGATATGGAGGTACACCTCCATGAGGTCTATGGATGTCAGGAGGTCCCCTTTTCCGACGCTTTTCAAGATGGATTGGAGCATTTGCATCTTGAATTTGTGGTATGCCAGGTGGTAATTTAGTCCTTTGAGGTCTAGGATTGCTCTCCATCCCCCTGATGGCTTTGGGACTATGAAGAGGATGGAGTAGAATCCCTGGTCTCTCTGGTCCATCGGGACTGTCTCTATGGCCCGTATTTGAAGTAGATGGTTTACTGCTTTGTCCATCAACCTCCTTCTTAGTCGGTTGCGAGGGCTTGGGCAAGGGAGGAACCGATTTGGGGGGGGTACAAATTCCAGGGAGAGTCCGTGACGGATGGTATTGATTACCCATGCGTCCGTGGTGGTGACCTCCCACTGGTGGGCAAACAGGGAGAGTCTGCCCCCGATGGGAGGTCCTGATGAGGTGTCATTTGGAGCGCCGGAAAGGCCTGTTGGCGCCTCGAAAGGGCTGCTTGCTCTGGGGTTGTTGTCTGGGTCTGGGGCTTTGCATGTCTGCCTGTCTCTCCTGTCTGTCCTGCCTGGTCGGAAAGGACAGGGATGTCTGGGAATGGTTGTACCTGGCTCCGGCCCGAAAGGGCTGTCGCCGTGGGTAGGCTCCGGAACGCCTGTCCTGTCTCCTAAACACATGTTTAAGGACCCTGCGTTTGTCCTTATTTTCTGTTGTATAGGGGTTCAAGGCGTCCCCGAACAACTTTCCCCCTTGGTAGGGGGCCGCTGCGAGTTTCCACTTGGACCTAGAGTCCGCCTGCCAGTGTTTCAGCCAGAGCAGGCGTCTGCCGGTGACATTGGAAGCCATTGCTCTGGATGAAAACCGAGCGGCCTGGAGAGTCGCGTCTGCTGCGTACTCTGCGGCTGCCACTATCTTGCTGAGATCCTGTTGCGTGCGGAAGTCCTCCACAGGGATCTTTCCTTGAAGCTCCTGGAGCCAACCATGGGCGGCC
Organism: Bothrops alternatus; assembly: GCA_034064705.1. Classification (NCBI taxonomy): domain Eukaryota; kingdom Metazoa; phylum Chordata; class Lepidosauria; order Squamata; family Viperidae; genus Bothrops; species Bothrops alternatus. The sequence continues at coordinate 11,292,180 of JARGCV010000085.1, forward strand.
CTAATGAAGAATGAGGCGGAAGTAGAGGCTCTGATTGCCCAAGGGGTTGCTTGGTGCATTCTGTGGCACGTGGCCTCGCCCCTGCGGTCCTCGGTTTTGAGGGCCTCAGCGAGGTCTCCTGAGAAGGTGGTGGACAACACTAGGGGTGCTAGGGGTTCATCCACGGTAGGCACTTCCAGTGTCTCTTCCAATTTTGGAGCCACACCGAACAACTTCTTGTCGGTACTGCTCGGCATAGGAAGAGTGATGTCCATTGCGTTTTGATCGCTTTCAGGAACATGGAGGGACAGGGGATGTGGTGCTTGGTTGTGACCGGTTCCACGAAGCTAGGGTGCGCCTCTGCATCCGTATCCTGTGGGTCGCAGGGTGCTGTCGCTGGGATTTCGGGTCCCAGGTGTGCGGTGGATGTGGCCTTGCATAGCAAGGTCAGGAAGGATGAGGAGTTGAACAGGCCTTTGGAGGCGGGGGCCTCCGGTGGATCCTCCTCCTCGTCTGACATTGGTACCCCCTGATCCGCCATTGTCTCATCTAGGTACGATTCCTCCGAAGCCTGGGATGCTGAGGGAGATGTGGGACTATCGTACGCCCTCGTCTCCTGGTGTGGGCTTCGTTTGCGAGCCGTGGATGCCTGCGCTCTGGCCTCAAAGGCTCTATCCACTGCCTGGGCGATAAATAGAGCTAGACGGTCCTCATTAGGGAGGGTTGCTTGCTCGCTGCCCCTGGGCTGAGGATCGTCCGTGGACGGCCCAAGAGGTGGTTCCGGCGCTAATTTTGCTCTTTTCTGCGCCTTGGAGAACTCCCTTTCCAAGGCCTGGTGTCTCTTCTTGTCCTGTCTGTCTGCTCTCTTAGAGGTCATGGTGGCAGATCTAACGCTAGATTTGGCTGCCGACCTGTTGGCGCCTTCCAGACCAGGTTGACCTGCTGAGGAAGGAGGGGCTCCAGAAGCAGGCGAGGTGGCCTCTTCCATTCTCCGATATCGCCGGGACACGAGAGAGGCCCCCGGGTATCTAGGGAGTATAACCTACTGGAAAGGTGTAACCCACTGGATAAGAACAGGTGCACGAGAGGGGGCGCCTGGAACCCAGGGACAGCCTATGTGTGGGTAGGAGCAGCACACTGCTGGGGCATCTGGAACCCACTATGGCTGTGCACGGATTAAGACAGACACACTATAGGGGGCACCTGTAATCCGGCTGTAGGAAAAAAATGGTGGATAAAAGCAGGCCCACTGTGGGGGGGCGCCTGGAATCCACGTAAGGTTGCTCGGATAACGACAGGCACACTAATGGGGGTGCCTGGAATCCGAGTGGAGCCAAGATCCAAAGGGATCAAGAGGCCAAAGGAGCTAGCAATCATGCAATGGGAGACACCAGCTTGAGAGGGGAGTTTTGGGTGTATGACCCGGCCTGGGACCCCCTGGGTAGGCCTGGCTGCAGGCTCAGTCCTTCTTTGGGGGTGGGGGCGGGGCTCTGTCTGGCCTGTGTGGCCGCAGTAGGTCGCGCCACGCGGCCAAAATGGCGGCCGCTGTGGCCTCCGCCGCTTCTCCCTCGCTTAGCCTGGTCGATGCAGCAGGGTCTATGACCTTGCGATCGGCCTCCCGCTTGTAAGGCGCCGCGCTCGGCCGGTGAACAGCTGATAGGAGCCGGCCTCTTTGTTTCCTCGGCGTCCGCTGTTTAAATTGCCCACGCGGGGCGCTCCGGCGCCGAGCAGCTGCTCGACGCTGGCTTTGTCCCAGGGGCTGCCGGCCGCGTGGCAAATGGCCGCGGGGCACTCCGGCGCCGGCTTTGTCCAGGCCCCATGGCCGCCGAACAGCTGGTCAGCGGTCCTTTTTAAATCCTCCGCGGCTTGGAATCAAGCCGCGAGACCACGCGGCGCTCGGAGCGCGGCTTTGTCCGGGCCGCGTGGCCGCCGACGAGCTGGTCAGCGGTCTTTTCAAATTCTTCGCGGCTTGGAATCAAGCCGCGAGGCCACGCGGCGCTCGGAGCGCCGATCAGCGCCGCGATTGGGGCTTCCCCGCGATTCCCATGAGCCCTCTGCGGACGGGGGGAATGCGCGAAAGGTGAAGGGTGAGGGGACCCCCCTCCCCTTCACCCCCCCTCCGCCCTCCCCCACGCCAACCAAAGGGTACTTACAGTTCCGGGGTCCCTTCAGCTGGCCAACGCTCGATTTGGGTGAGGGAGGGAGGAAGAGAGGAGAAGCCAGTGGGGGAGAATGGGAGAAAGAGCCCCCTCCCCTGCTTACTTGTAGTTTGCCTCCTTATGGGGAGGCTAGGAGCCCAAGCTCCCAATCCCTGCTTAAGCCTAATTATTTCTAAATCCTGCTTAAGCCTGAAAATTTCCTAAACCTGCTTAACTAATGAAGAATCCACCAATAGGTGACTGTATCTGCCTAGGAGCCACGCTTCATGTCCGTCCTGGGCCAGATCAAGTCAAATCTGGGAAAGGGTCCAGGAAGGGGGCGTGGCAGCTTTGGCTGACTTGATCTGATTGGGCAGGAATACAGTCATAATCCATTGGTGGATTCTCCATCTCCCAGTGCTGGAGAATATAGTAGATATTCTAACTACTGCAGACAATGGCCATCTTCAAGGCTCTTTTTTGTATAAAAGTGAGATCAACTATCTCCAAGTGCCAACTTGATGGGCATCACTCAAATGCTTCCCATTGGATCATTTACATAATCACATAGCAATATGGATGCTACTCACATAAAAGCTAGTTTTAAAGATTCCTATAAACAAATGCATTTGCATTTCAAACAAATCATTTGTTGCTTACAACTGGAATAATACAGTAAAGAATTCAAATCATTAGCTGGAACACAATCCACCCAGATCTCCTAAACATCTGTTATGTAGTTCCAAAATAGTGATGGCAGCATAGATTATATTCATCCTTCTTGGATATCTACATTTATTCAGTTATAAGACTGAGGCTAATTTTCTTGCTTCTTGCTTCCTGTATGACACTGCTTTATAAAAAGAGGTTCCAACCGGTAGCTCCAATGTGCCAGACTGCAACTCATTCATAAACTGTCACTACATCCCAATATACACCTTAGGCACCTTCAAGATAGTCATCTACCATTTCCTATAATATGGGTTTTTAATACTAGCCTGTTACAGGACTGTTACAAAGTACAAAGAGAATGGGTAGCATAATATTGCTGATTAGGCTTAAAAACAATCAGGAAACTTTTATCACATGGCAAAATGTGTGCTAAAAAGAATTATAGAGAAAGGAGCCACAGTTGATAAGTTATGTTCAGGCACTCAAATCCATTTTTTCAAATTATGCAAGTGTCCTACCTGTCACAATCAGTTCCAGGCTGAAGGTGTTCTGGCCAGCTCGATTAGTGGCAATACATGTATAAATGCCAGCATCCCTTGCTGTGACTGGCTCTATGATTAAAGAGTGTATACCATTTTCCCGTACAAGCATTTTGTGGGAATTATCAGAACGTATTATTCTTCCATTAAGTTGCCAGTTGATGTCGGGAGTTGGCAAGCCACTGACCTTAAATAAAATACACCACAGTCCTCAGGAAAGCAAAAGTATATAAAGACTGTAGAAAAGTTGTGACTATTTATTTCAGTGCACTGTATTTTGTTACGCCAGAAGACCACAAATGGATAAAAAAATCATCATCTCTTTATGCTTGCATGAGCAAACATTTTAGTATTCCTAGATACCACTGAGTTCTATTTGAACGGAGGTTCCATAACAAAATTAAATACCACAATGCACAGAAAGAAAAGATTTTATGCCTTGTGATCATTTTACATTTAATAATATCTTGACTGTTACCTTCAAGGAGGAATGTGTTGAAAAGATTTCATTGAACAAAAATTCTTTTCAACTGTACACTATTCAGGAAATTAAACTCCATATTCAGAATCCTATGAATCAATTTTCAGTTTGTTGAATGATAAATATCATTAATAACAATTCCTGCTTGGCAAAGTTGCTTTAGCAGCCATGTTATGAGAAACATTTTAATAGCACTCCAATAACATTCTGAGTTACCTAAATACAATTGAAATTCACTAGTTTTTACCTTTGGAAGATTTAAAAACTTTCTTAAAAGGAATATACAGGGAAAATGAGTTTTATTTAATATTTACAAAATGTTAATTTCCGTCTTTGTCACTTCTATGTACAGATACAGTATATTCCATTATACCGCTTTTCTACTAGATAACTTCTTCATACAGACCTAATATGACAAGTTACTCCAACAATGATTTTTAGGATAATATACATATATAATGTTTACTTAAGTGTAGCTCAATCCCTTATTATCTAAAATCATTTTCATATATTTGTAAAAACATAATACACATATAAAATTCATTCAATACACAAGTAGTCCTTGACTTACAACCATTCATTTAGCAATCATTTGAAGTTACAACAGCACTGGAAAAAAAGGGATTTATGACTAGTCCTCACACTTACGACCGTTGCAGCAGTCTCATGGTCATATGACCAAAATTTGTGTGCTTGGTGACCATGTATTTAGGATGGTCACAGAATCCTGGGGCCACATTATTGCCATTTGCAACCATCCCAGAGGAATGGAGGAAGCCAGAATCATTTAATGACCACATGATTCAGTGAACAACTACAGTGATTTGCTTAACAAAAAAGTTAGCAAAAAGGTCATAAAATTAGGCAAAACTCCCCAAATAACTTCCTTTTCTTAGCAACAGAAATTCTGGTCTCAATTGTGTTCATAAACCAAGGATTATCTGTAACCTATATGTTCAATATTAAAAATAAAAATTTAAATGTACCTTGCAATCCATTCTACAAAGTTTTCCTTCTTGAACTATCAGTTCTCCTGGAGCCTGCAGGAAATGTGGTCGGAAGAAGCGTTCCTGGATTGGTTCATTTTCATCTCCGCTATCCCTTGATCGAGACCGTGGTCTATAGATAATATGTAAATCACCCCAGATTAACCTAGTATATTTCCAAATGTACTCACACTGATATAGCTCAAACAGATATTACTGCAGATTTAGTTAACTCTTTCAATGAAAACTATTCATGGTTACTGTTACTTATTTCCAAGTCTTCTCCATTTCCCCTTCTCAAATAATCACCTCTGCATTTCACTCCCATATCATTATAAAGATGGTTGCAAAGGCAACACAAATTGCTTTCTAAGTTCAAGCATATTATGAAAAGATATTTTTATCCACTCCAATTTAATTTACTTCATAGATAGTAAACTATAATACAGCAGAACTATAATACTTTATTTAATGAATTGCAATCTGCCAAGAGCTGTTTCATAATTTACAAATCAACTATCAGTATATTCCTTATTGAGATTTTGCATCTTTTTTGGGTCTGTACTCTAAACATCTTGACATCAATAACAGAATAACAAAATGCATTACAGTAGTCCAGGAGACAGACTGAGAAAAAAAATTGCTAACTAAAAGTCCTAAATATTTGTTTTGCTTGTTATTTTTATTGATGGTACAATTAAAAGCTTAATTATTAAAAGTAACAATCTCATATAAATATTAAAAATATTGTAAGAACTAAAACATTACATAGCTCAGTTCGGTTTCAACAAATTTTCAATTATGTAATGCAATATTTCTCACTGAATTTTTCCTGCAATCTAAAATTTGTATAATTTTTCATCTCTGAAAATGGATTCAGTTTGAAAAGTCAACTTTTAAAGCATCAGATAAGTACAGAGATCCAGCTAATTAGGTATGTTCTCAGTCAGTAATACCATTAAATAAAGTAATAATGATAAAAAATATTTATACAAGTAGTCCTTAACTTAAAAGAGTTTATTTAGTAACCATTCAAAGTTTCAACGGCATTGAAAAAAGTAAGTTATAACCGTTTTTCACACTTACAACCGTTGCAACATCCCTATGGTCACATGATTAAAATTCAGATGCTTGGCAACTGACTCATATATATGACAGTTGCAATGTCCTGGGGTCATGTGATCACCTTTTGTGACCTTCTGAGAAGCAAAGTCAATGGGGAAGTGAGATTCACTTAACAACCATGTTACTAACTTAACAACTGCACTGATTCACTTAACAAATGTGGCAAGGAAGATTGTAAAGTGGGGCAAAACTCAAGAAATTTTGGACTCAATTATGATCGTAAGTCAAGGACTACCTATATCAGTATTAGAATCATAAACTTTCCTAAGTTCATAATTAACTATAATACCTTCTGACATGAGGCTGGCTAGGAGGTGTCCGGGGGTTGCGTCCTCTCTGATTGACAGCTTGGACCATCAATCGTCCTGTACAGCTTATTCTCCCCTAGCATTTGAAATTAAAAAGAGAAAAATTATATAAATGTAGAGCAGTTTTACTGAATAGCCTTCTTTTAACAATAAGTCTTCTAATAGTCCTTTAGGTTGTTACTTACAGACTTCTACAAAGCGTTAAAAACATATTTTTTTGGTTTGAAGTTATTTCCATTGTAGTGTAAACAGATCTTTCACAAGAACTGTTGCAAGCCCAACAAGAAAGGAGGTGGTCAATGAATATTCAGAAACTTAGAAATACAAACAGCTGTCTAACTACAAAACAGAGCACAGGATATGCAGCAATGACCTATGACAACTCCTAGTTTTGGCTGACCTTTGAGTATGACAGCCTCAATTAAATTCTTTTTCTATCATAGCTGCAACCTAATTAATCTGTTCCCTCATTTTTAGCTCTCAGACCAAATTTATCGAATAGCAACTATTGTTCCTTTTCTCACTCTTAGATTTTCTTGCAATTACTGTACCAAAATTTAGCTAAATAACCACTAGATGGCATGACACAGACAATTCTAACATAGATAGATCATATCTATATACTAACATGCAGTTTTATGTCAGAATATCTAGCTACAGAAACAGCCTGTAGGAATCTGGTTTTTCCTCATAATATATAGTTCTACTCAGATATAATCAGAAGTAGAAGTGTATTGAATGATCAGTGGTTAGCCCAACCACAGAGGCACATCAGACTGCAAATGTAGCTTGTTTACCTAGTAATATCTATATAAGGACAGTTGCTTAAAGAAACAGTTTTGAATCATTCCCCAATAGCTCTGTATTAACTTGGCATTATGAGTGGGAGATGAGTTGAGAAGGATTAAGTATTACTTGCCCTAAAATGACATCATTTCTCAATTAAATCTTTAATTCAGATTGTGAATGTAAACAAACATCTGTGCCCAGGAGCATACTGATTCTACAGCTAAGGCTTGATTTACCTGTGGATTGGCAGCCATCATAGTATAATTCCCATCATCATCAAGGGTGGAGGCAGTGGTATGGAGAGAGCAGGTCCCATCAGGTTCTCTTTGCATCCGGTAGTGCTCATTCCTTTTAGAGATTTGCTTTCCATCTTTGAACCAATAGATCTACATTGAGAGAAATAAAACCCAAAACACAAGTGCTGATCTCAGAAAATAAATAAATAAAAAGGATCTAGAATAAATTCCTGTCTTTCCTTCTGTTACAGACCTAGGACAAATTATTGAAAAATAAACAGCTATTTCACTTCATTGGCTTAACAACGAGTGGTGCATGTATTTGTGTTTGAAGCAAAATTCCAGATTGAGATGGTATAAGATGATGGAGAAATTAGTTCTCTTGTTACTGCTGCATTACAATTTCCACTTTCTCTCATCATTGCCCAAAAAGTAAATATTGATACTTTTTCTATGTACATTTTTTCTCATAACATTTATACATTATACTGCTAGTCATGCCAGCAACATAATGTCCAATTAAGCTTCAATCAGAAATCATACCAGTCAATAAATATTTAGGCCTGAACAATTAATGAAAGTTTTTTTTTATTATCCTACTCTGCCATGGTTTCTCTACCAGATATTGTCACCCAGGTTTTTTTCTTAGGTCACTTTTTTCAGTGCCATTGTAACTTTGAACTGTCACTAAACGTTATAAGTTGAGAACTACCTGTATGTTCAGTACTGGGTTATTTATCATAGGTATTAGGAACCAAAATAAAGTTTTCTATTGTTTCAGATATCTGTGGTCCCCAGTTGTAGAAACTGAACTGACCTGGTGATTACCTACACCATTAATTCTTTCTCTGAATGAATAAATGAGGGTATCCTCATCACTGGCTGTGTCAGATGTTGATAGATAAAGCGATAATGCAGGAAAAACTCACAGGAAGATCTTTAATTTGGGGGGACTTGAATGAAAGTTGCCATCAAAAGCCTTTTGAAGAACTGGCACAGGAGGAATGATTAAGAGACTGCCAATTTTCATGACAACTGCAAACAGTTTTAATGCAGTCAATCACTCTGAAAGCAGCATCATTGTATCATTTTCATTTCCAAGGAAAAATAAAAAGCAGAATGATCCTAAACTGTTATATACTACAAGTTCTTCATTTTTCTGATGGTTGATCACCACCTATTTATTTAAATACATGGCATAAAGCTATCATTAAATTTTAACAATACCTAGTAAAGGAGGAATACAGACCGAGTTTCACACTTCCATATAAGGTTACCAGATACTGACAAGAACTGTGTTACTGCAAAGATAATGTTTTTCTGGTCCGTCTCTTACTAATTTTATATGCTGGATTGCAAAATACTGACACTGTCAACAAGGCTTAATACAGCAATGTGATGGCACAGTTTTTATGTTTCAAATAAAAAGTTGTGCTATTGTTTGTAAACCTAATCTTAGCAAAGGCTTAGCAGCAAAAATAAGTTTGAACTTCCACACTACGCAGATTTCCTAGTATTATCTCATAAATGTTGGTCTTGTAAGAGCCAGTAATTATTTTATCATACACTTCTTTCATTACAGAATCTGGAAATTTGTCAAGAATTAAGCAAGTTAAGATACATAAAGGAGTTTATGCCTGGTGTCCTAGATTAACATGACTGAGTGTGGTATTTTACTGTTAATTCAGTTATAAAGCAATTAATATATCATTCCTTCCTCTTGCCCCACAAGAATATTCTATATGTAGTTAAATGTTTTCCCTTTAGGAAATTACAATTATTTCATATGACTGCATGTTGCCTTTGTCAAGTTAAACATCTTTTTTTTATCAACCACATGCAGTTTAAATTTGGGAGAGCAAAAAGATTATCAATATAAAATTGCATTGCTTTGTGATCTCACAACAACCCTATGGCAACACGTAGCACTACTCCTAATTTCAGCAGCTTTTTCCAGGCATTCAGTCCAGTGCACTTCAGAGCTGTGGGATCTTTACTGGCATCCTGATGCTTGGCAGAGAGAGAAAACGTGGCAGAGAATAATGGCACATTGAGGCAAAGCAGTTATTAGAATGGGTAGCTCTGTCTACCCTCCACTCTAGCTCCATGAAGTCCAACAAAATGTCACTTCAAAAAGAATGCTAGAATTTATAAAATTCACTTATCTGGGATTAAGAAATACCAAGACTATACACATATAGAGGAGGGTTTGCTGCTCTTTGAGGACAAGCACCAATGAACTTGTTAGGAAAAACATGATGTATTGCTGAATTATAGCTTTGGCATGCTTCTTTATTAGTTGTGCTGGCTTTGGGCTGTTGGCATAAATATTTCAAGCCATCAGGGAAGCCTCAGGTTTCTAATTCCTGTTCTGTCTCAGCCAATGAGATCATGAATTGAAGTCCGGAAAATACTAAACTTGTTTGCTTTTGCTACATGTGTTACAAAGCATGTCTGAACTGATGCCATGTCAAGTGTGTTGTAGATTAGAACAGAAGTATTGTATTGTTTACATGCTTATTATTAAGAAAAATACCCTTTAGGTTATTAGTTCTAACCAACAGAACTGAGAACTACATGCTGGGAAAGCTCCAAAGATCATCCACAAAGATCTACTAGACCTTCCAGTTCACTGAACACTTAATAAAAACCTGAAAGCATATAGACTGGAATACAACATTCTCATCATTTATGGTGTTTATACTATACAACAGTTTTGATATGAGTTGAAAAACTCCATGTATTCAAAACTTGTGTGAATTTGTCACATTTTAAGGAAATTAGAAAAGCCCAAAGAATACATTTTTCTGAATCTCTATGAAAGATTCCTTTGATGTTTTGTGTGAACTGTCCAAAACATTTTTTCCCTTACCTTTGGGTTTGGATTTCCAGACACTCTGCATATAAAAGTGACTGGCATTCCTTCAAATATTTTGTAGTGTTTAAGTTTTGTCACAAAATATGGGGCCAGGCTACCATCAAGAATATCTTTCCCATGCTCCACTTCATCATCAGACTCTTCTACTGGAGTTCTCTCCAATCTAAATTCAATTTCACTGATCAGTCTCTGCTCAAAACTGGAAACTTTGTATTCCTATAAATAACAGAAAACTCAAGTTAATTGAGTCTTTAAGGTCATTTCATCAGGCAGGTTATTTAATGAGATTATAATTATTTCAATTTTCCAGGTTTTATTTAAAAATGTAGATATACAGGTCTGCACATTTTAAGTAATATTCTGTGAAGCAAAACTAAATGAATATATTAGTTGAGCAATGGACATATATAATAGGATATATGAGTTAGATCACAATATTTCTGTTTTAAGGACTGGAAATATTGAAATAATTCCTTAGATTACATTTAAGTAGTTAAGTAGAATGCAAAATTATCCATTTGATCATTTTAAATATTGAACATATTTTGAATGGAATCCCGTTCTGTTTATGGGATTTAGAGAACTGTACTCCCTAAAAATGATCTGAAGTGGACCTGTTTACTACATAGTAAAGAGTAGCTTTAAATCTCAGAGTTAGTGAATTATGCAAAGGAAAGGAAGTAAATATTAAATTCTGCAAACAGCATTGCAATGCCAAAAGAGGAAGTAGCAAGAGGTCAACAGACAGTAAAGCAAGAAAAAAGGAAAGTGGAACCTTTTGCACAGCCTCATGAGTCACTATAGAAGCATCAACAGAATCAGTTCCCTGTAAAAGCAGAAAAAATATGAACACTAAAAGAACTGTAAGAGAACTTTGCAATAATATCAGACAAATTGTTCCCCAGCATTGATTATAAATGATGATGGCCACTCATTTCATTAAAGTGTTGAAATGTTTCTTGCTCTTCTGTACTAAAAAAAGTTGTCTCAATATGCAGACTATATTTGATGCTGAAATGGAATGAAAAAGTGGGAGAGAAGAAATGAAAATTGAAAGAAATCTTAAAATTGTTATTTCATGTGATCAGCTAAAGAAGCACTATATTCTGCATTACAATTGCCTGCAATCATGCAAGAGTTTGAACAAAATCATCTTGATTTTGTTTTTTGTTCAAGCCAAATGCAGATTCCATATTTTTCTAGTTGTAAAAATAATCAAATATTTGGCTATGCAATTATAAATGTCTTGGCCTGCAACAATTCCAACAGCAAAACAATCTGGCTTCCCCATAAAACCTTCCATTTCTGCTTCAAATTAACCTACATCCACATTTCCTCCATTACTTCATACTTTATGGCTGTTTACATCTACCTACTATATAACTAAAACACTTACTGTGTTTTTAGAAAAATGCCACAGAAGAAGCGTTGGACTTACCTGAACGCCTTTTCTCAGCATGGGGGGATGGAGAATCCACCAATGGGTTGTGACAGCCTGTCACCCAATCACAGACTAGGTCCGAAATTTAGCTCCGCCTCTTGGCTTCCTACCCAGTTTTTGACAGGCGAAGCTCCTCATCAGGTCGGACCGTGTAGCTCCCTCTCAGCGTCCTGTAAGAGAATTCCTGCCTAGACAAGTTAGAGGAGGGCGTGGATTCTCCATCCCCCCATGCTGAGAAAAGGCGTTCAGGTAAGTCCAACGCTTCTTCTCCAGCATGGGTGGATTCCGAATCCACCAATGGGACGTACCCAAGCCCTCATGAGTCCCCTTGGGTGGGAGTCTAGGCTATCTCTTACTAGGACTCCACTATCAGCTGCAAGCTCCTCCTGCCAAACGAACCCTCAGCTGCAGCAAATTGGTCTATCTTGTAGTTCCTAACAAAGGAGGACGGAGAGGCCCACGTGGCCGCTCTGCAAATTTCCTCCAGCGGTGCCTGCGTGCGCCAAGCTGCCGATGTGGCCGCGCTCCTTGTGGAGTGAGCTGTAATGTTGCTTGGTACCTGCAGGTCCAATGACTCATAGGCCTTGGCTATGCATGCCCTGATCCATCTTCCAATGGTCGAAGAGGAAACCTTCAGGCCCCTGGAAGAGGGATGATAGGAGACGAATAGCGCCTCTGATCTCCTGAAAGATGCTGTTCTGTCAACGTAGTGTCGCAGAGCCCTGCGTACGTCTAAAGTGTGCCACTGTCTTTCCAGACGGTGTGTGGGATTTGGACAAAAATCCGGAAGGATCAGTTCCTGAGCCCTGTGGAACCATGTGTTGACCTTGGGAATGAATGTTGGGTCAAGCCTCAGGATCACCCTGCCCTCTGCGAACATGAGCAGGTCCGGACGGACCGACAAGGCCCCCAACTCGGAAATCCGTCTCGCCGAGGTGATTGCCACAAGGAAAACCACCTTCAGCGTCAGAAAACGGAGTGAGCTGGTCCCCATTGGTTCGAAGGGAGCCGCAGTTAGGGCCTGTAATACCCTGTGTAGGTCCCAGGATGGGAAACGGTGAACTGCTGGTGGCCGTCTGAAAGCGGCCCCTTTTAGGAATGCGCTCACCGCCGGGTCCTGGGACAGGGTTCCCCGATCCTCACAGACCAGGACTGTCTGTAGGGCTGCTACCTGTCTACGGATGGTGTTGACCGCTAGCCCCCTGTCCATGCCCTCCCACAGGTACTGGAGGATATCCGGAATGGTAACTGACATGGGGTCTAACCCCTGCCTGCTGCACCAGGAGGAAAAACTCCTCCAGGTGGCGTTGTATATCCTGTTGGTAGAGGGTCGACGGGCATCCTGTATGACCGAGATGACCTCCTCTGAGAAGGCCTGCCTGCTCAGACCCTCCCGCTCAAGTGCCAGGCGGCTAGTTGGAGCCATTGTGGGTCTGGGTGTTGGAGTTTCCCTTGGCTCAGGGATACCTGGCTCGGAGGGAGTCTCCACACTGGCGAGAGTGATAGATCTACCAGGTCTGCGAACCATGGACGTCTCGGCCAGTATGGGGCAATTAGTATCACCTCCGCTTCTTCCAGGATCAATTTGCGAATTGTTGCCTGTATTAGGGGTGGAGGGGGGAAGGCGTACAGCAGCCCCTGGGGCCACCTGCATCTGAGCGCGTCCGTCCCCTCCGCTCCCCGGGTCTGGTACCTGGAAAAGAAACGTTGAGTTTGAGTGTTTGCTGGAGACGCAAAGAGGTCCAGGCAGGGCTGGCCGAACCTGTCCGAGATTGCCTCGAACAGTTCCGGGGCCAGCCTCCACTCTGCGTGGTCTACCGTTGTTCTGCTGAGGGAGTCTGCCTGTTGGTTTACCTCCCCCGATATGTGTTCCGCCTTGAGCGAGGCCAGATGCTGTTCTGCCCAAAGGCCCAGGTCCCTGGCTTCCTTCATGAGTGCCGCTGACCTGGTCCCGCCCTGCTTGTTTACATGTGCTTTTGCTGTTACATTGTCCGTGAGGACTAGCACATGGTTCCCTGACAAATGGACTGAAAATTCCCGCAGGGCCAGGTGTATGGCCCTCAGTTCGAGCCAATTTATCCTGTGCCGTAGGTCCTCCGTGTTCCACCTCCCCTGGGCTATTTTGTCCGCGGAGTGGGCCCCCCACCTGAACAGACTTGCGTCTGTCGTGACCGTGATCCTGTCTGGTTCCCTGAGCGGAGTGCCCCTTCTTAGGGCACCTGACCTCCACCATCTGAGGGATGCTATGACCTGGGGTGGGACCCTGACCCTTTTGAGCGACGCGCTCTGGTTCTGCCTCTGGTAAGGGAGTAGAAGCCATTAGAGACTTCTGGAGTGGAGCCTTGCCCACGGAACAATGCCCAGGCATGAGATCATCTTTCCCAGGAGCTGAGAGAGCTGTACTATGGTGGCCACTCTTTTTTGAGCCACCAGTCGCGCGAGCTTCTGTAAGCTCTCCCGACGCTCCGGTGAAAGATATACCATGCCCTGCTCTGAGTCTATGATGGCTCCCAGATGGAGGAGCCTCCTTGATGGGGTGAGCTGGCTTTTCTTGTGATTTACTGAGAAGCCATGGGTCTGGAGGGTGTCTATGGTGATCTGAATGTCTGTCAGGGCTGCCTGGTGTGATCCCGACAGGATCAGGATGTCGTCCAAGTAGCATTGGACCCTTACCGGCATCTTGCGTAGGTGCGCTCCCAGTGCCGCCAGAATCTTCGTGTAGACTCGGGGTGCTGAGGACAGGCCGAATGGTAAGGCTCTGTACTGGTAGTGTCGTCCCCTGTAACAGAATCTGAGAAACCTCCTGTGATCCGGCCTTATCGGAATGTGTAGATAGGCCTCTGTGAGGTCTATGGAGGACAGCCTGTCTCCCTTCCGAATGCTGGCAAGGATTGATCTGAGGGACTGCATTTTGAATTTCCTGTACACTACATAGCGGTTGAGGCGTTTGAGGTCGAGGATGGCCCTCCAATCCCCCGATGACTTCGGTACCAGGAACAGGATGGAGTAATATCCCCGACCCTCCTGTTCTGGAGGGACTGCCTCTATGGCTCTTATGTCCCTCAGGTGATCTATGGCCTGATCTAGAAGGCCCGCCTTGGTCCTGTTGCGTGATAACGGACACCTTCTGAAGTGGTCTGGTGGAGTCGAGTAAAATTCTATTGCTAGACCCTGGGATACTGTCTCCCTGACCCAGGCGTCCGTTGTGGTCGTCTGCCACGCTTCGCTGAACAGCGTCAGACGACCCCCTATGGGGCTGTCCTGGGCATCATTTGGAGCGTCTGTAGGGGCGACCTCCCCCCCCTCTATAGGAGCGTTTGGAAGGTTGACCCCTGCCAGAGGCTGGACGATCCTGGCCGCGCTCCTGTCTGTACGGAAAGGCGCACGCGTTTCTGGGCCCGTCCCAGGATCGTCCTCCCTGAAAGGGCTGCCTCCATTCTCCACCCCCGCTCTGCCGGGGGCCCTGTCTGCGGAATTCCTGTCCTCCCCTGTCTGACTTCCTCGAGGGGTGCGCTAGCACCTTTCTCTTGGTCTTATCCTCAATCACGTAAGGATCCAGGATCGCCCCAAATAGTTTCGATCCTGAATACTTAGCTGTGGCGAGGCGCCACTTGGATTTCAGGTCTGTTTTCCAATTTTTTAGCCATGCTAGTCTCCTAACTGCTACTGTACCTGCGATGGCTCTGGCCGAATATCGTGAGGCATACAGGGTGGCATCCGCCATGAATTCTGCTGTCATGCGTAGCTTCGTCAGAGTCTGTCGTATGCATACCTGTTCTGGCGGTACGCTCGACTGGAGCTCCCGCAGCCACCTGATCGATGCCCTGGAGAAAACAGAAGCAGTAGACGCGGCCCTAATGGCCCAGGCTGATGAATGGTGTACTCTGCGGAGAGAGAGCTCTGCCTTCCTCTCCTCTGCCTTCATTGCCTCTGACATGTCTCCTGGGATGGCTGAGTAAGCAAACAGAGAAATTAATGGTTCATCGACCTGTGGCACCTCAATAAGTGATGCCAGGGGATCACAGACATTGAACATCTTCTTTTCCACACCGCTAGGTGATGGTATGGCCCCAAGGTTTGCCTACTGGGCCCGTACCGACGACCTGAACACCTTGGTACAGGGCACCTGTATTACCTCTGACACCGGAGAGTACATTAGTGGGTTTTTGGCATCCTCCTCCTCTGAGGAGGGTGGCCTGACCTCCTTTGTCTTAGCTGGCATATCGAGTGCCGCACAAACCTTTGGCAAGAGAGGAAGGAATAATGTGTGGTCGAAAAGACCTGGGGCCTGTGCTGTCTGTTGTTCTGTCTCCTCAGCTCCTGACAGCACGGCTCCCTCGTCCTCCCATTCCCCTTGCTCCTCATCTGACGCCTGTGGAGAAAACTCAGACGCGTCAGAGTCATGGAACAGTTCATTCCCCCCCTTGGGGACGTGTCTCCGTGGCTTGCGAGCCTTAGGGGAGGGGGACTCACTCCTGGATGAACGGAGCTGCTTCAGGGTTTCCTGTAGGAGGGAGTGAAGCTGAGAAAAACACTTACCTGACCTCGTTCTCTTCCTACCTCTGCGCCCAGCCTCCTCCTGGCTGGTTGTGGGTTCAGAGTGTGCTGGTGAAGAGGGCACCGATATAGGGGACAGGTCCTCATCCGTTCCACTCCTGGGGATCCATTCCCTAGACCCCTGTGCTTCCGACGGCCCAAAGGAGCTTGGAGTCTCCAGGAGTGCCAGGTCAGTTCTCTCTGTACCTACAGCCCTGCGCTGAGCCTTGGCAAACTCCTTTTCCAAGGCCTGGTGTCTCCTTATGGCCTGACGCTCTGCTGACTTCGATGGCTCAGTTAGGTGCTTTGTTTTTGCCTTCTTCTTGCCCCCCCCCTGTTCCTCCGTTCTGCGTGGCGGCGACGGGGGGGGCCCTGAGCCTTGGGCCGGAGTGCTCTCTGCCATGGCCATGCTCAAGCAGGGACTATGTCCCAGAATCTAGGCAGGCGAGGCCGGGGTCGGCAGTACTTAAGGGAGGCCTTCCCTAGCCTGCGTGACGAAGTCGAGGGGAAAGGCAACGGCGGCTCGTCTCCTCCGCCTCTTTGCTGGGCCCTCCTGCTTCCCCCTGTGCTGCCTGGTGCCGGTGCTGGAATGGCTTCGCACACAGCGCACCTCCGGAATGAAGGGGCAAAAAAACCTCCCTTCCTCACCCTCCGGTGCAACCGTCCGGCTTGGGGTGATGACTCAGTGGCTCCGCTCACTCGCTGTCCGTTAACAAGGCCTTCCCTGGGTCTAGGACCCAGGAGGGAGAACAAAGGGACAAGGAGTTCCCGCGCGACCCCCTTCCTCAAGAGGATATTTTCGCGCCCTGCGGAGAGCACCAATCGCCAGGCGCGCACGGCCGGGGACCACCCTCTTTCCAATATGGCGATTCGCGCCAGTGGCTGGGACCTCCCCCTAAACAAGATGGCCACCGCGCCAAATTTTTGGTCGGAGCTCAGTGCTCCCGACCACGCGGAGCCTCGTTTTAAAGGGCTCCGGTCTACCCGCTCCGGTTTTGGAGCGGTCTAAATGGCTTGCCGCCCCCGGCGGCCTCCTCCCCGTCCCTGGGTCCCCACTTGCGTTTGGTAGGGGCGCTTCTTTGCCCTTCTGCGTCGACGAGCGAACCTCGGCTTGCTTCCTTCGACGCCTGTGGGGTCCTGGTCGTCTTCCGGAGGCAGTCCGGGAGTCCGGGGATATTTCCCCCCGTGACTCCCAAGACCCCAGGCCTGGGCGGCCTCCTGACGATCCCGGGCGAGGATGGAGATCCAAAAGAAACCCGACGCAAATTCAGGTAACTTTCAGACTAAAAAAAAAAAATTCTAAATTTCGTATTTCCAATAGCTAAGGAAAAATTACTACTAAAACTAACTAAAAAAAAAAAAACTAAAGTTTACCAGTCCTTTAGACCTAAAAAACCTTTTCTTCCTGGAGCTACCTGGAAGAGCTGTTCTTGGGCTTCAGACTAGGAAAAAACTGGGGAGGAAGCCAAGAGGCGGAGCTAAATTTCGGACCTAGTCTGTGATTGGGTGACAGGCTGTCACAACCCATTGGTGGATTCGGAATCCACCCATGCTGGAGAAAGGACCTCAGATATTCCTTCCCATGTAGACAAATCATAAAAGGATAGCCTCAGAGCAAATGTGGAATCTTTCAGTGCACTTTGAAGACTTGAATCCAACACAAGGAATTTTGACTGTCTACCCATAAAGAAGGCCATTAGTAACTGAAGATGGCCAATTTATATCTAATATAATAGTATCCCTTGTTCATTCCCTAGTCTCTGACATATGGACAGTTCATCTTCAGGCCAATGGTAGAAAGAGGAATTTGCAGACGTGAAAAGCATCATACAGTACTAAAAAAAACATGATTATTAGCAATTCTTTATTTCAAAACTCTTACATTAATATACCATTTGGTTGTCATGACAAAAACACAGGGCAAGTTAATATAGCATTTTAATCAAATTTATGGTTTAGTGTTGACTGTTTTGTGATTTGGCACAGCTAAAAGTATAGCTATCCATGTTTCATTAAATATGTTTTCCAAATTCAGAATGCACTCTTTATTTGATCAAAACAAGATGCAAAACATAGGCATAAGCAAATATCCTATGTTTTTAGGATAATTTTCATCAAAAAGAGCCTGTTTCTGTTTTGGACAACATATTTCAATTTATACAAACTCAGTTTGGGTGGGTTACTAGCACATCACTTATTGAAGACCTATTGGGCATTCAACATTTAGCTATAAGCATAACCAGGCCAATGTTTCCCTCTCTAAGGCTGGAGTGTTATTAAAAAGCAGAATCAAGGTACAATAAAGCCCATACACACAAAAAATGTATGTAGATTTGATATCATGATATTGTGAAATTTACTATAACTGGTACACCAAATAACTTTGATCAAAGGACTAGATCAAAGGACTAAATTCTGAAGACTGAATTCATTTAGACCAGCGGTTCTCAACCTATGAGTCGCGACCCCATTTGGGGTCAAACAACCGTTTCGCGGGGGTCGCCGGACACCGTGGTCCGCCATTTTTTTTGTTTTTTTTGTTTTTTTTGTCGCGCGTGCGCCGCGCATGCGCGGATCGGCCCGTCGCGGTCCGCCATTTTGGTTTTTTTATTATTATTAGATTTTGTTTTGTTTTTTTGTCGCGCGCACACCGCGCATGCGCAGATCGGTCCGTCGCATGCGCGCCGCGCATGTGCGGATCGGCCCGTCGCGGTCCGCTATTTTGTTTTGAGTTTTTTGGGGGGTTTTTGTCGCCCGCGCGCCGCGCATGCACGGATCAGTCCATCACGCGCGCGTGCGTGCGTGCCCGGGTCGCAGCACGCATAGGCGGCGCAAGTGGGGTCTCAACCTGAAAAAGGTTGAGAAGCACTGATTTAGACTGAATCCAAAATTCCTTGCAATTCAACTTCATTTAGGTAGCTAGGCTTGGCGGAGAAGAAATATGAAGCTGGCCTATAAATATGCAATGTTAGTATGAATCTCTTTAAGAAAACAAACATTGGCCTGCATAATTAAGCAATAATGTGAAGAGAGTGTTAATTGATGTGTGAATTTAACTGTTATGGCTTAGGGTTTTTTTTACATGAACCACCTTAGATTAGCTTGTTCGGGTCATTGTTTAATAATACCAGATTACATGTTGGTCAAAGACCGTAAAAAAGTTTATCAACCTACCTGGATTAAAAATTATGTTCAAAAGCAGGCAATGTTGTCATCACTCATAAAAACCCCCCTATTTTAACAAGAAAATTGCTATTTTATTATGTGAGTAGAAAGATAAATTGCAGTACCTGTTCTGCAAGTTCCTCTTCTGGTTCTTGAATACTGAAGACTGTTGCAGCATTGTCAGCCCCCAGCAATCGACGAGCCATCTTTTCCTCATATGTTAACTTCTAAATCAGAAGAATGAGACATTTGCATCTTCTACCAATAAATACATGAACAATGTTCTCCAAATTTCAACTCATACTTCAAAGTAATTAAACATTTCTGTCAGAGGTAGACAAAATTTTACTAGCCATGAGCCAGTCAATATTTTTGGAGTTGCCAAAGGTCATAATAGGCAGAATGATGATATAAAGTGGGTGGGATAAAATCATAAATGACATGGGACTAGCATCTCCATAACTTCTTTGAAGAGGGGGGCTGTTGTTATTTTTGGACTTCTAATACAGTTTTTGTGAGTTTCATGAGTTTTGTGAGTTTAAAATAGCTGGAAACAGTGCCATCAATTTTTACCAGTTACAATAGAGATCTGGGAACAAAAAGGAGATTCTAGAGCTGCCAGGTTTATGCAATATTTCTTGGAAATCTGCTAGGTTTTTTTCTGGAATAAAGATAGGAGGCAGAGTTTATTCTTATAGCCCAGAGAAAATAGTAAATCCATTTACACCAAATCAGTGCACATTCAATGACTCCAGAACTATCTGTACAATTAAAACCCATGTTGGCAATTCACTGAATCCACAAGCTCCTTTTGCTAGAGAAGGGTTGTCTGTCTAAGGAATGAAACCTATCAAACCTGTTCTAAGCTTAGACAAAGAAGCTGAGTTGCTATAACAACCTTCCTTAACCTGGCAATATCCGGGGCTGGCTTTGGCCATTCTGCCTGGAAATTCAAGACATCTAGAGGATTACAAGTCGGGGCAGGCTGTATTGCAGGCTTTGTCTATGCCGGTTTAGAATCATGACAGTTGTAATCTGCAGATCTGAACAAATTGTATTGTTCCAGACCCTGCAATGAAGTCTCATTTTGTTGGTTTATATTTGCTTTATATATTTATAGTTTATATATATATTAAAGAGATTTGCATTCTGCCTCCTCGCTACAAAATAAAGAGCCGTGGTGGCGCAGTGGTTAGAGCGCAGTATTGCAGGTTAATTCTGCTGACTACCGTCCACCAGCAGTTCAGCAGTTCAAGTCTCACCGGCTCAAGGCTGACTCAGCTTTCCATCCTTCCGAAGTGGGTAAAATGAGGACCCTGATTGTTGGGGACAATATGCCAACTATGTAAACTGCCTAGAGAGGGCTCTAATGCACTGTGAAGTGATATATAACTCTAAGTGCTATTGCTATTGTTCAAAATAAAAACATGTCATTATCCATTTCTCCTATACCAGGTACATAAATTTTACCTTCCCCTTTAACAGCAGACTATTGTCCATTAGCCAAGCTAACAAATGATTGCTTAGCTAGTCTCAAGTTGGAAAACATTTGTGGGTCATTTGTAATATGCTGAATGGCCCGTCCAACAGCCAAGTGTTTTTCTCAGTTAATGTCACTGCCAGGGAAAATGTCAGTTGTCTCGCTGCTCCTTTGTTTCTCCTCTCAGGGCAGCACTGAAGCAGTATTTCACCGTGCAAACTTTCTCAGCCACTCTGCCAGCACCTTGGGACATAGCAGCTCTAGGCTTGGGCTATACATTGTCGTCACCCCCTCTCTGCTGCCTTTCCAGACATTTTTGTTCCTCCTCCAGCAACCAGCCAGTCAAATAACTCATGGTTAGGTCCTTCTCCTGCATGGACTCTAAACTGGTCACTAGGACGTCCCATGAATTGTCCAATGAACTGAGCACCACATACACCTTATGTGACTCAGTGAAAGTCATTCCTCTTTCCTCTAATTCTAGGAATGTCCTCCTCATGGACTGCAAATGCGTGGACATACTCTCTCCTGGCTTCAGCTATGCTTTATATAGCTTTCTTGTCAGTATAACGTTGCTGCTCGCAGTCTCTCTCAAGTACACACTGCACAAAGCTTCCCAGCACTCCTTCGCAGACTGAAGACCCTTCACGTGTATCAGCTGGCTATCCTCCAAACTCAGGATTACATTAGCCAGTGCTTTCTCAATCTTTCTCTGGTCCCCATCATCCAGGGCTAGAGATGGATCAGCAACTATCATCCACAATTCTCCCTTCACAGGTACATCTCCATTTTCAGACTCCAGGAGAGATAGTTTATCTCATTCAAATGAGATACTGCAAAA
This sequence comes from Bothrops alternatus, assembly GCA_034064705.1. NCBI lineage: Eukaryota > Metazoa > Chordata > Lepidosauria > Squamata > Viperidae > Bothrops > Bothrops alternatus. The sequence goes on from JARGCV010000085.1 coordinate 11,313,774, forward strand.
CCTCCTCATATTACACTGATGGAAGCCATGTTGCCTGCTTCTTTAAACCACAACAAACCACAAGCCTCAACTCCTCTTGCTCAGGGTCAAACTCTCACTGGGTTTCTCCTCACTCTGGGCCCATAACCTGTCAGAGCATACAGTCTTATTGCGTTGAGGTAACCCAGGAGTAAATACAGTAAACAGTGGTTTGTAATTAAATGGTGATTTATATTACAATATCTACAATATACTAGAAACAAAATACATGCATGTGGTGAAACACCAAACTCCAACATACAGCAATTACAGCAGTCAAACGGATGAGAGAGGAAAAAACTTCAATAAAAACTCCCCTTTTATACTCAGCCCTTAAAGGCACAGACTCTGCTGAGTCATTCCTAATATTGCATCATCCTATCATTGCATCATCCATATTCCATCTTTACCTAAGCTGTTTAGCTATTAATTATCCTGACAAAATATAAAACTCCAGTATAATAATTCTATATTTCTTTATATAGTATGTGCATTAATGCAAATATACCATAGAAACAATTCCCTTGTTTAGAGATTTTTACTGACAAAGTCTAAATTTTGCAAAAGCATTGACACCAAAAGAAGAATGTGGGACAGGAAGGAGCATAAGTTTTATTTCCCCTTTATAGAACTTTGAAAATATAAGATATAAATTAAAACAAGTATGAGTATTTCAAATGAATTTTTCAGATGATCAATTAACTATAGTCACCATTTACAGCTATAATTTAGAACATGAAATTCTAATTGCTGGAAGTGATCCTAGAAACTCACTCAATAGTACTTACCTGTGAATCATGCAGGGATTCCAGCCATGTCCTGGCTATATAATTTACTTACACAATAGGCATGCCTGACTCCTGCAGCCTCCATAGGTGTTAAACATATTTATTGCCTTTTTGCTGAAAGCCCATGAAGTAATTTTTCACTTTTAAGAAAGTAGAACAGACCTGAAACTTAAATGTTCCTTGGTATTCATTAAACTTTTTCCCACTTACTCTGCTAATTGCAAAAGTAAATTTCCTTAATAGCCTACATCTTTATGGTGAAAAGTAATAATGTAATATAAATTGATTAAATAAAAAATGATAAATATAATGTAAGAACTGTATTCAAAGAAACCATAAATAGACCAATCAGAGGCAACATTTACCAGATCTAGTAATTATAAAGTTGGAAGGAAAGATTCCATTACATAAGTGAAGGAAACTTCCAAGTACAAAATAAGGATTGGGGCCCCTTATATCTTACTCAATCTCAGTGCATGATGAAAAACCACAATAGAGAATATTTCAATTTGGATCTTGCAGCTCAGTTCTGTTATTTGAAAATCTGCCTCCTTCTCCTACTATAATAGAATACAGTACCATATAAAATTGAAATCCACATGAATGCAAAGTTAAATTCTCTCCAAATGTACATAAAGTAAGAAAACTGTTTAGAATATTGCTACAAACTACATACTGGTTGGCCATTGTTCAAGAGATCTTCCTTGAAGCGAAGTTTTCTTTCCAGGTCCTGGATAACAGCATCTTTTGTGCCCTGAATTTCTTCATCAGATGCAATCCTGGCAGTTCTGCCTGATTTTTTTGGAAATCCCCTGCAAATAAATCACTAATAGTTTACAAACACGACAGGTCTGTATAGAGAAATTCTAAGTTTAATGAGTGCTAATGTTTTATTTTAATCAGTATTATATTTTGGCTGCTCAAGAGCAAGCTAGTCAAGCTAATGCAATCAAGATCAGAACTGAAAAATCCCTAATCATTCAAAGTGAGACTATGTAAAGAACAAAAGAAACAGTAGATTATATACCATACTCAGCTTGTGTACACACAAACTGATTATAAACAATGAAATATACTGTGTATATAATAATAAAATCAAAATCAGTTTTAGTTTGAAGCTGAACAATTCTAATTCTTTATTCCTATCTTGTAGTCATCTGGATTTTTGCAGCTGAAATCTGCTAGCTGTCATTTTGCTTGCAAGGTTTTTAATTATCTGAATTTGACTAGGTAATAGCTGAAAGTAAAATAGATATAATTTAAAAGGGAAAGGGTAATTATAAAATATTGAAATCTGGCAAAATTATAGGCTGATAATAAATGTTTTGTGGTTGGAGATAATCTTTAAAAAAACATGTTATATTTTCTAATGAGGTATATCCAGATTCACTAGCAGGTTAACTGTGGAACAAAAATATCAGAACTTCAATGCAAACTGTATTACTAGCTAATTATTAACTTGAAGGAAAGAAATGCAAACCCCCACTCCCTGCCCATGAAATGTCAGTAATTAAGAATATCTTGCTATAAGAAGAACAAACCTGAAACAGAAGAACTAATCCAAATTCTCTCTCTTTTAATAAGTATCAAAACAATTGATTACTAGTGCTTTTAAATGACTCAAATTCTGTGCAGACTGTTTCTGGAGTTTCAAAAAGGTATGGGAACTGTTTCCTGAAGAAAACTTGCCCACTTGCCAATCTGGATAGCTTTTCAAGATCTATCACTGCCTGTCAAATCTTCCCCCTGCCCAGACAATCCAGTTGTGTGTCAAGGCCTGGGTGCTCATCAACTGTGCTATTCTGGCATAGTGGGTATGTTCCAGGTTCATTAAATGTTGCCATCTTATGGGACTGAGGAGTTATACCTTTTCTACTGCAGCTTCTGCCCACTGAAACAGCATCCCCCCTCCCACCCAGAAATACAGTACATAAAAACAGCCTCTCTCCTGGGGTTCAAAAAAGGAGTTAAAGCTTTGGTCCCAGGCCTGGGGTTGATGGGTTTGTGGGACCTCTGTTAAGTTTGTTATTGTTATGATTATTTTAATCTAAACTGCCAGTGGAGTAGTATGTTCTTAACTGCTTTTGTTGTTTTATATTTGTAAGGTAAGACACCCAGTCTGTAGGAGTCAGCATTATTATTGTTGTTGTTATGACTTGGCAGCTGTTGAGTTTCTGTAGCAATTGCCTACATGATAAAGTTTCTCATCCCTCAGTGCATGTTCTAATCTAATGCATTAGAAAAAAGGGAAGAAACAAACAACAACAGGATTTGGAATAGACTGAAATCAATATTTGATTATATTAATATTATATTCAAGAGCCAGTCTTGTGTAATAGTTAAAATGATGGCCAAGAAACCAGGAAATTGTGAATTCTAATCCCACTTTAGGCATGAAAGCCAGCTGGATAACCTTGGGCCAGTCACTCTCTCTGTGCCCAACCCATCTCACAAGATTGTTAGCGTGGGGAACAGAAAAGGAGAAGAAGTATTAGGTATGTTGGCTATCTTGAGTTAGTTATATAGTAATAACCACAGGATAAAAATCTAATAAATGTAAATAAATATTTGGAAAGCTATGGAATAATTTAATGCAAGTTTATTTTCATTATAAGTATTTTTTAAATTGCTGCAATTACCATCCCAAACTGGATCAAGTTAAACCTCATACTCCAAAGTTTGATTTTACACTGATAATTACACTTTCATGTTTTCTCCCCCTTGGTGGTAGTTTTAGACATACTTTAAAGTTACTATATTGTATTACCTTTTTACTCATAGGAAAAATTGACTATAACATTTTTTTTACAATGTTGTTGTTAGTTGCGAAATCATGTCCGACCCATCGCGACCCCATGGACAATGTTCCTCCAGGCCTTCCTGTCCTCTACCATTTTCTGGAGTCCATTTAAGCTCACGCCTAGTGCTTCAGTGACTCCATCCAGCCACCTCATTCTCTGTCATCCCGTTCTTCTATTGCCCTCAATCTTTCCCAGCAATCGGATATTCTCCAGTGAGTCCTTCCTTCTCATTAGGTGGCCAAAGTACTTGAGTTTCAACTTCAGGATCTGGCCTTCTAAAGAGCAGTCAGGGTTGATCTCCTCTAGGAACTGATCAGTTTGATCGCCTTGCAGTCCAGGGGACTCACAGGAGTTTTCTCCAGCACCACAGTTCAAAGGCCTCAATTCTTTGGCGCTCAGCCTTTCTTATGGTCCAACTTTCACAGCCATATATTGCAACTGGGAAAACCATGGCCTTGATTATACATACTTTTGTTGGCGGGGTGATGTCTCTGCTTTTTAGTATGCTGTCTAGATTTGCCATAGCTTTCCTCCTTAGGAGCAAGCGTCTTTTAATTTCTTGGCTGCAGTCCCCATCTGTGGTGATCTTGGAGCCCAGGAAAATAAAATCTGTCACTACCTCCATTTCTTCCACATATATTTGCCAGGAATTGAGAGGGCCGGATGCCATGATCTTGATTTTCTTAATGTTGAGTTTCAAGCCAACTTTTGCACTCTCCTTCTTCACCCGCATCAAGAGGCTCTTTAGTTCCTCTTCACTTTCTGCCATTAGAGTAGTATCATCTGCATATCTTAGGTTGTTGATATTTCTCCCGACAATCTTAATTCCAACTTTTGATTCATCTAGCTCTGACTTTCTCATTATGTGCTCTGCATATAAATTAAATAGGCAGGGCGACAGTATACAACCTTGCCAGACTCCTTTCCCAATTTTCAACCAATCAGTGGTTCCGTGTCCAGTTCTCACTGTTGCTTCTTGACTAGGATATAGGTTTCTCAAGAGACAATAAGATGGTCTGGTACTCCCATCTCTTTAAGAACTTGCCACAATTTGTTGTGATCCACACAATCAAAGGCTTTAGCATAGACAATGAAGCAGAAGTAGATGTTTTTCTGGAACTCCCTAGCTTTCTCCATGATCCAGCGTATGTTGGCAATTTGATCTCTAATTCCTCTGTCTCTTCAAAATCCTGCCTGTACTTCTGGTAATTCTCGATCCACATATTGCTGGACTCTAGCTTGTAGGATTTTAAGCATAACTTTACTAGCATGTGAAATGAGTGCAATGGTGCGATAGTTGAACATTCTTTGGCATTTCCTTTCTTTGGAATTGGAATGTAAACTGACCTTTTCCAATCCTGTGGCCATTGTTGAGTTTTCCAAATTTGCTGGCAAATTGAGTGTAGCACTTTTACTGCATCATCTTTTAAGATTTTGAATAGCTCAGCTGAAATACTGTTACCTCCACTAGCTTTGTTGTTGCTCAGAGTTCCACTTCACTTCACATTCTAGGATGTCTGGCTCGAGGTCAGTGATCACTCCATCATCGTTATCTGGGACGTTAAGCTCGTTCTGTGTAGTTTTGCCACCTCTTCTTAATCTCTTCTACCTCTGTTAGGTCCCTGCCATTTTGGTCCTTTATCATGCCCATCTTTGCATGAAAAGTTCCCTTCATATCTCCAATTTTCTTGAAGAGATCTCTGGTTCTCCCTATTCTGTTGTTTTCTTCTATTTCTTTGTGCTGTTCATTTAAGAGGGCATTCTTATCTCTTCTAGCTATTCTCTGGAATTCTGCATTCAACTGGGTGTATCTTTCTCTTTTTCCTTTGCCTTTCGCTTCCCTTCTTTCCTCAGCTATTTGTAAAGCTTCCTCAGACAGCCATTTTGCTTTTCTTGCATTTCTTTTTCTTTGTGAAGGTTTTAGTTGCTACTTCTTGTACAATGTTGCGAACCTCCGTCCATAGTTCTTCAGGCACTCTGTCTATCAGATCTAATTCCTTAAATCTATGTTACTTCTACTGTATATTCATCAGTGATATGATTTAGTTCATACCTGAGCGGCCTAGTGTTTTTCCCTACGTTCTTCAATTTAAGCCTACATTTTGCAACGAGAAGCTCATGATCTGAGCCACAGTCAGCTCCTGGTCTTGTTTTTACTGACTGTATAGAGCTTCTCCATCTTTGGCTGCAGAGCACATGGTTAATCTGATTTCTGTGTTGACCATCTGGTGATGTCCATGTCTTGGGTTGTTGGAAAACAGTGTTTGCTATGACCATCGTATTCTCTTGACAAAATTCTATCAGCCTGTGCCCTGCTTCATTTTGTACTCCAAGGCCAAACTTGCCTGTTATTCCAGTTATCTTTTGGCTTCCTACTTTAGTATTCCAATCCCCCATGATGATAAGGACATCATATTTTGGTGTTGATTCTATAAGGTGCTGTAGGGCTTCATAGAACCGGTTAATTTCATCCTCTTCAGCACCAGTGGTTGGGGCATAGACTTGGACTACTGTGATATTGAATGGTTTGCCTTGGATTCGCGCTGAGATCATTCTGTCATTTTGGGGATTGTATCGCAGTATTGCTTTTCCTACTCTTTTATTGACTATGAAGGCTACTCCATTTCTTCTGAGGGATTCTTGGCTCGCAGTAGTATACCTGATGGTCCTCTGAATTAAATTCACCCATTCCTGTCCATTTTAATTCGCTGATTCCTAAGATATTGATGTTCAGTCTTGTCATCTCTTGTTTGACCACGTCCAGTTTTCTTTGATTCATGGATCTTACATTCCAGGTTCCTGTGGAGAAAAGATCTTTACAGCATTGGACTTTCCTTTCACCACCAGATGCATCCACAGCTGCGCATCCTTTCAGCTTTGGCCCAGTCGCTTCACTCTTTCTGGCGCTACTAGTATTAGCCCTCTGCTCTTCCCCAGTAGCATATTGGACACCTTCTGACCTGAGGGGCTCATCTTCCAGCATCATATATTTTTGTCTTTTAGTACTGTCCATGGGGTTTTCATGGCAAAAATACTAGAGTAGGTTGCCATTTCCTTCTTCAGTGGATCACATTTTGTCAGAACTCTCTGCTATGACCTGTCCATCTTGGGTGGCCCTGCACGGTATAACTCATAGCTTCATTGAGTTATGCAAGCGCCTTTGCCACAAAGCAGTAATCCATGAAGGAGTTTTTTTTTACAATAATAGCTTATTATTAATGAATGGCAAAAGAGAAACATTTTTCTTTTAAAATTATCTCAGTAAAATGACATTAGTTCTTAGTTTTAAAGAAAATGTTTGGCTTATCATGAAGGATATTACGGTCTTCCTTTTCAGTTTTTAGAAACAAAAACATTTCAAGTCCTCTGTGTTCATTTGTCCTCCTTTTTCATGTGGTCTCTTTCTTTTCTTAGCTTTATGGCTGCCTTCCAAGTAAGCAAGGAGCTCTTAATCCCCTGCTTGATTCCAATAGAACAACAAAATACCCATTTCACTTAGCAAAATAAGTAAAAGAGATAGTACCCCAGTATCCTAATCATGTAAAATAATCACATTACCCAAAGCATATGAAGCATTTCTCTCATCTAGCAACTGGACTTAATAAACTCCGGGAAGAGTCCCTAGAAGAGTGTTACATTCAAAAATGGAGAGTATGTAAGGCTCTTCCTCTTATCCATTACATCTACTCACTTTCTACATTGGTAAACTGTAAGTAGCATTAAAAATATAAACTGTTTATAAAAGAATTCACTATAAAGGAGGGGGATGATTTGAATTCTCTTCTTTAACTCTGTAGGGAAAAAAATACTTTTTTTCTTGAAACAAGCCTTGCCTTGAGCCATCTGGGTGATCATTTATAAGATCATACAATGCTTCCTATGGCATCCTGCCATAGGCCAAAGGACAACCACTATTCTTCAAGCAAAAAGGGACAGGCCCCTTCTGCATTCTGCCTCCTGCTCCTTCCTATATTCTAGTCAGCCTGAGCTGCTTCTGAAAGTTATCTTATCCTGGCTTTTTTTCTAGGTAATATTCTTACATATATTTGTGAAGATCATCTTTCTTACTCTATAATTCAAAATTTATATTTAATAACATACATTCTACTACATTTTTATTCTAATTTAATAAAAAATTATTTTAAAAAGTAAACTAAACTTTATGGGTGGTTTAAAATAAAGCATACTAAAATGTTATCTGAATGAACTATATAGAATAAAATTAATTGAAATGCACATTGTATAAACTAGGTAATTGCAAGATGGTAATTCAACAATATGAATTAAAATGAAATAAAAACAATTACGAAGAATCTGATTAAGTTGTTTCAAAATACATTTCAGTTTAGAATGTTATCGTATATAGGACTACCAAATGGTGAAAAAAAATGTATATTGTATTGAAGTACAGTAGCAGAGTAAAAGTGGTGAAAATGATGTATTTTTCAAAGCTTAAACTTCGTAATGTGCTCTCCTCTTAATTAAATCATAGCCATCTCCTCTTAATTAAATCATAGCCATCATAGCCAGAGGAAATGGTTGAGGAAATCAGAGTTTCTGGGACCTTAGGAGGTAGTGATCATGTTATCCTTGAATTCTGCATAATAAGGGAAGGAAAGCCTGAGAGGACTCAGACTTCAAAGTTGGACTTCAGACGGGCAGATTTTTTTTTAATAAAAAATTATTTTATTAAAACCATCAACATTAAACATAAGTTCATATTAAAAAGCAATCATCATATATCCTGCAATACAACTCTAAGGATCAGTTTTTGTGAACGTCTGGTTTAGTAAACATTTCTCACTCCTCACGTCAAGCCTCAACTATACGCCTGGTACATTTTATTTGATTGGTGTTTCTTTTATATATGGTCTATCTGCTGTTTCTAGTCTATCACCTATTGTTCATTCGAGCTTCAGAAGTATATTCGTCTCAGTAGTGGTGCAATCTTTTATGATCCCTAACAAAAGATCCTGAGGTAGAAATTCAGTATCCTGAGGTAGAAATTCAGTACGCTTTTCCAATATTAAAGCAATCAACATTAAATCTGGGCTCATATTAATAAGCTGTCCTCATAAGGCCTGTAAATACAGCTCTTGTATATGGTCTATCTACATTCATACAATCAGCATTGAACATAAAATCATAGTATGCACCAATCATCATAGCACCTGATATACATAACTAAGTATTGATCTTTATAAACGTCTGGTTTGGTAAACATTTTTCACTCCTCACATCAAGCCTCAACTAAACGCCTGTTACAATTTATTTGATTGGTGTTTCTCTTTTCTATAGTCTATCCACAGTTTCTAATCTATCACATATTATTCATCTCAGTATTAGTACAATCTTTTATGATCCCTAACCAAAAATCCTGAGGTAAAAGTTTAATAACCTGAGCTAAATCTTGTATATGGTTTATCTACTATATCTAGTCTATCACATATTGTTCATTCACGCTTCTGAATTAACTTCGTCTCAGTAATAGTGCAATCTTTTATAGTCCCTAACCAAAGATCCTGAGGTAGAAGTTTCATAACCTGAGATAGAAATTCAATCCGCTCTATCAATATTAAAGCAAACAACATTAAGCATAAGATCATATTAAGAGGCTTTCGTCATATAACATAGGCATACAACATTAGGTGTTAATCTTTGTAAACATTTGATTTGGTAAACATTCTTCCCTCTTTACGTCGAGCCTCAACTAAACGCCAGATACATTTTGTTTGATTGGTGTTTCTCTTGTATATAGTCTATCCACTGTTTCCAGTCTGTCAAATATTGTTCCTTTGAGCGATCTTTCAAGTATGCCGATATTTTCACCATTTCCGCCAGATTTGTTACTTTCACAGTCCATTCTTCTATAGGCGGTATTTCTGGATTCTTCCAGTATTGTCCCACCAACAATCTGGCTGCTGTGGTCAAGTTCAGAAATAAGCTCGTCTCTGAGGTAGTGTAATCCTTTGTTATCCCTAACAAAAAAACCTGAGGTAGAAATTCAATACGCTTTTTGAAAATGGTTTGGAGTGTCCACCATATCTTCCTCCAGAAGGCTTTGATTTTTCTGCATGTCCACCATACATGAAAGTAGGTAGCCTCCCCGTCACCACACCTCCAGCATTTGGGCTGGGAGTCTGGATAGATGAGTGATAGTTTTTTCGGGTCGAGGTGCCACCTATAGAACATCTTGTAGAAGTTTTCCCTTAAGTGTTGCGATTTCGTAAATTCTACATTTCTCACCCAGATTTTCTCCCACGTGTCCATGGTGATAGGATGCCCAAAGTCTTGTTCCCACTTTACCATACAGTTCTTGACTAGCTCGGTTTCAGAGTCCATTTCTATCAGAATGCTGTACACTCGTTTGATGTGCATGATCCCCTGGTCTCTAATCTGTTTAATTAGATTCTCGTCAGTCTGGGATAAGCCCTTCTTCTTGTCTTTATGCCACCTTGATTGCAGTTGTAGATATGATAGCCAGGTACCTCCTATTCCTTCGTCTGCTAGCGTTGTTTGGGGTTTTAAGGAGAACCCATTTTCTTCTTCTAGTACAAGTTTACTGTAGGGCACCACTTCTTGCCCTTGGGATATGTTTACATCCCCTATTACGTGTCCGGGGATCGTCCAGATGGGAATCTTGTCGTGTAGGAGGTGTTTATATTTCTTCCAGACCCATAACAATGGGATTCGTAGTGGGTTCTCCTTGAAGTTCCTGTCTGCCTTTTTGTCGTATACTAAGTATGCATGCCAGCCGAATAGTAGACCATGCCCTTCAATATTCAGTATTCTATCATTCGTCATATTGATCCAGTCACTCAACGCCACTAACGTCGCTGCATAGTAGTATAGCTTTAGATTCGGCATTTTTAGTCCCCCTCTCTTCCTCGTGTCCTGGATGATTTTTAGTTTCACCCTCGGTCTCTTGTCATCCCAAATAAATCTGTTTATGCCCTTCTGCCAACTGTCCAAGTCCACATCCTTTTTGAGTATGGGTAGCATTTGAAAGAGAAATAGAAATCTTGGCAAGACGTTCATCTTTACTGCTGCTATCCTGCCCAGCAAGGATAGTCGAGTGTTTTCCACCTTTCCAGATCTGCTTGTATCTTGCTCCACAGCACCTCGTACTTATTTTTGTATAATTTCGCATTCGTTGTTTCTATCTCCACTCCCAGGTATTTAACTTTCTTAACTATTTCACAACCCGTTATTCTTTCCAAGTCTGGTTTTGCTTTGTTGTCTAGATTTTTAACTAGCATCTTCGTTTTTGATATATTAACTTTAAAACCTGATACCTTGCCATAGTATTTCATTATCTCCATCAAACTCCTTGTTGATTGTACTGGTTGCGATACTGTCACCAGTAGGTCGTCTGCAATGGCACACAGTCTGTAGTCCTGTTTTCCAATCTGTATGCCCTTTATGTCCTCTGCTGCTCTTATCTTGTTCAGCAGAATCTCCATCGTTAAGACAAATAACAGTGGTGACAGCGGACAGCCCTGTCTCATGCCTCTTTCTATGTTGAATGGGTCTGTTAGTTCGCCGTTCACAATGATCTGGCCCGTTTGTTTCTGGTAGATTGCTATTATGGAGTTGAGGAACTGCTTTCCCATTTTCATCCCCCGGGCTAGGTTCATCAGGAATGGCCAATTCAGTCTGTCAAAGGCTTTTTCTGCGTCCACAAACATGAGGGTAGCAGGTACCTGGTTGTGCCTTTCCAATTACTCTATTATGTTCAGCAGCTGTCTCACGTTGGTTTTCATCTGACGTCCTTGTATAAACCCCGTTTGATCCGGGTGAATTATTTTTTGTAATACAGTCATTAATCTGTTGGCCAGCACTTTTGTGAAGAGTTTGTAGTCTGTGTTCAATAGTGAGATGGGCCTATAGTTTGCCGGTTGTGCATTATCTTTTCCCTCTTTGGGGATTAGAGAAATGTAGGCTGTTTTCCAGGAGGGTGGGACTTGGCCTCCTTCTTGTATGTTGACAAATAGCTTTCTGAGGGGTTCTATCATTTCCTCTTGGAGATGCTTGTAATAGATAGCCGTTATCCCATCCGTCCCGGGTGATTTTCCTTTTTTCAGTTGTTTGATCGCTGAGTGTATTTCCTCCATCGTGATTGGGGCGTTCAGGGCATCTCGTTGTGTATCGGTTAGTACCATTAATTTTTCGTTTTGTAGAAACTTTTCTATCTCATTGTCCTGTATCTTCTCCTCGGTGTATAGCTTTGAGTAGAACTCGGTGAAAGCTTTCTTAATGGTTTCCTGTTTGAATTCTTCCTTGCCTTTGTACTCTATCTTTTCAATTATGCGGGCTTTCTGTTTCTTTCTTATGGTGTAAGCCAGCCACCGACCCGGTTTGTTGGCGCTACAGAATGTCTTGTGTTTTGCATATTGTATATTCCATGCTACTTGATCCGCCATCAGCATGTCAAATTGTTTTCTTAGTATCTTAATTCCTTCTTTTGTGGCTTTGTCCTCCGGTCTTTTTATTAATAATTGTTCCTGTTTCTTTATCTCCTCCTCTAGTTCCTTTCTTTTTCGTTCTTGTTTGCGTCGGTGCCTGCCGTTCATGTTCATGAGGATCCCGCGCATAAATGCCTTGCTAGTGTCCCAAATCATTTCAATGGGTGTTTCATTGTTCATATTTATACTAAAGAATTCCTTCATGGCACTTTTGCATTCCGCCACCTCTTTCTCGTGTCTAAACAGGTTTTCATTAATTCTCCAGGATCTCCTCGATTTCCGATCCTGTCTTAATTCCATCCCTACCGGGTTATGGTCCGTTAGTACTTTGGGTAGGATTGACACAGTGTTGGGGCGGACTAGCAAGTCACTAGATGCCAGGATGAAGTCAATTCTGGAAAATAATTGATGCCTGTCGGAGAAAAAGGTGAATTCTTGCTCTTTGCCATGCCGTTCCCTCCAGACGTCTGTCAGTACAAGGTCTTCCTTCATGTCAAAGAAAGATTTAGGCAACTTGGAGTGCTTCTGTGGGTTAGGTCTTGTTTTCATCTTGTCTAGGGCAATCTCTATGACCCCGTTCCAATCTCCCAGAATAATACATGATCTGTAGTTGAGTTGTATTAACTTCTTGTGTATCTTTTTGTAGAATTTTCCTTGTTGTTGATTTGGTGCATATATGCCCATCACTAGAATTTTCTTGTCGTCCTGTGTCACTTCGATTGCTAGGTATCTACCCTGGGAGTCCGACTCTATTAGCTTAGCTATTACATGTTTCTTCACGTATATAACAAGCCCGTTCTTCTTTCGTGGCGCCGCTGCGACAAAATGTGTACCTAGTCTGTTGTTGATTAAGTATTTCTGGTCCGCTGCTCTGATGTGTGTTTCTTGTAGGCAAATTATGTCGTTTCTTCCTTGATACAGGTAATGAAATATCTTTCTCCTTTTCTGTGGGGAATTTAGTCCGTTAACGTTCCATGTCAAGTATTTAGTTATCATTGTCGGTTTCGGGATACTCTTCCAAGACCGCTTCTGTTCTATCTCTTGCGTTCTTCTTTGGTCTCATTCCCATGGTATCCAAGTTGGTGCTCAAGTTGCGTAGAGGGGTCGTGTCGTGCTGTTCCGTGCGTTTAGTGGTGGACCTTGTTATCCTGCTCTCTGCAGTCTGTCCTGTTCCCTTTCTGTTGCTTCCTGTTCTCTGTGTCGTCGTGTCTCGAGTTGGTCCTTTCCTTTCTCTTGCTCCTGCGTCTGTCTGTCGTTCCGGTGGCCCTTCTGCGTCTTCTCTCGTGGTGTATTGAGGTCCATCCAACGTCAGTTCCTTTGCAAGGAATTCTCTGGCTTTTTGGACCGAGTTCAGGTAGTATCTTTTATTTTTATAGAAAAGTGACATCCCCGTAGGGGCTTCCCATCGGTATCGCAGAGCGCGTAGTCTCAGTTCGTCGGTCAGGAACTTGTAGTTCTTTCTGTCTCGCAGCATCGTCTGGGGGATCTCTTTCAATATCCTCACCTCCTGCTCCTCTATGTATAATCTTTTGTGATAGGATGTTACGGAGATAAGGTTCCGGAACTCCTTGGTTGTAAAGTGGATGACCACATACCTTGGTAGGTTCCTGATTGCTGCCGCCCTTGAGTTGACTCTGTAGACTCTGTCGAATTGCCACGCGATGCCTTCAGGTTGCCTTCCCAGAAATGCTGCCAGGGCCCCTACAAAGAGTCTACGCAGGTCTTCTTGGGTTTCGTTTGTTGTCTCTTTCCATCCCCTAAATCTGATAGCAGACGCCATTTGCCAGTATTGCACCATGGTGGATTGGTCTTGGGCCATTCTTTTCATCTGTTATCTGTCCCTCCATGTAGTTTTCCACTCCTTCTATCTTCTTTGCCACACTCTCCCTGGTCTCCTGGAGGTTTTTCCCCATTTTATCCCCCAGCCTCTTGTAGTGTGCTTGCATCGCCTCCTTAATTTGGTCCAGGTCTACAGCCATCGCTCTGCGTTGTTCTTCCAGCTTTCTCTCTAGATCTCTGCCCTGGTCCAACAGCATCTGTTTTATATCTTCGCACCTTTTCTCCATCCTCTGTTCTGCGTCTATGCACCTTCTCTCCATCCGTGTACCCACTTCCTCTAATTTTTTATCCATTTCATCCATCCTTTTTACCAGCGTCCCCAACATCTCTTTTACTTCTTGTAACGTGTGCTCTGCTGGGCAGGCCTGAGTTGACAGATGGGTCTGGGGGCCTGTGGTTGGATGGGATGGTGTGGGGGTGGGTAGGGTGCTCCCTGGTGTTTCAGGAGGCTGGGATGTTTCAGGAGGCTGGGATGGGGAGGGTGCAGGTCCCTTTGTGAGCATCTGTTTGGTCTGCTTGGAGACCATCCTGGCTTCTGCCTGTTGTATGCCCTGCTTCTGGGTCCCTTGGTTCCCTTGGTTCAGGGGGCTCAGCTGATGGGCTTCTTTCCTCCCTTCTCTCTCCCAGTTCACCTCCCTTCTCTCTCCCAGTTCAGCTGCTCTTTTTTAAAGAGCAAAGTATCTTTCAGTGGTCAAGAAAGGAGGTCTCCATTTCCTTAGATCTGCTCACCTTACTGGATGTATTCCTCTTTTTCCGGGTGCTCCTCCGGTGCCTGCTCTCTCCTGTGACATTGCGCTGTGTCTTGCAGCTTCTTGCAGCGTCCTGCGGCCTCTTCAGGCCAGCCGGCCGGCCGGCCGCTGGCTCCTCCGCCCCGTCTGCCGCCCCCTCGGATCCTCCGGCGATGATTTCTGCTTGCCTAGGTAGGTCCGGGGCTCTTCTTCACTCCCGTCTTCTTCTTTCGTTGTGCCGCTCGCGCCGGCTCCCTTCCGTAGCGCAGTGCCTTTGGGCCTGCCGGCCGGCCGCCATCGACTTCCTCGGCCTCTTCTGCGTCCCTCTCGGACCCTTCGGGGATTTTTTTCTTGCCCGATCGAGCCGAGGGTCCTCTTCGGTCTTCTCCTCTCCTCCGGTATCTCTCTCTCACAGCTGGCCAGTATTATTTAGGTTTTTTTTAAAAAGCCGCGTCTCGGGGCTTTCCTAGAGTGGCTCCGGTCCGCGTGACCGGAACCGGAAGTCCGATGGGCAGATTTTGATGGACTCAAGAAAAGGGTAGGGGGGATCAAATGGCTGAATGTACTAAGGGATAGAAATGTCCAAGAAGGATGGGATATTTTGAGAAATGCAATACTAGAAGTGCAATCTTTAACAATTCCTCAAAGAAGGAAGAATGGGAAACATCTAAAGAGACCAGGGTGGATAAACCTAGAACTTAAAAACTTGCTAAAAAGGAAAAAAGAAATGTTTAAGAATTGGAAGGAGGGATACATATCTAAAGAAGATTATAATGTAATCTGTACAAACTGCAGGGCAAGTATCAGAAAAGCTAAGGTTAATAATGAATTGAGGCTTGCAAGAAAGAGTAAAAACAATAAAAAAGGGTTTTGGGGATATGTCAAAAGTAAAAGAAAAGTTAAAGAGGCTATAGGAAGTTTAGAGAATGAGAATGGGGAAGTGGTCAAAAGTGATCTTGAGAAGGCGGATATTCTAAACTCCTATTTTGTATCTGTTTTTTCTAAGAAAGATAATGTAATTGCAACTGACCTTCACTGTGCTAGTGAAGGACTAAGAGAATTAAGGCATGTAATCGACACAGAGAAGGTAAGGGAACACTTAGCTAACTTAAATGAGTTTACGTCTCCAGGTCCAGATGGATTACATCCTCGGGTAATGAAGGAATTAGCAGAAGTAATTGCTGAACCACTTGCTGTAATCTTTGAAAAGTCATGGAGAACAGGAGAAGCCCCAGATGATTGGAGAAGGGCAAATGTTGTCCCTATCTTCAAAAAAAGGAAGAAGGCAGACCCAGGGAACTACAGGCCTGTTAGCCTGACTTCAATACCAGGAAAGATTCTTGAACAAATTATTAAGCAACATATATGTCAGCATTTGGATAGGAATTCAATAATTAACAGCAGTCAACATGGGTTTGTAACAAACAAGTCGTGTCAAACTAATCTAATTTCATTCTATGACAAAATCACGGAATGGGTTGATCAGGGAAATACAGTAGACATAGTATTTCTGGATTTCAGCAAAGCTTTCAACAAGGTATCTCACACCATCCTCATTGAAAAAATGATCAAATATGGGATTGACAGGGTGACTGTTAGGTGGGTTCATAACTGGCTTAGTAATCGTACTCAAAGAGTGGCTATAAATGGCTGCACATCCAACTGGAAGAAAGTCTCAAGCGGAGTGCCACAAGTCTCTGTTCTGGGCCCAGTTATGTTTAATATTTTTATAAATGATTTGGATAAGGGAATTGAGGGGAAACTGATCAAATTTGCAGATGACACAAAGCTAGGAGGGATTGCAAACACCAGAGCAGAGAGAGAAAGGATTCAAAAAGATTTAGAGAAACTCGAACAATGGGCTGCAACTAATAAAATGGTATTTAACAAGGAAAAATGCAAGGTACTACATCTGGGTAAGAAAAACGAAAAAAGCACATATAGTATGGGAGGGTATCCAGCTGAGCAGCAGTACATGTGAAAAGGACCTCGGTGTCCTAATAGATCATCGATTGAACATGAGGCAACAGTGTGAAGCAGCTGCAAAAAAGGCAAACACGATCCTGGGGTGTATCAAGAGAAGCATAGAGTCCAGATCACGTGAAGTTATTATTCCCCTTTACTCTACCTTGGTCCGACCTCACCTGGAGTACTGTGTCCAGTTCTGGTCACCCCAGTTCAAGGAAGACACTGACAAACTGGAGCAGGTTCAAAGGAGAGCTACCAAGATGGTGAACGATCTACAAACCATGTCCTACAAGGAACGGTTAAAGGAATTAGGAATGTTTAGTCTACAGAAAAGAAGACTGAGAGGAGACATGATAGCTGTCTACAAATACCTGAAGGGCTGTCACAGTGCAGAGGGATCAGCCTGTTCTCACTTGCTCAAGGAAGGACTAGAAACAATGGGATGAAACTGCAGGGGAAAAGATTCAGATTAGATGTTAGAAAAAAAATTCTGACAGTGAAGGTGATCAACCAGTGGAACGGGTTGCCACAGGAGGTGGTGAGCTCCCCTTCGATGGAGGTCTTTAAGCAGAAACTGGACGGCCATCTGTCTGGGATGGTTTAGGGAATCCTGCCTAGGGCAGGGGGTTGGACTCAATGACCCGGGAGGTCCCCTCCAACTCTACGATTCTATGATTCATATGAATATATCTCAAGACAAATGGAAAAAATTTGGAAAAGAATATAAGAATAAATCTAGTATAAGACCTGTTATTACAAAATGTAATAGGGAGATGGACCATATAGCGATAAACAGTTTTGTACAGTATATTTAATAAAAGTGGACTTTTAAAAGGAAAATTTAAATGCTCTTTAAGATGCACATGGCTCGTTAAATGCACATGAGGTATCTCAGGGTGGGGAAGGCCATGGCGGGCCTAGTGATGGAACAGGCCCCGAAGGCCTCCCCAACCCACTAAGATACCTCATGCTTCCCCTTCCCTTCCTGCCATACCGAACTCACTTACCTTGCAAAATCTGTCTCCTTTCTGCCGCAGTTTCTTTCCGTTTGAGGGAGAGGAGAGTCGGCTTGGAAATGCTTTTCGCACCGACAATGGAAGCTCCTGGGTGCTGTAATATCATGTAAGTTCAAAAGAGATCACGGTCACCAGAAGCTTCCATTCTGGGGGGGAGTGTTCGCTTCGTTTGCTTGCCTATGGGGCAAAGTGTGGACTCGGAATCAGCCGGGCACAGGAACCAATGCCTGGGTGAAATTATTGGTCGCGTGTGCCGACCTTAATTTGAGGGCAGGAATGAAGCCTTCAACTAAGTGGGGAGTCATGGGGCAAGTCACCACGCACCTGCGTTCAAGCTGCTGGTGGCAGCCACCTGATAGGCCACGATCTCCCTTCCCCAGCCAGCCAGCCAGCCCTCCCGACCTACTCCTTGCCTGACTGGCCGGCAGCCCAAATCCTGACCGCTCTTTTCCTTGTCGTCCTCCCAACTCAAGTGGTGGCAGTGGCTTGAGTTTCTCCACTCTGTCCTTAAGGAAGAAATTGGAGGGGCAGAGTAGGATTGTTCTCAAGAAGACATTGCTCGCTCCGTTTCCTTCCACTCAGATGGAGTGGAGAAATTTAAACCACTGCTGCTGCCGCTCAAACACTTTTCATTTGAATGGAGATCTTGGGGAGATGGGGAGCTCCTTCTGTGTATGAATGCACACTTCAAAACTTAGTGAATTGCTGCATATCCAAGGCTCCCATACACCTTTTCTCTGAACAGAGAACCTGGGGAGATGGGGAACTCCTTCTGTGTGCAAATGCAATGCTTGAAAACACAGCAAATTTGCTTCATTTTGAACAGCCCCATTTGCTCACAGACAGGGAATCCAGTTTCCTCAAGGTCTCTCTTCCGATAAAAAGCTTATGTGCACCCATGTGGCCTTTGAAAATGAAGTGATTTGCTTTGTTTTGAACTGCCCAGTTTGCTCACAGAGGGAGAATCCAGTTTCCCCAAGGTCGTCTTTCTGATAAAAAGTTTATGAGTGGCAGCGGCTTGGGTTTCTTGGCTCTGAGTGGAAGAGAGCGCAGCAGTGGGATTGCTCTCAATAAGGCCAATGCACGTGAGCAAGCAGCGCATCCGGGTCTTACTGTTTGAGAGGAATCTTGCTGCTGTGCCTCCACTTTCTTCCATTTGGATGGAGCTGAGAAACCCAAGCTGTTGCTGCCGCTTGAGTGAAGAGAACCTGGAGGAGGAGAAGAGCAGTGAGGATTTGTGCCAGCCGGCCGGCCAGGCAAGGAGTAGGTCAGGTGGGAAGGGTGGTTGGCTGGGGAGAGGGATCCTGGCTGCTCAGGTGGTTGTCACCGCTGCTGGCTTGGATGCGGGTGCAAGGGATCTGGCTCCACAATGCCTCCCTGCTCAGTTGAAGGTTTCGTTTCTGCCCTTAAACTAAGGCCAGCGCACGCAAGTGAGCCGCTCAGCCGGGCCACGGACACTATTGGTTCCTGCGCCTAGCCAACTTCAATTCCACGCTTTGCCCCACAGATGTGCAAACAAAGCAAACACCCCCCCAAGAATGGAAGCTTCTGGGGGCTATGATCTCTTTCACAGAGAATGGGTTTTTGAAAGTGCGCAATATTATGGTGCACAGAAGCTTCCACTGTTAGCATGAAAAGAAAGCTTTTGCAAGCTTCTCTCCTCTCCTTCAAAGGAAAGAAACTGCAGCAAGAGAGGAAACAGATTTTGCAAGGTAAGTGAGTCCGGCACGGCAGGAAGAAGCAGTTCTGAGGAGTAGGGGGGAGAATAGAGCGAATGTTGCAGACCCTCTACAGTCATTCATAAGGACAAACAACTGCATGGTGCTGCAATGTTTGTAATTTTGGGACTTGCTCGTAAACAATAGGGGGCGCTGATTGCATAACTTCGAATGAGTGTTAAGTAACTCGGGGATTACCTATATTAGGCATAAAAATATTCTTGTTCAAAACTGCATAAAATATATTCCTTTTCTCATGCCTCCTTGCAGTTAGTATCCATCTTTTTGAATCTTTTTTTTAAACAAATTTTATTGGTTTTTTAATTCTTAGAACAAAGTGCTCAAGACACACCATGGTGCTGGGGTAATCAAACATCCAGAAATAAAACCATATATGAATAACTCAAATCAATACATCAAATATTCCCTCTCTATTTCCTTCAAATAGCATAATATATTTAAAATAATCCATTTCTAATTTAAATTTCTATAAACCCTAAACCTGTTTTAGAGCTTTGTAAATTTACAATTACCATAATCAAATTTAACTTTAAATAAACACATTATCAATTCAGGTATCTCTTCCAGATATATTCTAGTTCTTGATCTCTTAAATCCTTAATTTTATCACAAGTCTCATTTATTTGTTCTTCCACTACACACTATATCTCCTATATCTCCGGTTCGTGGCGACCCCAGTCATGTTTGGAACTTCTCTCCACACTGGCCAGGTTTTCTTTGCCGGTAGACCCCTTAGTGGGTCGAAAGTCGACCTGGAGGGGTGACCACCAAGGAGGAGGCTTGCTGGTGACTGCGGGAGGGCGGCAGCTTCTCTCGTGGCTCCAGCTATCTCCTTATAGCCAATGGAGCAAAGATCGTCCTGCAAGATGGCCGATTACTCTGCTGCACCAGCTGAAAGTCACAGCTACATCTAAGCGTGATAGACCCACCATAGATGATCTGGGTGAGACCCCTTCTGCTCCTCTCTTCACCCTATTCTGGTTTTTTTTTTTTTTTTTGCCTGTAAAAGCTTTTGGAATTATTTTCCTGTCTTGAAAAAGCAGCTTTTGTATGCGTGGGAAGAAAGGCGCTGAACAAAAGGATAGAACAAAAAATTTTAAAGACTTCACCTATTCTCATTTACTTTGGGGTACAGAAAAAACTCTTTTCTAAGAGCTGTACTATTATTTTACACTGGAAGATTATTTCTTTTTCCACCTTTTCCTTTAAAAGATAGAAAAAGAAGAAAAAATGGTGTCTGCAAAAGATTTTTTTAATCTACTGAGGACATCTAGTGGCGAAAAGTTAATATTGCAACTGCTGGTTATTGTTTGGAGATGAGATGGACTTGACCTTCAAACTACTCTTGAAGATAAGCTGATGCAGCTGTGGGAATTGTGGGGTTGGATATTGCTTAACTTTTATTAAATACAGCCTCCACTAAAAGAAAAGAGGCGTTGTCTTACCTGAACGCCGTTTCTCAGCACGGAGATGGAGAATCCACGAATGGGTGTAGACTGTATTCCTGCCCAATCAGATCAAGTCAGCCAAAGTTGCCACGCCCATCCTGGACCATAGAAATCCTAGTTTTTGGCGCGAGCGCAGACGTTGACTGACCGCAAGACGCAGTGGCTCACTAAAATTCTGCTAACCCTGGCCTGGTGACCTACTAGGGTGGGAGTGGATACTCCATCTCCGTGCTGAGAAACGGCGTTCAGGTAAGACAACGCCTCTTCTCCAGCACTTGGAGATGGAGAATCCACGGATGGGACATACCAAAGCCTACTGTCCCTGAGGGTGAGTAGTAGAGTGGTCCGGTGTGGCACTTGGCTGTAATGCCTGTTGTAGGACTCTCCTACCAAATGATGCCTCAGCCGAGGCGAATGTGTTGATCTTGTAATGTCGTATGAAGGGGGACGGTGAAGTCCAAGTGGCCGCCCTACAGACCTCCTCGATGGACGCCTGGGTGGCCCATGCCGCTGAAGTGGCTGCGCTCTGTGTGGAGTGGGCCATGACGCGGGATGGAGCCGGCAATGACTCAGCCTGGTAGGCTCCAGCGACGCATGCTCTGATCCACCTGCCAATCGTGGAAGAGGAAACCCTCCGACCCCTGGAGGAGGGGTGGAAGGAGACGAAGAGGGCCTCTGACCTGCGGAACTCCGCTGTTCTTGCCAGATAGTGTCAGAGAGCCCTGCGGACATCCAGACTGTGCCATTGCCGTTCCAATTCATGTGATGGGTTGGGACAAAAGTCTGGCAGCACTATTTCCTGTGATCTGTGGAACAGGGAGTTGACTTTTGGGGTGAAAGTGGGGTCAAGTCGGAGGACCATGCGATCCTGGTGGAAGACGCACAGGTCCTCCCGGGTGGAGAGTGCTGCCAGCTCTGAGATGCGCCATGCCGACATGATTGCCACCAGGAAAGCCACCTTGTGGGTCAGGCAGTGGACGTCGCACGTTCCCAGGGGTTCAAATGGAGCCTTGGTAAGGGCCCGGAGTACCTGGGGTAGATCCCATGAAGGGTACCTATGTACCGTAGGGGGCTTGGAGTTCGCCGCTCCCTTCAGGAATGAGCGGATCAGGGGGTGATGCCCGAGGGGACCTGCGGGGCCACAGGTGAGGACCGTGGCCAGGGCAGCTACGTGCCTGCGTAATGTGCTAGGGGCCAGGCCTCTTTCCAGGCCCTCTAACAGGAAGTCTAATATGTGGGGGACTGTGAGGTCCGAGGTAGTTAGGTGTCGGCCCACGCACCATGACTGAAACTTTCTCCACGTGGCTTCGTAAATGCGGTTCGTGGAGGGACGGCGGGAAGCCTGAATCACTCTGATAACCCCTGGTGAGCATAGTTCCCCTGACAGGATGGAGCGCTCAAGTGCCAGACGGCTAGCTGGAGCCATTGGGGGTCCGAATGGAGGATGACCCCCTGGCTGAGAGATACTCTCTCTGGAGGGATTCACCAGGGTGCTGTTAGAGCTAGGCTCATCAGGTTGGCGAACCAATGTCTCCTTGGCCAATGAGGGGCCACCAGAATTACCTCTGCTTGTTCCTGAAGGAGCTTGCATATCATTGCTGGGATGAGGGATAGGGGCGGGAAGGCGTAGAGTAGGCCCTGGGGCCATGGGCTCTGGAGAGCATCCGACCCTTCTGCCGTGGGAGTCCGGTACCGGGAGAAGAACTGTGGCAGCTGAGCGTTGCTCGGGGATGCGAAGAGATCCACGAGAGGGAGACCGAAGCGGTAGCAGATTTCCCTGAAGACCCTCGGATGTAGACGCCACTCCGAGTGGTCCACAGTTGCTCTGCTCAGGATGTCGGCCTGTGTGTTTGACTCCCCTGAAATGTGATCAGCCTTGATGGAGGCCAGGTTGTGTTCTGCCCAAGCGCCCAATAGGAGCGCCTCTGTCAGTAAGGGCTGGGATCTGGTGCCGCCCTGTCGGTTTACATGGGCCTTGGCTGCCACATTGTCCATGAGGACCAGTACATGGCGGCCCCTTACCAGGCCATGGAATTGGCAGAGGGCTAGGTGAATGGCCCGTAGATCGAGCCAGTTTATGTTGTGGCGAAGGTCTGCGGGAGACCAATGGCCCTGTGCCCATAGCGATCGGAGGTGTGCTCCCCAGCCAAACAAGCTGGCGTCGGTTGTGTATTATTCGGTCTGGCTCCCTGAAGTATGACCCCTTGAGCGTGGCTCGCGATAGCCACCACGTGAGGGAGCGTGTTACTTGTTGTGGTAGCCTTACTCGTCGTTGCGAGGCGCTGAGGTTCTGCTTCTGGAAGGGGAGCAGGAACCACTGTAGTTCCCTGGAGTGGAGTCTGGACCAAGGGACGATTGCTATGGCCAATATCATCTTGCCTAACAATTGGGAGAGGCTGGCCAGGGTAGCTGTCTGGGACCTGCGTAGTTGGAGCACCGATTGTCTTTTACTGTTTCGGCGTTCCTCGGACAAGTATACTCGGCTTTCCACCGTATCTATGATGGCCCCTAGGTGCAGAAGTCTGGTCGTGGGGACCATGTGGCTTTTGGGGAAGTTTATGGAGAATCCATGGTCCTGAAGCAGCCCTACCACCCTTTGGAGGTCCGTCAGTGCGGCCTGGGCGGACTGCGACTGGATTAAGATGTCGTCCAGATAACATTGGACCCTTATGGGTATGAGTTGCAAGTGGGCTGCCAGGACTGACAGGACCTTGGTGAATACTCTGGAGGCTGATGAGAGTCCGAATGGGAGTGCCCTGTACTGTACGTGGCGTCCCCTGTAAGCGAACCTTAGGAACCGGTGGTGGGCAAGAGATGGGGATGTAAAGGTACGCCTCCGTGAGGTGTATAGACGTCAGGAAGTCCCCTTTTCTTACGCTTCCCAAGATGGAGCGGAGCGTTTCCATCTTGAATTTTCGATGCTTTAGGTGGAAATTTAGACCCTTGAGATCTAGGATTGCTCTCCATCCTCCTGATGTTTTTGGTACAACGAAGAGGATAGAATAAAACCCCCCGCCTCTCTGGTCCGCCGGGACCGGTTCTATGGCTCGGATGCTCAGCAGATGCTGAACGGCCTCGTTCATTAGGTTCCTCTTGGTTCGATTTCGCGGGGATGGGCAAGCTAGGAACCGGTTTGGAGGGTGGGATCTGAATTCAAGGGACAGACCGTGGTGTATGTTATCCAGGACCCACGCGTCTGTGGTGGTGGCCTCCCACTGGTGGGCAAAGAGGGAGAGTCTGCCCCCTATGGGAGGTACCGCCGGAGCGTCACTTGGCTCGGCGGAAGGGACGGCCGTTCCCTCAAAAGGGCCGCTTGCCCTGAAACTGCTGTCTGGGTCTGGCTGCCTGCCTGTCCGGTTGCCTATCCTGTCTGTCCTGTCTGGCTGAGAAGGAGGTTGAGGCCTGGGGGTAATTGTACCTGGTCCCTGCCCGAGAGGGTTGTCTCCTCTGGAAGTAATTGGGTCGCTTGTTCGGCCTCTTAAGGAGGTGATTGAGGACCTTACGCTTATCCCGGTTCTCGGTTAGGTAGGGATTTAGCGCATCCCCGAACAGCTTCCCTCCTTGATATGGTGCGGCCGAGAGCCGCCACTTAGACCTGGGGTCTGCTTGCCAGTGCTTAAGCCATAGCATGCGGCGGCCGGCTATAGTAGACGCCATGGCCCTGGAGGAGAACCTTGCAGCTTGGAGGGTGGCGTCTGATGCGTACTCAGTGGCCGACACCATCTTGCTGAGATCCTGGTGGGTACGGATGTCCTCCGCTGGGATGCGGGCCTGGAGTTGCCTGAGCCAGCGGAGGGCGGACCTATTGAAAAACGACACCGAGGTGGCCGCTCTGATGGCCCATGCTGTTGCTTGGTGGGACTTGCGGTACGTCAGCTCGCACTTACGGTCCTCTGCCTTAAGGGCCTCAGCGACGTCCCCG
Source organism: Bothrops alternatus (assembly GCA_034064705.1). NCBI lineage: Eukaryota > Metazoa > Chordata > Lepidosauria > Squamata > Viperidae > Bothrops > Bothrops alternatus. The sequence goes on from JARGCV010000085.1 coordinate 11,338,506, forward strand.
AGGATAGCCGTGGGGGATACTAGTGGCCTGAATGGGTCGTCCACCGCTGGTACTTCCAGCACCTCCTCTAACTCCTTGGCCACGTTGTACAGCTTCCTGTCGGAGCTACCTGGTAGGGGAATGGAGGCGGGAGAGACCCACTGCTTGCGGATCGCGTTTAAGAACATGGGAGGGCAAGGTATGCGGTGCTGGGCGGTCACCGGTTCAGTGAGGTTTGGGTCCGCTTCTGTTTCCATGGGACCCGGAGTGGTAGGAGAGGAGGTGTCTGTCCCCAGGTGAGCAGTGGTGGTCGCCTTGTGGAGCAAGGTGACGAAGAAGGAAGGGTTAAAGAGGCCGCTGAATGGGGGGGCTCTGGGGGGAGTTCCTCCTCCTCCTCTGACATAGGTATCCCCTGCTCTAGGTCGTGTGCCTGGAGCGATGACCCCTCAGAGCAGGTGGAACTGGCAGGGGAAGCCGGGGCATAGTAAGCCTCGGTCACCGGCTGTTGTATTGGTGGAGGTGCGGCCACTGCTGAGGTAGAGGCGTGCGCCCTGGCCTCAAGCGTGCGGTCCACCGCCTGTGCTATCAGCAAGGCGAGACGCTCCTCCGTGGGGAGACGGGCTCCGCTGGTCGGAGGCCGGCCGAGGTGGGAGTCCAGGTTGCCTCGGGGGCCCCATGTTGGGCCCTCGTGGCTAAAGATTGGGAAGCCGGGGAGATGGCTCCCAATCCCCTGTGCGCGGGGGACTGAGTGGTGTCTCCCGTAGACCATATCCCTAAGGGGCAGGCTGGTGGGCCTAGGGGAAGTTCCAGAGCCAGCCCCTCTTGTGGGTTTTCTATCCTGGCTCTTTTCTGTGCTCTGGAGAATTCCTTCTCCAGGGCTTGGTGTCTTCTGCTGGCCTTCTTCTCTGCCCTCTTAGAGGCTTTGGTATGCTTGTCCCTGCCCTTGGCCGCAGTAATGTCTGCGTTCACCCGGCTGGGTGGAGTAGGGTTCCTTGGAGCCGCTGGAATATGTGAGATGTCCGTTGTTGTGGGCGTAGGATCCTCCATTCTCTGATGCTGCAGGGGCATGATGGGGCCCCTGAGATGCAGAGAGAATTAACCACTGGGTGTGGCCAGACGCACTAGTGGGGCACCTGGGGCCAAGGTAAGGTTGCGCACGGATAAGCTCAGACGCACTGGTGGGGGCGCCTGGAATCCGGCTAGGGCTGTGCTGGGTAGGCACAGGCTCATGGTAGGGTACGCCCGGATCCAGATACCCGGCTGCACAACAGGCCCGGTTACGGTTATGCACGGATAAGCACAGACACACTAGTCGGGGCACCTGGAATCCGGCTAGGGCTGTGTTGGGTAGGCACAGGCGCACGATGTGGTACGCCTGGATCCAAATACCCGGTTAGGAACAGGCTAGGCCAGAGACACCAATTCTGCAGACACAATGTCTGATGTTCCCCCCCAAGGGAAGCCTTGGTGGGAGACGGAGGGAGCCCCTTCCCCCCTTGAGTGGTTGTGCTACGTTGAGGCCCCAAGGCCTAGTGCGGCCTTGTGGTGCCAGGAGGAGGCCGCTTGCTAGTATGTGGCTCCGCGGTTCCGGTGGGTGTAGGCAATCGCTGGATCCATGGCCTGCTAGGCCTGCGGATTCCCGCGGTCGCCTCTATGGCCTCCTGGGCTCCGAGGTCAGCCCTGCCGAACAGCTGGTCGACGTGACCGGCCTGTCGCGGGCTGCGTGGCCCAAGATGACGGCCGCCTGATTGGTGCAGCTCCCGGTTCCGGGGGGTAGGTGGAGCGCTTGGATCGGCGGCTGCTAGCCCAGGGGATCCCCACGCTCACCGCTCTGCCCGCCTGGGATCCTGGATCGGGCTCCGCTGGCCAGCTGATCGGCGCGGCGGCCTAACTCGGACCACGTGGTCCAAGATGGCGGCCACCTATTTGGACGGCCCCGCAGCTCCCGGGAGGGCAGGCAAGCGCTGGGTCCGTGGGCTCGCTATTCCCGGAGACACCCACGCTCACCGCTCTCACTGTCTGCCGAAGCTGTGCCGCCGCTGCCCAGCTGCTCGGCGCGGCTGATCTGGCTTCGTGAGGGAGCGATCGGCAGCTCCCCCCCTGCAATGGGCGGCAATGCTGGGACGAAGCTGCAGCCGCAGCTCCGGGATCGGCCTGGTGGTTTCTTTAAGAGAAACGGAGTTTCCTCCCCCTCCCCGGTTCCGCTTAGCGGTCGGGCCTCGTAGCAGGCTCCGGCTCACTTAGTTGAGGTTTGGCTACTCAGGTAGCCGGTTTGAGTCTTGGGGAGGGCTGGGAGTCGAGGAAGGGAAGGGAGAGTGCGGGGGAAGAAGAGAGAGAGTCCCCTCGCCTCAATCCTTATCTATTTCCTCCCATCCCCAATGGGGATCCTTCCTAAGGTGTAGTGATATTGTTAGCCTGCTAAAAATATCACTACTCAATAATTATATGGAAAATCCACGGATGGAGACTGTACCTGCCTAAAAGCCACTCTTGCACGTCTATCCTGGGTGAGATCAAGTCAAAAACTGGGATCTCTATGGTCCAGGACGGGCGTGGCAACTTTGGCTGACTTGATCTGATGGGCAGGAATACAGTCTATACCCATCCGTGGATTCTTCATCTCCAAGTGCTGGAGAAAAGGGACTCTCTTCAATAACTATTAAAATGGAGAAACCTCATTTACAATTAAACTGTAACTTTATATTGGAAAAGATTTAGGAGGCTACTGAAGAAATATGTGCTACAATGAAAGAGATTACTACAGAATTAAGAGCCAGAAGCCTTACTCTAAACCTTCAAACTGACTTTCAGACTACATCTGACCATTCTATAAACCAAAACATATTAGAAGAGAAATAAATTGAGATTAAAGAGGAATTTATTTTACCTTATAAGCATTTCATCTATATTTTCGAGGATCAGAAAAATCAAAGACTGAGATTTGAACCTTTAAAGCAATGAGGCTTTAAGGATAAGAGAAATAGACACTCAATGCAGAGGACGGGATGCTTTTTACTGTCTCAAATGACATTACCAGCAGCAAAGAGAGACCTATCAGCTGAAAGGGAAGTTTTGTTATGGAAACCTGTCTGGCACAAAAAGAAGGCCAGAATAAGACTGAAAAGAGAAATTTAAAATTATATGTAATGGATCAAAGGCATTATAGAATTGTGAACTGATTTAAGGATTAAGATTTAGAGTTAGAAGTAAGAGAAAAATGGGTGATTATTAGAATATATATCTTAAATAGATTAAGAATGTATTTTTTGGAATAATAGGTTATTTGTACGAAAACTACTATGTAATGGAATGAAGAAAATTGAAGAGGTGTTTTAGATCTGGATTGACTCAATAATTAATCGAGTATGTTAATTTAGTAAGATGATGTTTTTGTCTGATAATATGGATGTTATTAGGTATGATAATTAACTGGATGAAATTCGAATCTTGTCCAATCAACTGAAATGATTTAAGAGATTGATAGATTAGATATGTATAGGATAGACTAATATTTTATTTTTGAATCTTAATAGTAATATGGAGAAGACCACAGAATAAATGGAAGTAAACAGTTTTGTTTTGTTTGTTTTTTTAAAAAAAAACAACTGAAGACTTTTGTAAGAGAGAAGAGACCTTTTTGGTTATACTGCAAGGAATTACTTTTCTTGCTCCCTTTTAATTAAAAAAAAATAAAATAGGAGCAGGAACCAAGAATTTAAATAAATTTCAAATAATTAAAATGAAGTAACCTAAAAACCAAAATCATCTTAACATGAATAAGTCATAAAATGTTAGTCAATGTATAACATGAGGATCTTTAAGGTGATAGGGAAATATGGGAGATAGATTTAGGAATAAATTTAGCAGTAGAGAAATACAACAAACTAAGGTAAATGTTTCCATGTAGATCTATTCTGCCAAAGGATTTGTACTGAAAATAATTTATATATGGCATAGTATTCCAGTTAGTTTATCATATACGTAAGGACTTTTAGAAAAAGGGGGTTTCAAGGAATGAGGCTGAATTATTCATCATCAAAAGGCTCAGTTCGCAATAATAAACATTTCTGTCCCCTTCAAATGAAACTTGCATATAGATTCCTGATGCACAAGATACAGAATATTAAATTATTACAAACCTTGACTATTACATTTTGCATAATTGAAAATGAGATAAAATCAGAAAAGTATCAATTTTTATCAATGTTGTAAATCAAACAGCAGAATTTTCCTAATAAAAAATTATGAAAAATATTTCTCATTCTTCTACAGTAAAAAATGTAGTTATTTAGATTTTGTACAGTGAGGGAAAAAATATTTGATCCCCTGCTGATTTTGTACATTTGTTCACTGACAAAGAAATGATGTCTATAATTTTAATGGTAGGTTTAACAGTGAGACAGAATAACAACAACAAAAATCCAGAAAAACGCATTTCAAAAAAATCATAAATGATTTGTATTTTAATGAGTGAAATAAGTTAAAATAAATCTATTGTTAAAATTATAGACTGATCATTTCTTTGTCAGTAGGCAAATGTACAAAATCAGCAGGGGATCAAATAATTTTCCCCCCTCACTGTACATACAATGAATTCATGCCTATCAAAATTAAGAATAAATAAATAAAAAACTGTTTTTTGAGAAGTTCATCAAATGTTCATACTTACAGTGGTGTAACACTTTTAGGAAGTCCTAGTGCATTAACCGACATTGGAGGTGGCTGAGATGGTAGCATGGAGCTGAGGAAGGCTGCTGGAGACTGACTAGAGCTGGATAATCTGGGTGTTGGAGAAAAACTGCGGGAAGGTGAGGGGACAGAAGCTGGAAGAGGAGGTGGAGGTGGTGGCAGTGGAAAGGTATCTGCCACTAAAAAAGTAGATGTAGGACTAAAAACAGGGGGAGGGGGAGGGGGAGGAGGTGGGGAAGGAGACCACGGATGCTCTTCCTCAGGAGCAAAAGTCTGAGAGAAAGAGGGGACAGATGTTTTACCAAACTGCTTCTCAGAAGCAGTTGGAGACATTGGGGATGGGAGACTAGATGTGGAAGAGCCAGGTGATGGTGTTACATAGCTTGAAGCAGGGCTAATATTTTGTGCAGCAATAAATTGTTTAGGACGGGCATAGTTGAAAGAACTGGATGTCTGCATGGCAGGAGCAGAATGAGAATTCAAAATACTCATTTGCACAGGAGAAGGAGAATGGCTGGACTCAAGTTCTTGGAATGAAGATGGAGGGAGAAAAGTTGGGGACAAGGGAAGATTCTGGAGGAAACTAGCTTGCTTCTGATGACACCACTGGTCTGCTTCTTTTTCTAGCCGGATTTGGTTCTGTAGCTGCTGAATTCTTAAAGGATCCCTATATTAATAAAAGGAAAAAATAAAGAGCACACTGTGTATGAGAAAAAAATATCTGGAGGAGGTTAATGAATAGATATGCAATTTTTGTCTTATGCAGACACTTAAAAAGCCATAATTTTATGAAATATACAATATATAAACATAATTAGTAAACTGGAAGTAGAACATAGATTTGGGCTGCTTCTTAAGTTTTTTCACATTTGTCCAAGCAGACTATGAGAAAGTATATGTCAAAAGTAAAATGTCAATCTACCATAGAATGTTTCTATTTTTCCTTTAAAGAACAGTTTTATAGCTGCCATTTAAACAAGGGATAGGATTTTGAATAAAACCATCTAAGATTTAAAAACAAACATCAAGTGGTACTTTTCATAACAGTAATGGTGTTTTACTAGTATACATTATCTTAAATGATTTTCCATATTAAAAATGAAATAACACACTAAAAGAATGCCTGCATATACTTGAACCTAATTAGGTTGTTTTAATGGGTAGATTTAGCTTTAACAAGTACAGAAATGTGGATATTTTTTTAAAAGAAAACATTTGTATCCCTTATTTTTGGTTTACTTCTTTGTGGACGTTTAGATTCAGCAAATATTCTAAGCCAAGAATCTGGCTGCTTGGGATTTTCTGATACTTTTGCTTCTATAATGAAATAATATATTTATAATTTGTTTTATAGATGAGCATGGCCAATTTAAGTGTTTTCTATGCACAGTGGCCTCTAATAGAGGGCTTTTCAACCGATGGTACGCGTACCACTAGTGGTACGCGACCACCTGGCTGATAGTACGTGGTGTCGCCTTCCTCCTCCCCGTGACATTGGCTTCTTACCCCCCCTCCTTCCCAGCTCACTTGTTGAAATTGAAAACATTCTGCTTGGCGACGGCCCGCAGGAATCCTACTGAGGGTGTGCAAAGAGCACAGGCGCAGAGCAAGGCCCCACCCTCCCCAGGGACTCGTGCAGGATCCATGTTGCCCTTGCCCCCCTTCTTACTTCAGAAGCAAGCACGAACCTGAAGGGGATGGAGCTATCCACTCGCAGGTAGATGTTTGAGACCGCTCGCGTCGCAGCCCTGAGCGCCAACCTCACAACCGGCCCCCTCCTTCTTTTCCCTTCTCTCTCTCTCTCTGTTGCAGCCTCACTCTCTTCCATTTTCTTTTCCTCTTCCCCCCTCCTGTGAGCTTGCGATACCCCTCATGGCCCTCACGTTGCCTCCCCGGGCTCAAGTCTTTTCCCCCTCTCCTCTTCCCAAGGTGCCCGGCTTTACGGAGGAGAAAGCAAAGCAGCCAGACGGCGCGCACCCTCCCGGAGGAGTCATTCTGCAGCAGCAGGTGGGAATCGAGGCCGTTTGTTTTGCTGATGCTGATCAGAACAGTGACTCGGGGGCCTGCCGTGGGCAGGGGGCTGCTCCCTTGCTCCGGGCTCACTGAGCTCATCTCTGCACTCCCCACTTCCGATACCGATCGAAGTGGCCACAATGTTGCCGCACACTCAGTAGCCACCTCTCAAGCACCACCCCCCGCCCGGCACTCATTGGCCACTACACGTTTCCTGTCATGCGCAGCATGGTCTTATCGGGCCACGGCAGCGGTGGCTCGAGGCGATTGCCGGCGCCTTGTTGGTTCAGGCTGGCCACCCGTGATAACCATCTGATGGTGACTCAGGGGATAGCCATGGGCAGGGGCTGCTCCCTTGCTCCGGGCTCACTGAGCTCCGATACCGATCGAACATTCCAATGCCCGGACAGTGGTAAATCGATCCAGGCACCGCAGAAGCCACAAGCTGTGGGGGATCCTTACCGCCGCCGAAGCTGGCTACAACAGAGCGCCAGCCAGCTGCTTCAACCAGGCGCTGGTGGCCTTGGGATGCCCCTCCCATCAGTGACGTTGCCGCACCACATTCTGTGACACCAGGGAATCCCCGTCCCGCCAGAGCCGGCCACAATGGAGCATCGGCAAGCTGCTCTAACCAGACTCCGGCGGGCCATCCTAGGGTGTGCCAGAGTCCCGCACGCTGCCCGGTAGGCTGCCGTCAGCTGTTCTTCCTGCATAGTGCCGCACTCAGTAGCCACCTCTCAAGCACCACCCCCACCCGGCATTTCATTGGCCATTACATGCTGCCTGTCTCATCAGGCTGCGGTGGCCGCTCGAGGCGATCGCCGGTGTTTCGGCTCAGGCCGGCCGCCTGTCAGAATCTACATCCCACGATTGCTTGGCTCCCTCATCGTGTCCCCCCCCAAAGAAAGGGCATGGCTCTTCATGCAGGTTTGCCCCCTCACGGGGCTCCTGATTCCAGCGCTACCATAGGCCCCACTGGCCGGGAACGTGTGCCGGAGTCCCAGCTGCTGGGAAGGCGATTGGCTCGGTCCTCTCCCATCGCCCGCTCTGCCCGGCTCGAGCCTGGCTGGAGCACCGTTGTTACTTCCAAAGGTGACTGCTTCAAGGTCAAATGGGCAGCCCTCGGCTACTCCCCTCCCCATCTCCAAATCGATCCCCAATCGGAGAGAGAGAGGGAGGGAGGAAGGAAGAGAGAGAAAGAGAGGGAGAGAGAGAGAGAGAGGGAGAAAGAGAGAGGGAGAGAGAGGGAGAAAGAGGGAGAGAGAGGGAGAAAGAGGGAGAGAGAGAGAGGAAGGGAGAAGGGGCGTTGTTTTACCTGAACGCCTTTTCTCAGCATGAGGATGTAGAATCCACCGACGGGTTATCACAGCCTATCAGCCCAGCTTAGACTAGGTTCGAATTTTAGCTCCGCCTCCAGCCAGAAGTTCCTTCCGCTTCCAGTTTTTGACCAGGCGAAGCTTCCAAGACGAAAGTCAGACCTCGTGGCTCCAAACAAAAAAACACTCCAACAAATACGCCTGCCTAGACTGATTAGAGGAGGGCGTGGATTCTACATCCTCATACTGAGAAAAGGCATTCAGGTAAGACAACGCCCCTTCTCCAGCATGGGTGGATGTAGAATCCACCGATGGGACATACCAAAGCCCTACACTGTCCCCACGGGTGGGAGTCTAGGCTAGGGCCTCACTAGAAGAAACAACCTGCTGCAGTACTTTCCTGCCAAACGAGGCATCCGCCGCAGCAAACCGGTCAATCTTATAGTGCTTTACAAAGGACGACGGGGAAGACCATGTCGCTGCCCTACAAATCTCTTCCACTGAGGCCTGGGTGAGCCAGGCCGCCGAGGTAGCCGTGCTCCTCGTGCAGTGAGCCGTAATATTGGCTGGAACCGGTAATGACAGTGAAGCATAGGCCTTGGCTATGCAGGCCCTGATCCACCTGCCAATGGTCGAGGAAGAAACCTTCTGACCCATGGACGATGGCTGAAAGGAGACAAACAACGCCTCTGATTTACGGAAGGCCAAAGTCCTCTTGACATAGTGGAGCAGGGCCCTACGAACATCCAGGGTATGCCATCGTCGTTCCAGGCGATGGGAGGGATGCGGACAGAAATTAGGTAGTACGAGGTCCTGTGACCTATGAAACCAGGAATTGAACTTTGGTACAAAGGATGGATCTAAATGTAAGGTGACCTTGTCATCAGAAATGGTGATCAGGTCCTTTCGAACCGAAAGGGCCGCCAGCTCCGAAATCCGTCTTGCTGAAGTAATAGCCACAAGGAAGGCTACCTTCAATGACAGATAACGGAGTGAACAAGACCCCAGGGGCTCGAAGGGTGAAGAGGTCAAGGCCTGCAGGACCTTGGGCAGGTCCCAGGACAGAAAGCGATGGACTACTGGAGGCCGTACCGCGACTGCCCCTTTCAAGAAGGCGCCTACTGCCGGGTGTTGAGATAAGGGGGGCAGGTTTATCACAGGAGAGGACAGTCTATAAGGCTGCCACCTGCCTGCGAATGGTGTTGAGTGCCAGACCTCTATTAATGCCCTCTAATAGGTAACCCAGGATGTTGGGAATGGTAATGGAAAGAGGGTCTAACCCATGCCTACCGCACCAGGTAGAAAAGTTTTTCCACGTGGCATCATATATTCTGTTAGTGGAAGGGCGACGGGAGGCCTGGATAATCAAGATGACGCCGTCCGAAAAGGACTGTCTAATTAGTCCCTCCTGCTCAAGTGCAGAGCGGCTAGTTGTAGCCACTGAGGGTCCGGATGCTGAAGGTTCCTCTGACTGAGAGACACCCAATGCGTAGGGAATCTCCAGACTGGCAAGAGCAACAGGTCCACAAGGTCTGCAAACCACGGACGCCGTGGCCAGTATGGAGCAATTAAGATCACCTCCGCCTTTTCCAGGATCAACTTGCGGATAGTTGCTTGCAGCAACGGAGGGGGCGGGAAGGCATACAGCAGCCCCCGAGGCCACCGGCATCTGAGGGCGTCCGTCCCTTCCGCTCCCCGAGTCGGAAACCTGGAGATGAACCGGGGAAGTTGAGTGTTTGTCGGAGACGCGAAGAGATCCATTAAGAGGGCGGCCAAACCTGTCCAAGATTGCCTCGAACAGAGTCGGGTCCAGTCTCCACTCTGCGTGATCCACCGTGGCTCTGCTGAGGGAATCCGCTTGGCGGTTCGCTTCCCCTGATATATGTTCTGCCCTGATCAAACCTAGATGTGACTCTGCCCACAGGCCCAGATCCCGGGCCTCCTGCATGAGAGCCGCCGATCTGGTCCCTCCTTGTTTGCTCACGTGTGCCTTTTTGGTCACGTTGTCCGTTAGGACCAGAACGTGACACCCTGCCAGGCAGGGGGAGAAGTGGAGGAGAGCTAAGTGGATGGCCCGTAGCTCGAGCCAGTTGATATTGTGGGCCAGGTCCTGTGGGGACCACCTGCCCTGGGTTAACTGATCCTGGAAGTGAGCCCCCCAACCGAACTGGCTGGCGTCGGTGGTCACCGTGAGTCTGTCTGGTTCACTGAACAGTGTCCCCTTGGACATGGCGGATGATGTCCACCACCGGAGAGATGATAGAACCTGGAGAGGAACCCTGACCTTTCGGGACGACGCACTTTGATTTAACCTCTGAAAGGGGAGGAGGAACCATTGGAGACTTCTGGAGTGAAGCCTGGCCCAGGGGACGATCCCCATACATGAGACCATCTTTCCCAGGAGCTGGGACAACTGTACTAGGGTGACCGATTTCTGCCTTTGGATGAGTTGTGCAAGCTTCCGCATGCTTGCCCGACGCTCCTGGGAGAGATGTACCATGCCTGCCTCTGAGTCTATGACCGCCCCTAAGTGTAGCAGACGCGTTGAGGGGGCAAGGTGACTTTTCTGGTAATTCACGGAAAAGCCGTGATCCTGAAGAGTGCGTAGTGTGACCCGAAGGTCCGTGTGGGCGGCCTGGAGGGAACTGGAAAGGATCAAAATATCATCCAGATAACATTGGACGCGCACCGGCAGCGTGCGCAGGTGCGCTCCCAACACCGCCAACACCTTCATGAATACCCGAGGGGCTGAGGACAGGCCGAACGAGAGGGCCCTGTATTGGAAGTGCCGGTTCTTGTGGCAGAACCGGAGGAACCGCCGATGTTCCTGCCTGATCGGGATGTGCAAATATGCCTCTGTGAGGTCTATGGATGAAAGCAGGTCCCCTCTTCGGATGCTGGCCAGAATGGATTTGAGGGACTGCATTTTGAATTTTTTGTAGATCACATAGTGATTTAGTCTTTTGAGGTAGAGGATCGCTCTCCAACCCCCCGACGCCTTGGGCACGACAAACAGAATGGAGTAAAACCCCTGTCTTTCCTGACCTGACGGAACCGGTTCTATGACCTTTATCTCTACCAGATGATCTATGGCCAAGTTTAATAACCTCGCTTTTGATGGATTGCGAGAGACCGGGAGGGAGTAAAACTCTATAGCTAGGCCGTAAGTTATGGTCTCTCTTACCCAAGCGTCGGTCGTGGTTGCCTGCCACACTTTGCTGAACAGTGCCAGGCGACCTCCAATGGGGCTGTCCCAGGCGTCACTTGGCATGCCTGTAGGGCCGGCCCCCCGCACCTCAAAAGGGACGTTTAGAGAATTGGCCCCTGCCTGAGGCCGGGCGGTCCTGGGAGCGATCCTGTCTGGAGGAGAAGGGTCGCGAACTTCTGGGCCAATCCCAGGACTGCCCCCCACAAAAGGGCTGCCTCCATTCCCCTGAGCCACCTTGGCGGAACCCCTGCCTGCGGAACTCTTGTTGAGACCGCCTGTCCGATCTTTTAGAAGGATGGGCAAGGATTCTTCTCTTATTCTTATCCTCGATCACGTACGGATCCAAAATGGGCCCAAATAACTTGGATCCCGAATACTTGGAGGTAGACAATCGCCACTTTTTTCCACGTTTTGAGCCAGAGGAGCCTCCGGGAGGCCACCATTGCCCCAATCAATCTGGCTGAGTATCGAGTGGCGAACAAGGAAGAATCCGCCATAATTTACACAAGCTCAGCATTTAAGAGAAAATTTTTATAAAATGTTTTATAGATGGCATTTAGATCCAAAAAAATTATCACTTATGTATCCAAATATGCAACCTAAATGTTGGAGATGTGATTTTATGGATGCTACTTATTTTCATATCTGGTGGACTTGTAAAAAAATTAAGGCTTTTTGGATAAAAATATGGTGGATTCTCCAAAATATATTGAAAAAGCGTATTGAATTTTCACCACAGTTATTTTTATTAGGTATTATAAAAGACTGTACCACCGTAGAGACTAAATTGATTTTGAACTTGATTACGGCGGCAAGACTGTTGGTGGGTCAATATTGGAAGACATCGGAAACACCATCTATTGAAGAATGGACATTAAAAGTTATGAATTTGGCTGAAATGGCAAAGATATCTGCATATTTGAAAGACCACTCAAATGAACAATTTTTGATGGACTGGAAAAAATGGATAGATTATATACAGAAGAAATATCAATTGAAGGAATTATATTTGTTTTATAGTTAAATAATTACGTATAAGTAGTTTAGGGGGGTTTCTTGCGTTTTTACCCTGTATTCACTTTGGGAAGCCTGGGGGGGAGGGGGGAGGGTTTTAATAATAGTTATTTTATATTTTTTCAACTGTTTTGGGGAGTTTTTTTTTCTCTCTTTTTAGGTGGTAAGGGGTTGCTCGGGTGGCCTCCGGGCACCACATTGGTTGGAAGAAGAGGGAGGAGTGAAAGTCAGGCAGGTAGGAAGAAGGTATGAGGGAGAGTGTAGGTGGGAGGAGAGGATGGAATTGGAGAAAGGTTTAAGTAGGTTGTTAGAGGGAAGAAGAGTGGGTTAGTTTTGTTTTAGAAGGATGTGGTGGGGAGGGGGTACCGAGCAGTTTTGTTTGATTGTTTGCGAATTGTATATGTATATAATTGTTTACAGTTGAACTGTTATTTCATTTTTTGTTAAAAATCTTATAAAAACCAATAAAAATATTTATAAAAAAAAAAAAAAGGAAGAATCCGCCATGTGTTATGTCTGGCCTCTCTCAGCTCATTAAAATCCACGTAAATATGTCTTTAAGAGGTTTATTTAACATGAGTTCTCTCCAGAACTCCGAGGTGAACTGGGTTCCTCGGTCGGACACTATTTTGTCAGGCAAACCGTGTAGCCGGAAGATATGTTGAATGAACAGCTGAGCAGTGACCTTGGCTGTCGGTATTCTTCGGCAAGGAATGAAATGTGCCATTTTGGTCAGCATGTCCACCACTACAAAGACAACGGTGTAGCCGGCAGAAACAGGTAGACAAGTCAAGAAGTCCATGGAAATAGCTCCCCAGGGTCTCTCCGGCGTGGGTAAAGGCTGTAATAATCCCGGAGGGGCTCCTGTGGCATGTTTTGCCTGACGGCACCGTACACAGGAATTCACATAGGATTGCACATCATGGCGAAGTCTGGGCCACCAAAAAGTCCGAGACACTAAGTGAAGAGTCTTAAAGAAACCAAAATGACCTGCCGCAGGGTTATCATGGCATTGAGTCAGGATGAGACCTCGGAGTGGGCCTGCTGGAACATATAACAGGTTGCGGAAGCGTAATAGTCCCTCGGACAAGGTCCAAGGTGAGTCGGGACCCACCTCTTGTCTCTTCCGTATTGCAAAGTCATCTAGTTGTTGCGCTTCCCGAATCTGTCGTCGTAGATCTACCGGATCATGCACGGCTGCGATCGATTCGATAGGCAGAATGGTTCGAAGCGGTAAGGGATCCTTGATCTGTAGATACTCAGGTTTACGGGACAGGGCATCTGCTCTTTTGTTGTACCCTTTCGGAATGTAGGTGACTTTGAAGTTGAATCGAGCGAAGAACAAAGACCAACGGATTTGACGTTGATTCAATTTCCTGGCAGATTGCAAAAATTCCAAGTTTTTATGGTCAGTCCGAACTTCAACTTGGTAGCGGGCTCCTTCCAGGTGGTGTCTCCAGGTCTCAAAAGCAGTCTTGATGGCCAATAGTTCCTTTTCCCAAATGGTATAATGGCGTTCGGAGGGAGTCAGTTTCCTGGAGTAATAAGCACACGGGAACAGGGGGCCGCCATCTTGGCGTGTTTGAAGTAGCACGGCCCCTACTGCAACATCTGAGGCGTCAGCCTCCACTACAAAGGGACGACAAGGATCTGGATACTTGAGAATGGGTTCCTGAACAAAAGCCTTTGTGAGGGTCTGAAACGCCTGTTGCTCGGCATCGCCCCACTGGAACTTAACGCCTTTCCGTAACAGTCGAGTAAGGGGCGCAGTCAAGGCAGAAAATCTCGGAATAAATATCCTGTAATAGTTCGCAAATCCCAAAAGTCTTTGGACATCTTTTGCTTTACATGGTGGTTGCCAGGTTTGCAAGGCCTCAACCTTGCCAGGGTCCATGGCGATGCCTTGTGGAGAAATCACATGTCCCAGAAACTCAATGGTGGTTTGATAGAATTGACATTTCTCTAACTTGGCGTAAAGGTGATGCTCTCTCAAGCGTTGCAAAACTCGCCGGAGATGCTGAAGATGAGTGGCTCGTGACGGGGAATAAATCAGGATGTCATCGAGGTAAACCACCACAAATTGATCTAATAAATCCCGGAAGATGTCATTCATGAAATGTTGAAAGACGGCCGGAGCATTGGTGAGTCCAAAGGGCATAACGGTATACTCAAAATGACCATACCTGGTTCCAAACGCGGTCTTCCACTCGTCCCCCTCTCGAATGTGAACCAGGTTGTAAGCACCCCTTAAATCTATCTTGGTGAAGATGGTCGCTGATCGGAGACGGTCCATGAGATCAGGAATCAAAGGCAGAGGGTACCGGTTGCGCACCGTGATGGCATTGAGCTTGCGATAGTCACAGCATAGGCGTAAATCTCCGGTTTTCTTCTTCACGAATAACACAGGAGCTGACAAAGGCGAGGAAGAGGGACGAATGAAACCCCTGGCCAGGTTTTTGTCCACAAAGTCTTTCAATGCGGCCAACTCGGGTTCTGACATGGAGTAAAGGCGTCCCCTTGGAAGCTTGGCATTTGGTAGCAAATCAATGGCACAGTCATATGGTCTATGCGGAGGCAATTGGTCTGCCTCTTTCTCATTGAATATATCTGCAAAGTCCGCTAGATCGGCCGGCAAGGTGATGTCAGGGTGGGATGGTAGCTGGGCTGCACAAACTTGGCGTACGTGGTCTACGCATTGCAAACTGGGAAATGAAACAAAGTTCTGGGACCACACCACACAAGGATCATGGGTTCTCAACCAGGCTAGGCCGAGAACTAAGGGGAAATGAAGTCCCTTGGTAACATAGAATTGGATGGCTTCTTCATGTTGTCCTATGACCAGGCGTATGGGCTGGGTCATAAACTTGATCGGTCCAGATAACAACTCACGACCATCGATTGTCTCAACCAACATAGGCGGCTTCACGGAGCACAAAGGTATGGCATGCTGACGAGCGAAAGCTTCATTCATGAAATTGGTGGTGGCTCCAGAATCCAACAAGGCGTGGGCCGGAATGCCCTGGGCATGATTTCCCAGAAGTATATTGGTTGCTAGGATCAGATGTCTCGGAGGACCGGGGTCGTTGTCTGCGGAACTGGAACTGGGTTTGGCGCCTGCCCGACCCAATGTTTCCATTAGGCCGGGCTCTGGCCGTTTCCCGGCAAGGTGGCTTGAAACTGCTGAGTGGCAGGCCGAGCTGGAACAGGAGTAGGACCTGCCGTACCACGTCTTTTCTGGGGGCAGGCCATGACAAAGTGACCCATCTCTCCACAGTACAGGCACAAGCCCTCAGCTCTCCGTCTTGCCTTCTCAGCCTCGGTCAAACGAGATCTGGCTGCACCAAGATCCATGGGCTCATCTCTGGTCATGGGTGCAGGGCGCCTCTCAGTGTAAGCCGGCCATGTTTGGAAAATACGTCTGGGTGCCGGGATGGGTGGGGTGATAGGTAGGGTCTGGAATCCTCTGCGTGGTGCAGGAACTGGCTTGGCACTTCCGGTGACTGGAACCATCTGTTTGACCAGGCGGGCATCCATGGCTTGCGTTTGCGCCTCCATAGCCAAACAATGTTGGTATAATGCATCCAGGGTCGCGGGTATTACAGTAGTTTTCAATCCATTCAAGATCTGGGAAGACAGGCCATCTTGAAAGATTTCCATGAGAGCCTCCTCATTCCAATTAATTTCTTGAGCTAGGCGGTGAAAATCTGATATATATTCCGCTACGCAGCGCGATCCTTGACGTAGCTCTCGTATCCGCCGGGTGGCATTTTGTCTACGAAGGGGGTCAACAAATTCTCTTTCCATCAGCTGGCAGAATCCTGCATAATTGCGCAGAACAGGATCTTGTCCGTCTATCAGAGGAGACGACCAATCAGCAGCTGGCCCAGAGAGTAAACTTAAAATGAACGCTACTTTCGTTTCATCAAGCTGGAAATCTGCTGGAGTTGAGGCAATGAATGTTTTGCATTGGTTTAAAAAAGCTGGAAATTTACTACGCTCTCCAGTAAACTTATCAGGCAAGGCTAAATAGCATCTGTTTCGTCTGGGAGGGGGGGGCTGGAGCTGGGGCTCCTGCGGCTTGAATCTGCTGTTGCAAATGTCCAATTTGTTGCTGGAGAGTTTGAACTAATAGATGCAGAGCCGGGTTATCAGCGAGGAGTTCCTCCATGACGTCACTGAAAGGTCGGACTAATTTTCGTCTTTTTTTGTTTTTTAGGTCACGAGCAATCTGTTATGTCTGGCCTCTCTCAGCTCATTAAAATCCACGTAAATATGTCTTTAAGAGGTTTATTTAACACATTTCAAAAGGATTCATTTCAAAGCAAGCTGCTGGCATTTTTTGTTGGCCGGAACGACCAAATCAGATCTATTTACATTTAGATAAACATGCTCTCCTCCTCCTACTTCCCAATTAACTTACTCTTTCTTTATCACATTGTCCAAGACCTCATTATTCTTCGGTAGGTTTTCAAAACACCAGAATTCCAACGCACTGCAAAAGTTTTCAAGCCTCTCCTTGATTAACGTTGCTCGTGACAAGGGCGTAGTCTCCCTTTCCCCTTCTAATATAGTGTCCGATACGTCACTTCCCCCCATTACTTCCTTTTTCCAGTTAACTGACACCTTCGCTTATCAAACCTTCGGAACCTCGGATCAATCCATTTATCTTCTTGTTCTAAATCTGACTCATCATTTTGAGAGTCTGATTCAGAATGCATACAAAGCTCCTCATTGTCTGACTCGGCTGCCGGGAGGGGAAAATACCCAGAGGGGCCTGCTTGTGCTTCATCATCCTCTGATATGTCATCATCCAGTCGTGAGACACCCACAACACCATGTATTCTGCCGCCGTCAGCAGCTTAGTCAGCGTTTTCTGAGTACGTACCTGGTCAGGTGGAACACTTGCCTGTAGTTCCCGAAGCCACATAATCGATGCCCTGGCAAAAAGGGAGGCTGAGGAAGCAGCCCTGATAGACCAGGCTGGAGGATTGGTGAGCCCTGCGGAGCGAGAACTCCATTTTCTTGTCCTCCGCTTTCATGGCCTCAGCCATGTTCCCTGGGATGGCAGACGTAGAGAAAAGGGAAATTAGAGGCTCATCTACCAACGGCACCTCCAAGAGAGAGGCAAAGGGGGAAGAAACATTAAATATTTTTTCTCCATATTGTTTGGAGAAGGGACCGTCGCTAGTGACGCCCACTGGGACTGCACCGTGGTGCGAAACACCTTGGGGCAAAGGATCTGCAGCTCCTCTGACACTGGAGGGAGCAAGAGAGGGTTGGCACCATCCTCCTCATCAGAGGAGGGAGACTTAACCTCCTTAGCCCTTGCCGATAGGCTCAGGGTGGCACAGGTCTTGAGGAGGAGGGAACTAAAGGAAGAGGGATCGAATAAACCTGAGGTCGAAGCCTGTTCCGGAGCAGGGTCCTCATCTTCCGACATTAGAAAGTCCGTCATCTCCAGGTCCTCAGATCCCTCCTCTGCTATCTGTGAAGAAGTCTCAGACACACCAGAGGCTTGGGTAGCTGCCCGCCCCTTGCGGAGAGGGAGCGCTGAGGAGGAGAAGGACCCTTGGGGGAAAGAAGAATCCCTGGAGGAAGCCATAAATTGGTCAAATGCTTGCTGCATGAAAGAATGAAATTGGTCCCTAGTACTGGGCCTTGCCTCAGTCTGGGTGATTGCATAATCAAGGTGTTCAGGAGAGGATGGAATGGAATGAGGGGAACCCACCTGTTCAGTTTCCCCCTGAGGAGACCATTGCCTAGGTTGCTGCCCAGATTCCAAATGAGGCTCAAAGGGAATAGGGGTGTCCAATGGGGCGGGGGAAACCACTTCAGCCCCACTGGCTCTGAGCCTCTGGGCCTTGGAAAACTCTCTTTCCAGCGCCTGATGCCTCCTCATGGCCTGTCGCTCGGCTGCCTTCGACGGCTCCTTAATCAGGTGCTTTGTTTTAGCCTTCTTCTTGCCCCCCGTTTCCAAATCAGTAGATCCGCGTTTATGCGAAGTAGGGGGGTGCCTGAGCCTTGGTTTGCCTGGGACAAAGCACTGTCTGCCATCGCTGTCTGGAAGGTCCAGTAAAGGTATCCAAACAAATGGGGGCAGAAATTCCAAGAGCGCAGATCAAACAGGCAGGTAATGCAGAGGCCCTCTTTCTGCACACATGCGATGGCAGTTACAGTCAGACAACTCGCTTAAGTTCGTCTGCGAGGCCGGGTGACTAAAGGTCACAACTACGTGGAACAGGAGGTATTAAATCCCCTAATAACTGAGCTCACTCTCTCCTTGCTAAAATTCTAAGAGCACACAATCATAAGTAAACCACTTACGAAACAAGAGAATCACTCCGGATGCAATCTGGGTCTGCTGAGATCTTCCCCCCAGTCAGACCTGACTACTGCAGGCACTATGGGGGCGAGGAACCAAGGTCCCACAGCGATGGAAGCCTTTACCGGCAAAAATAGGGGAATTGGAATGCTTGGTGAAGGAAAATAATATTGATATTATTGGCATAACAGAAACCTGGTGGACAGATGATAACCAATGGGACACAAGGATTCCAGGTTACAAATTGTATAGGATGGACAGGAGAGGGAGAAATGGTGGTGGTGTGGCCTTGTACATAAATGAGGAGTTAGAATCTCATGAACTCGAAATTCAAGAAAATTCAAACTCACCCACAGAAACATTGTGGATAAAAATCCCAGGACAGGAAACTAATCTGACGTTAGGGATCTGCTATCGCCCTCCCAACCAAACTCCAGAGGCAGATTGCTATTTGGAAAATGAATTTAAGGAGGCCTCAAAAAGAAATAGGGTAGTCATAATGGGGGATTTCAACTATCCCCAAATAGATTGGATAAATTCTTGTTCTGCACATGAAAGAGAGACAAGGTTCCTCGACATGTTAGCCGATTATTCCCTTGAGCAGATGGTCATGGAACCAACCAGGGGAAAGGGGATCCTGGACTTGGTTCTAACTAACGCACAGGATTTGGTTCATGATGTCTTGTAACCGAGCCCATAGGAACCAGCAATCACAACACAATAACCTTCAACTTAACCATGGATAGCAAATTGTCAGTGAAAACTAACACAGAGACCTTAAACTTTCACAGAGGGAATTTTGACAAAATGAGGAAAATAGTAAAGAAGAAACTAAAAAGAACAATAAAAAAGTCAAATCCCTCCAAAATGCTTGGAAACTGTTTAAAAATATGTTACAGCAGGCTCAAATAAAATGCATTCCTAAAAGAAGAAAGAGGACTGGAAAGTCCAAGAGGATACCAGTATGGCTTACGAATGAGGCAAAGGAGGTTATTGGAAAGAAGAAATCCTCAGAAATGGAAGGCTCTTCCTACCGAGGAGAACAGGGGGGAATCACAAACTCTGGCAGACCAAATGCAAGGCAATAGTCATGAAAGCCAAGAGAGACTTTGAGGAGCATATAGCCAAGAATATTAAAAATAATAACAAAACCTTTTTTAAGTACATCAGAAGCAGGAACCCAACCAGAAAATCAGTTGGGCCACTCGATGACAATGGTCAGAAGGGGATAATCAGAGAAGACAAGGAGATTGCTGAGAGGCTAAATGACTTCTTTGCCTCCGTTTTCACTGAGGAGGATAGAGAACATTTGCCTGCCACTGAATTAGTTTTCCCAGGGAGGGAAATAGAAGAATTAAACCTGATAGAGATAAACAAGGAAGATGTTCTTGCATGCCTTTCTAAACTAAACGTCAACAAATCGCCGGGTCCAGATGGCATCCACCCTAGAATTCTCAAGGAACTCAAGTGTGAAATTGCTGAACTTCTAGCTAAAATATATAATCTTTCCCTAAGATCAGGCACTGTACTGGAGGATTGGAGGGAAGCAAATATAACCCCGATCTTCAAGAAAGGATCCAAAGGTGATCCAGGAAACTATAGACCAGTCAGTTTAACCTCAGTTCCAGGCAAACTGATGGAAACCATTATTAAAGATAAAATTACAGGGCACATAGAAAAACAGGCATTGCTGAAAGAAAATCAACATGGTTGCTGCAAAGGCAAATCATGTCTTACTAAGTTGTTAGAATTCTTTGAGGGTGTAAATAAATACATAGATAAAGGGGCCCCAGTTGATATTGTATATCTTGACTTTCAAAAGGCTTTTGACAAAGTCCCTCACCAAAGGGTCCTAAAAAAGCTCTCCAGCCACGAAATTAGAGGACAGGTCTTGTCCTGGATTGGTAACTGGCTAAATTGTAGGAAGCAAAGGGTGGCAATAAATGGACAATTCTCTGGATGGAAAGAAGTGAGAAGTGGTGTACCCCAAGGTTCAGTTTTGGGACCTTTACTTTTTAATTTATTCATCAATGATCTGGATGTAGAAGTTAATAGTGAGGTAGCCAAGTTTGCTGATGACACTAAATTGTTCCGGGTTGTGAAAAGTGAAACTGATTGTCGGGAGCTCCAGAAGGATCTCTCGAAATTGTGTGAGTGGGCAACAAAGTGGCAAATGCATTTTAACCTAAACAAGTGCAAAGTTATGCACATCAGGACAAAGAACCCCAATTATACTTACCAACTGATGGGGACCAAACTTTCTGAGACAACCCAAGAAAGAGATCTTGGGGTTTTGGTGGACAGCTCGATGAAGATATCAACCCAATGCGCAGCAGCAGTAAAAAAAGCAAATTCCATGCTTGGCATGATTAGGAAGGGAATCGAAAATAAGTCAGCAAGTGTTGTATTGCCTCTGTACAAATCGATGGTGAGACCACACTTGGAGTACTGTGTACAGTTCTGGTCACCGCACCTCAAGAAGGATATAATGGAACTGGAAAAGGTGCAAAAAAGGGCAACAAGAATGATCAAGGAAATGGAGCGCCTCCCTTATGAAACCAGATTGCAACGCCTTGGTCTCTTCAGCCTTGAAAGACGGCGTTTAAGGGGTGACTTGATCGAAGTGTATAAAAATCATGCATGGGATAGAAAAGGTGGATAGAGAAAAATTATTTTCTCTATCACACAATACCAGGACAAGGGGGCACTCCCTAAAGCTCATAGCTAAGAAAGTGAGGACAAATAAAGGGAAATATTTCTTCACCCAGAGGGTCGTTGATTTATGGAATTCACTTCCAGAAGGGGTCGTGTCAGCTGTCAGCCTTGACAGCTTCAAGGCAGGGTTAGATAGATTCATGGATGCCAAGTGTATCGGTGGTTCTTAAAAATGGATGTCCATGTGCCGCCTCTATGTTGGTTGAGGCAGGCAGGATTCCCTTGAGTACCATTTGTTGGGGGTCAAGGGAAAGGGAGGGTTTTGCCTTCTCTTTCTGCTCAAGATCCCCATGTACAATTGGTGGGCCACTGTGTGACACAGAATGCTGGACTCAATGGGCTTTGGCCTGATTCAGCATGGCTCTTCTTATGTTCTTATGTTCTTATGTACCGGCCTGAAGGCCTTCGGCCACACTCCGGGCAAATTGGCGAGAAGCCTTATGATAGAGGGCCCCGGCCACACTCTCCAAAATGGCGGCCCGGGCCTGTCCGGAAGTCCAGCTGCCCTACCAAGATGGCGGCCTCTGCTCCCCAGGAAGCTTAGGCTGCCCTTCCCAAGATGGCTGTCGCCAGAAGGGTGCTCGGCCTACTAAAATGGCCGCCCAGGAAGCTCAGGCCGCCCTTCCCAAGATGGCCACCACCCGAAGGGTGCTCGGCCTACTAAAATGGCGGCCACGCCCAAATTTTGGCGCCCGCACTCGCTCACACGCGGCTCTCAACGGCCGCAACCAGCCCCAATGCCGACCGGCGAACGGCGACTTAGAAGGACCCCACACTGGACACGACCGTTCGCGAGCCAACCGGCGCTCTCTTCCCTGCTCCGAGCCCCCACTTGCTTTTAGAAGTCTCGGCACGCTGTCCGGGAGCCGCTTCGTCTGTCGAAGCCGGGCGATGGAAGAGTCCTCTGAAACGCTCCGGAGCACGAATGAAGGTAAAATTGGGCTCAGGCAGCGACAGAGAGCCGAGGGAAGTCACCCCCTACGGCTCCAGCGGCCCAAGCCCTTGAGGCCTGGGAACTCCAAGGCCTACCTTGCAGCCAAATTCTGCCTAAACAATCTTAAATTTGAATGCAAATTTTAAGTAACCGACCAAATTTAGATCTAATCGAAATCAATAGGAATCAAATAAACCAAAAACAAGCGAATTAATAGAAACTAAACTAGTCTAACCGAGGAGCCAACAAACTTGATGTTGCCGGGCTGAAGACTAGGTCAAAAACTGGAAGCGGAAGGAACTTCTGGCCGGAGGCGGAGCTAAAATTCGGACCTAGTCTAAGCTGGGCTGATAGGCTGTGATAACCCGTCGGTGGATTCTACATCCACCCATGCTGGAGAAAGAGAGGGGGGGGAGAAAGAGAGGGAGAGAGAGAAAGAGAGCGAGAGAGAAAGAGAGAAATAGAGAGGGAGAGAGAGAAAAAAAGAGGGAGAGAGAGATTAAATTAATACTATGGTTCTTAAGTGAATCTGGTTTCCCCACTAACTTTGCTTGTCAGAAGGTTGCAAAAGGGGATCACGTGACCCTGGAACAATGTGACCATCATAAGTATGAATCGGTTGCCAAGTATCCGAATGTAAATCACATGACCCTGGGGATGCTGCAACGGTCATAAGTGTGAAAAATGATCATAAGTCACTTTTTTCAGTGCTGTTGTAACTTTGAACAGTCAGTAAGCAAACTGTTTTAAGTCAAGGACTACCTGTACTTTATCACTTTTTTCCATATATTTTTTTTGGTCATCAAGTTTTTGACACCTTTTTAGGTGACTCATGGTACTCAAATTCTGCCATATTCTAAAAGTGGTACAATCAGTGAAAAGGTTGAAAAGCCCTGTTCTAGAAAGTATCATTCAGACCTGAAATAAACTAAACTGGCTTTACAATTCTACTGCTGACTTCCTCATATCAGTTAAATGAGACACAAGTCAGCATTAGGGTGGATGCCATGCTAAACCACAGAGAACATGGAAAGAAAATTAAAGAATTCAAGCCAGAGAATGTAAAGTGGAAATGTATGATCCAGAAACTGATGCCAGTATCTGGCCTATGAAGATTCCACTTAGATGATTTCTAGCATCTGGAGTGGGGAAAAGTCCAAGAGATGGCAGTCAAGTAATTCCAACATGTACACAATGAAAAATAGTTCTGTTTCCCCAACACAATAGTCCAGCAAAAGAAGAAGAGAATCTTAACCCCAGAAAATGAGCAAGAATTCAAATAATTAAAAAAGGGAATGTCTTATGGTTATGGTGTGTATAAATATGACAAACAAATTTCCATAAAGAATTATGTATGTAACTTGGTTTAGGACTGTTCTGGTTATTTGCTCTGACCACATAACTCAGCTAAGTTATTGAGAAATTGCTGCAACCAGGCCACAAAAATTAGCATTTTACAGTTAAGAGTCCCAAGAAGATAAGGATTGCTAAAACAAGAAACCTAGTTCCACTAAATGAATTGTTGCCCATCACCATTAAGCAAGTCCAACAAGACTCATGTGAAGTGGGCTTAAAATACTGCATAAAGAATTTGACCAGATTTCACAAGCTAAACTTTATTACTAGAGACAGTCATAAAGCAATATTAGATATAGTTGTGGTACACTATGTTCCCTATAATAATCAAATATCTGTTGAGTCCCCCAAAACACAGCCTTTGATAATAAATTTTGTAAGGATCTCAGATTAAAAGCAATATAGTAGAGATACATGGGGATCATTTAATTAACAAACTCCCCATAAAATGGTACCTCATGAACCCATATTATCATCCTTCCAGGCCACATCTGTTGATAACAATCTGAAGTGAAATAAAAGAATATATGAGTGGTTTTTTTTTTTCAAAATAATGAGTATATGGTCACAATCGAAAACCAAGTTAGCTGCCATCAACCATCCAGCTCAATGTTCTAGGTTCATTTTGTTCTGTGCTAGGCTGTGACCATAGAGAAGAATTCATTATAATGTTACGAAAGTGAGCTATATTTTTAATCAAGTCAAAATGGCATTTCAGCCAATGAACAGCCATGATAAGAATATTCTGCTCCAATGCTATTTCTGATACCAATTTTCTTGCCTTGTGGTCATGAAACCTGCAACTGTATTCAAGCCTGCTTTCCTTTTTTTTTTTTTTGTTGCTGTTATCTGCCAATGAGGTTTCCAGCTAATGTTTGTACACAGGAAACCAGAAGCAGCAATAAGCCAGGAACTTGTGAGACTCACTGGTATCTCCAAGCAATTTTTCCATTTACAGGAAGTATTTTTCGTATTGCTATAATGCTGAGGTTATTTTTTTTCAAAACATGCACCATTTAGATAACACAGGAAGAAAGCTATGTGAGTTGGGGTGTGTGAGCTGGATAAGAAAATAGGAGATGGGGGGGGGGAGAAAAAGACAAAGTATTTTGTGGAAGGGGGATTAAAAAAGATCTGAACTACAGATCGAAAAGAATGGGGTGGAATTTAACAGGGAGAAATGAAGAGGTTATACGTGTACATAGGCAAAATGGTAGGCCTAATTAGAAGATGGGGGGTTGGCAGTAGCACCCATGCAAGTGATATATCTACCCAGAAGTCTATCAACCATACTACACATGAGCCAGCATATGGTGCAGTTGCTAAAAAAAGGCAAATTTTATTTTTGAGTGAATTAACAGGAACACAAAGTCCAAAAACAGGGCGGGTGGGTGCAAAGTAGCTGTTCTACTTTGTTACATCTTTGGTCAGACCTTGCTTGAAATGCAATAAGTCTGGAAATGACAAATTTGAGAGTATTTAGAAGAGAGCTATGAGAATTGTTAAGGGGTTTAAAAACCAATACCTTTGAGGAATGCTGACAGAATCCACTCATAATTTTCCTAAAGGAGAGAGAAGATAGCAGTCTTCAAATACCCTTTTCTCAGGAAGAAGAAGGAAAGGATCTATATTCAGAGGGTAGGACCAGAACCAATGGATTAAAACTACAAGGAAACAACTTCAGACTAGACATGTAAAGAAACTTCAGCAGTATGAGCTGTCAGACAGTGTAACAAGCTACTACATGAAGCAATGAGTTCTTTTTGACCAGAATTGTTTTGCAACAGAGTCTGGATAATCATCTGTCAGAGAGGCTCTAGTCTAGTGGAACAAAAAGAGATTTGGACTGTGACCTTTAAACTCCTTTTCAACTCTAACTATACTTTCATTCATCTATACTTCATAATAATGTAACTATGGTTACCATATTTTCTTGGGGGGAAAAAGAGACAAACTTGAAAAAGGGCAAAGTCTGAAAGAGGTTCATAAAGATAAAAGGTTTGCTTATAACTTGCTTTGCAAATGGAAATTGAACAGCAAAATCAAGAAAAAATGTACAAAAATATATATTCTAATAAAAAATCTAAATTAAACAGTACATATTAATTTATTTTAAAAAGGCAATTCAATTTCCATTTTTTTATGTGAATGCAAAAGATCATGCATTTAGCAGTACCATTTGTATGATAAACTTAAATGACCATAATAAAGAACATGAGTTTTTCAAACAACAACCCTTAAACAAGAGCTTTTTGAAATAAAGGTCTGTAAATATATCTTAAAACAGGAGTCCCCAACCCACAAGCCCACTACTGGGCCGTGGCCTATTCAGAACTGGGCCACGCAACTGGTGGGCTAGTACGCACCCATGCACACCTTGATTTGCGCAAGTGGCAGGCTGATGCACATGTGCATGCAGCTCAACGTGCACAAGTTCAGCTGTGCATGCATGCACGTACATGGCAGCCTGCTGCTCGCACAAGTTGAGCTGTGCACATGTGTGCCGGTCCATTGCTCATGCGACCTGATGCCCCTCTCCCCCCCCAGCTGGACCGCCAAGCCACAAAGGTTGCGGATGGCTGTCTTAAAACACATAAATTAAGACAATTTTTAATCCTAGGGCTATGTTTTAATATATTTTAGGCACTTTCAGGTGGCTTGGGCTACAAATTCCGTATTTCCTATCATCACAGCCAAAAATCAAATATAGAGATTGTAATCTTAATATATCTGAAGAACATCCAGTTCATTAAGATTACTAAAGAAATAGTCAAATTAATGAGAAAGATTAATAAATTTATGCTGCTGTAACAAGTGGAAGAAAAGAGAACAGGGGAGAAACAGCAATTTTCTTGAGATGGAAGAAGCCACACCTAACACTTTTTTTTCTCCTTTTAGGTAAAATTTTAGCTCAAGAAACCAATGTTGTAGGAAATATTCACGTTTACTTAGCAAAGACTAATAATATTCTTTCGCCAGTTTTATATAACAATGTTTACAGACGTTAATGATGATCATTTAAATTTCATGACATGATACAATCATTATAAATAAATAGGACCTTTCCAAAGAATTGCTATTCTGGGAACTAAAACAGTATCAGTCAAACTTAATTAGCTAAAATCTTTACATGTAATCCAGTTTTCCCAATAAAGAATCAGTAATGACAGGTCTGGCTAAATAATGAATTCAGAATAGAAGCATGTAATTTTCAGCTTTACATTGTGGATCACCTCTATCCCAGTACAGTTTTGAACAGGCTTTTCTGCACAATAAACCTATGGCAAAATTAAGTCTTTTGAATTGCCCAAAAATATGGTTCTAGTTGTGGTTCTGAAATGTGGAATGATAAATAATCCTCTGAAAGCAATTTAATATTTGTCTATGGGAAAAAATATGCCTTTCTTTTTTCAAGAACTTAAAGTACCACTTAAATGTACATTTGCTTGCTGATAACTTACACTTTATGATGTCACTGCTCCCATGGAAACCCTTTTGTCCACACAAATGAAGATCTCATCTGCCAGTAGAAAAGCATGGGAAACTAAGAGAAGAAGCAATACCTTGAATCTGACAAGATCAAAGCTGCTTAGAACACTACCACTCTATGGCCCTGAGTGCAGCTCCATCTTAACACATCAAAGATGGCTCAAAACATCGACTGGTTACACAGTAAGGCAGAAGTCTGTAAAGTAAGTCACTACAGCCCTAAAGGACACAAAGAGCTACATTGTAAAATGGTCAGTTTTATTGATGTGCCCAGTTTAAATATAAAGGATAAAAATCAAAGAGAATACAACCAACTTGATTTGGGTAATCTAGAGGAAAGAGAGGTTATTGTAATAAAAAATAATGACAGGAGTAATCCCAACAATATAGAAGGTGCAGTTTGCCTTTTCAAGCAAGGTTCTTCTGAACAACTCAATGTTGTGAGCTGGATAAGTAACGATCTTCAAAAATATGCAACTGGATTTCAATATGGACTGACACCAGCAAGTGGAACTTGTAAAAATCAGGCTTATACCATATCAGCTGATAGGTTGACTACCAGCCATGAAAGAAGCTCAGAAAATCCTTCTTATGTCAATAAACTTTGCTCCCTACTTGTTCAAAAGGCATGCCAGGAGATCAAGCACAAATTGGAAGGTAGCAAAAGCAATGTACGCACTCCCATCAGTGGTGAAAACAAGACTGCAACTTCAGGGTCTGATAATGTTTCAGAAAAGCCCTGGTTTCTGGACTTGCATGCAAAAGACATTTTTGGAATGGCTCTGAAAATGATGCAGCAGCACATACTAGAAAAAACAAGGGAAGCTTCTTGTAAAATAAATGCCAGGACACCTAACTACACTCACAAAGATCCAGCTAATGATTGGGCTACGGAAAGCCAAAGACCCAAATGCACTCCAGGAACCAGTGGGACACAAGAACCTCTTTTGAATGAACCACCAAGGACAAGTATATCAGGTATCCTTTTGTCACTCATCCAAAAAATTTTGCGTGATGCTGTTTCAAATCTGGATGACGGTTCCAGTGATGCATACCGGACTTATAAGCAGGCCCCACTTCATAAATCAGGCTCAGGAGGGAAAAGACCTTATTAAAAACAGACTAATGGAACATGGGATGTATGACAATATGGATCGAATAAGCTGACAATTTATTGACCAGTTGGTATAATCTGTGATGACGTTGAACCAGCTCATGGGTGGAGGCACTCAATGGTTCTAACTTAGCGATTGATGACAAGCAGCAGTTACAACTGCTCATCACAAATCTTGGAAGGGCTAAAGAAAATATTTCTTCTATAAGAACATATAATAGAAAACAACTGGGTTTAATCCATTCTGGAAGCAATGCTTAAAAATAATAGAAACTCAATAATTTCCAGAACAGAAGTCAAGTGTTACCCAGGAAATACAAGCTTTCTAATGTGTTATCCAACCTATCTGATATTTCAAATAAGCAAAGTGGTGAATTGTCTCAGAAGAGTTACAGCAAGCAAGATATGCTTCAGGAGCTAATAAGATACCTAGGAAACAACTGATGGGTACCACTCTGAGATAGAAATTTCAGTGCAAATTGCTTGATTAGCTCTTCGCAGCAACTCTTCCCTTGCTTAATGCTTCAATCCAGTTTAGGCATCTAGACTCAAATTTTCTCTGATGTGACAGCTGCGATCATAGTTTCAGTGTGGACCATAGCAATAAACAACATCATTCACAATGAGTTCAACTGGTAGATAAAATTGTAGCTAGGAAAGATCATCCATTAAATACATTGTAAAAAAGTGAGAAGACAGGCTGTTCTTTTAATCAGTTCATTATCACCTAGACTAGAGCTTCACTGATTTATGCAGTAATCTAAAAATGCTGCTCTCAAAAAAAAAAAAGTCAGAAGATTGTACAAATTCAGGCAAATATGGTTGCTTCATTTACTTTCTTAAACTAACCTGGACATTTATTCCTAAACTTAGTATTTTTTTTAAGCAAAGTTTGGAAATGAGATAGGAATATAGAACATGAGCACATATAACTTATGGGACAGAGTTTCTTGACTTTGAGAAGTCAATGGGCATATCAACAATTTTAAAAGTATTTTAGTTGCCTTCCCTTGGTGGATGTGAGGCAGGTATAAATTATTCTTTATCAGAAAGCATAATAGATAATAATGTGCTCCGCCATCTTCTCTGGGAAACTTCCTACAAGCTCTAGCTTACTTTTTCTTCTGGGCTAGCAGGAACACTTCTAAACAGAGCACTAGGATGCAGCTCCCCATCATTTGTAAATTCTAACAATGTTACTAATCCCATCTGTGTGCCCCCTCCTCTCAGCAAAGCATTCTTAGAAATAAAGATGTCTGACATTTTGCTCTGCTGCATGCTATGTATCCATATGTTTCTGTAAAAATATTTAGAAAAGAAATCAGACATAAACAATATCATTAATAGCAATGGGAAAAGCTAGAAAGACAGGCTTTGATACCATTATTTCACACTATAAACTATAAACAAAAAAAAAGACTGTGAAAGAGGGGAACAAGAAACTCATTATTAGCAAAAATGGTGATCTATGGGTCTTTTTTGTAACTCAGCTGAAATAGAACTCCTTAGACACTCTTTCTGTGTAATGACCAAGAGAGGGAAGGTTTTTTTGTTTGATTGTTTCAGAGTAAATATTGTTGTCACAAACATGTCCCAGCCTCTCTCTCTTGGACAGGTAAAGGAACAGTGGAATGTTCTACTAATGAATAACAAAAAAATTAAGACTGTATTCTGCAGCAAGAGTCCAGTAGCCAATGTTTACTAGAGCAGGCTACCTTTAACAGAAATGAGGATAAATCTATTCAGTTGATGAAGAAAGAGTTCTTTCAGATTCCTGCTATGGTCTTGTTGCACAAATGAAGAGATTATTTAACAATCCTCAACACAGTAATTAGTGAAGGTCAAACAGAGATTCACAAGGATATGCCTATTTTGTTTTTGTTGTTAATATCCATTTTCAAAGATGACATACTGTATATATTTATCTGAGCTCCAATAACAATAACATACCCTGTCTTAAATGACCAGGCACCACATTCTTAATATCTGGATCACAGCATGCTAATGTCCTTTATTTGTTTCCCTCTTAACATGATACATAAAAATGCATAATAAAAATTACTAAATTTCCTTAACAGTTTGGCAGTCACACAAATTTTTGCAAGATTTCAGCTTTTAATGGGGAGGGGATTAAACCATCACAATTGAATGTTATGTACTATAGCACCAGGTAGCCAGAAGAGATGCTGATCCCTGACTCAGCCTGATGTACAAAGATAGCTGCTATTTTTATATACATAGGACATTATCTCTCTTATTTCTGTGCCTTCAGAAACTGTTGTGCAGGCACAAGGCACAATTTAGTGTAATTAGGTGTTCTAAAGTTTTACTGGTTATCACACTGAAATACAAAGTGCTGAACTATATTTTGACTAAATGTTGAAGCAATTTAACAGAACTGTAAGTTATTTGTTTCTTAGTTCAAATGGATGATTTTTTTTGTAAAGGAAATGATTGTACTACATCTATAATATAGGCAATCCAGGCAGAACCCCATACATTGTTATGTCTGCCACTAAAGTTTAGTCCTTTGGAAGCTGGTGTCAGAAATAATAGTCTTTAAATATTTTGGATTGGAGATTTTTTTTAAAAGAAGGAAAATAGTTTATTTAGTACATTTTACTGCTAAAGTGTAAATGTTATTTTGACTCATGGCTGACCTAACATTCTTCATCAATGCACAACAACATAGGCTGTGGCCAACTTGAACTGCTCCAAACAAACAAGTGGGAAAATATCTACAATTTGGCAGTACTGTAGCCTCTGGCTATCAATTGAACCTTGGGTCTGATATGAAAATAGATTCAGAGTTACACTGCACTTCAAAACATTACAAGTTACATTTATTAAAAGAAAAACCAGTTTACAGCAGGGCTTTTCAACCTTTTCACAGATTGTACCACGTTTAGGATAGGGAAGTATTTGAGTACCACCAGTCGCCTAGCAAAGTGTCAAAAACTTGATGACCCCCCCCAAAAAAAGGAAAAAAATGATAAAATACAGGTAGTCCTCTACTTACAACAGTTCGCTTAGTGACTGTTACAATGGCACTGAAAAAAGTGACTTATGACCATTTTTCACACTTATGACTGTTGCAGCATTCCCAAGGTCACATGATTTACATTTGGATGCTTGGCAACTGATTCTTATGATGGTCGCAATGTTTCAGGGTCATGTGATCCCCTTTTGCAACCTTCTGACTAGGAAACCAGATTCACAATGTTACTAATTTAACAACTGCAGTGATTCACTTAACAAATGTGACAAGAAAAGTGGTAAAATGGGACAAAATTCATTTAACAAATTTCTCACTTAGCTACCTAAATTTTGGGCTCAATTGTAGTTGTAGGTTGAGGACTATCTGTACACCCACTTATCACACTTTTGATGGGAAATTTGTACTTGTTCCTCTGACATTAATCTTTGTACTGTTATATCCCCTTCTCTCCTTCTGCTTGTCTCAAAGAAGCCTCTCCTCTTCTCTCTCTTTCTCCGTCCCCTTCTCTTTCCCTATCTTTTTTTCCTCTTCCTTTCCCACTAAAATCTCCTTTTTTTATATCCTCTCCTCTCTCCCGCCCTTCCTCTTCAGTGCAACTCCATCTGATTCCTCTCCCCCAGGCTGCCTGCTGCTCAGTCTCTCTTTCTCTTTTCCTTGTTGTCTTTCTTTTCTCTCCCTTTCCCACCCAAACCTCCTTTTATAGCCTCTCCTTTCTCCCCCTCCTCCTCCCCTTCTCTTCAGTGCAATTCCAACTGACTCCTCTCCCCCAGGTTGTGCTTTGCTCCCAGAAATGCCAACCGGAGGCCAATCAGCTGGAGTCCCACACCAACCCTGGGCGCTCAGCAGAGCCTGGCAACACCACAGCTCCAGCTGATTCTCCCACACGCCTGTGCAGCGCTTTAGCTCATTATATGGTGCTTATGGTTGATACCTCATTTGCTTGCAGCATCTGATTGCAGTGCAACTTAATTATTTTCTGTGTTCTAGATTTCAAAATAGAAAAATCACTGCTTCTTCTAGAAAGCAGAGATAAAGTGTAAGGGGAAAGGGAGAAACTTTCCTTCAAGAAGGAAGAAATCTTAAGAGCTGCCTCCTAGCTAGAAGAGGCATTATTAGCAGAGTTGCTGGGAGTTGGGAGGTATATAAATTTTAATAATAACAAAAATTCCTATTTGTTATAGCAATGACTGAACAGAAGAAGCATGATAGCAAATGTTGAGAAAAAAAATCAGCCAAGGGTCATCCCAAAATTAACAAAGTACTCATGTAAGTCAGAGGTCCCCAACCTCTGTTCAGAATGATTCAAGTGCATTACATTTATTGTAAATTTTCTAAATAAACGAATAAATAAATAAATAAATAAATAATGCACTTTATTTCTATTGTATTAGATTAGACCAGTGACCTTCTACTTCTAAGAAGGTGGGAAGTAAAAGAGATAATCCTAAACTCAGCCTTCGAGCAAAACAAACCAAACACCCAGCACGCTGGCTGAGGAAGTGCTGAGAAAACAGAGAGAGGGAGGGAGAGAGAGAGGGAGGGACCAAACCAACTCGGCACTGCGCAAGTGCTCAGCAGTCTTGTGTAGCTTCTCCCCTCCCCCATTGCAAGCTGGGTAGGAGCTGAAGGAAGGAGGAACACACACACACACACACACACACAAAACTATACCAAATTAAACCTTGAAAAGCAGGCAGGATGTTGCCAAACACTAGGCACCTGGAGCATCAAAATAAAAGCAAAAAACTCCAGTTGAAATGCAACAGAGCCCAGCAGTCTCAGAAAAGGTGCAGACGAGACAGAGAAAGAATCCCTTGGAGACGCAATACTTAAGGTGAAAGGTAGCTTCTCCCTGCCCCTATTTGCACCCTGAGAAAGACACCCTCACACGCACATACCTTGGGGAAGTCCCCCTCCAACGAGGCTTTGGGGAGCCCGATTGCAAGCTGGGCTGGCGCGCGTTTGTCTTGCAAACTTGGAGAGTTGCACGAAGGGAGTGCGAGCCCAGCTGAGGTGTGGGGAGGGGGAAAAGAGGAAAGTGAGGAAGAAGCAGAAGGAATTGGGAGCAGGACCAGGAAGAGGAGGAGGCAGGAGGAGAGACAGCAGGAGGGAGAGGAGGAAGGACACGGCGCTCAGATATGGCAAACCAGTTGCAAGCACAGCTGTCAAAGGACCTTGCACTGAGCAAGACAGCTTCTGTCCTGCCACTTTTCCACCCCTGCCCAGACTCCTGCAAACTTGCCGCATTCCTGGAGGTGGAAGACGCGCTTTCAGTGCACTTCCAGCTGCGTGATTCGGTCCTTAAGTGCCCGCGGCTCAGTACCAGTCCGCGGACCGGGGGTTGGGGACCCCTGATATAAGTGCTTCCAGTATGTCTTTCGATCTTTAAGAAAGATTCCTTACAAAGGAATCACTAGGGGAAATGTAGTGTTTTGTGCTCTCCTCTCTCCAATCTGATGCAGTGTTGAAAAAGTTGTACAACAAAGTCAACCCAGCAGCTTGGGAAAGGCTACTTTAAAACACAGTTTACAGCTATTTTCTTTGCAAAAGCATATTGCTTTTTGGCTGTCTCAGAAACGTTTTTAGATGCAGATAAGTTAAGGGGCTGGAAAAAAAGAAAACAGGCACTCAAGAGCTTTAAGATCTTGGTTAAAAAAAATTCTGGAATACTCATGCATCCTAGTTTCCTAATGGCATTTACCTGTTGTTCTCCTTCTGAGTGAAATAGTAATTCCAAATCATTAAATATTTGCAAGTATGACTCAGACATTATTGTATTCTTAGGGGACATGCTTTGGTCTACCCCATTGAAAAAAAATAGTACAAGGAAGCAAAACTATAATGCATTTATTACATAGGAAACTGTCCTGCTTTGTTTTTCCTCAACACCATCTACACAAACAGTGGTGAAGAGGAAAGGTATTGGGATACTGTAATAGAATCTGCTTTGTCCTGCAGTTCTAAATACTTCCTTCTACTGGGAAGTTGTGATGGTGAGTTTGTTTCATATCTGGAGGCAGTTGGTGAAGTTACTTACAGGTACTAACGTGAACACAAACAACTATGGCTGGCTTGAGTCTAAATTTAATCACATTTCAAGAACTGAATCAGGACTCTGCTCCACATTTTATTCTTTTCAGGGTGCTATATGGTGACTCCCTCTAAGCAGATGCTACAATCATCAAATAATTGCTTCAATATGATATCTATATACTATACAAGTTTCTAAACCAATCTCAATTACTTTGAGTCGTCCTGGAAGGCTAAAGAGTTAAAAACAAAACAAACTACACATATACATCATGTAACTAACTAAATTAAATGTATCCCCAGTATTATTTTCTTTTGTCTTGTTATGCGTCTGAAAAATTGCCTAGAGTTCTGCATTGGGGAAACTTATAGACAAATATGAAATCAATCCAAAAATTAAAAATCATTGAAGTATTATATGAAGATTTTTTATGTTAATCAAAATCTGGAACAAAAAAACAAGGGACATAGATAATCTACCGGTATACTGCTGTAATATGAAATGCTTGTTTTATTTCAGTAAGAACTAGAGCAATGAGGGCAACATCTGGGCTTGGAGTTATGCATAGACTACATCACAAATTGCACCTATACTTTTAGAAAACATTTTTGAGATACTTTTTCCAGGCACCAAGCAATACTAGATTTATTATTTATATGATTGATATAGCAACCCATGTCACACAAGTGACTTTGGGAGACTTACAAGGATGAAAAACAAAGAAGCCCACAACCTATAAACTCTGGTATCCAAGAATAAGCATAATCTCACTCACATTAAAAAAAAAAAAGACATTGCAGCAGGAGAGCTCATCTCCTTGATGCAAATGCTTGTATCCATCCAGTGTCTCTCACACACATCTAGTTAGGCCTTGGGAGTTGGAAAATAACAAATCAATATCATACAGAATCCTAATTTAGTGTAATCCTAAATCATGGCATAGCATTATAGATGACCTATTATTGATATGCATGCTTTCATCCTTCTTTAAAAGGTAAGATTATGTAAAGCTTCCTAGGGTCTTGTGAGGGAAACAGCTAACATGGGCTTCACATGTAAAATTTGGAGTGGTGGCATCAAACTACAGTTCATTATTCTAAATACAGTCTTGCAGATTATTTCTGTATTCTCCTTCTCAAAAGAAGGTAGAAGAGACAGAGAACAGATAGAGAATAACATGAT
Source organism: Bothrops alternatus (assembly GCA_034064705.1). Classification (NCBI taxonomy): domain Eukaryota; kingdom Metazoa; phylum Chordata; class Lepidosauria; order Squamata; family Viperidae; genus Bothrops; species Bothrops alternatus. The sequence continues at coordinate 11,373,866 of JARGCV010000085.1, forward strand.
TATGGAGATGAGCTCAAATAAACATTTCTCAAGTCTTGAATGATTCCTCATAACCTTAAAGTACAATTCTCTTAACATTCATGATAAACATTTATTAATTCCAAGTGTGGTTCATTGAAATGTGTATAAAATAGTTTTGATTTTCATTTAAAAATAGTTTCAAGTGAAGGAAATATATGTGTATATCTATCTATCTATCTATCTATCTATCTATCTATCTATCTATCTATCTATCTATCTATCTATCTATCTAGTTTTTTGTGTGTGTATGAAGTTATATTGGTTTTTTCTACAGCATAGTCAAAGCCTTTAACAAGTAATGTTAATAATGTACACAGTGGTGAGATTCAAATAATTTAACAACCGGTTCTTTGCAGGGGGGGCACTGCCATGAAGCAGGTGGGGGAAGGGGGTAGCTGCCCCATGATCCCCGCTTACCTTTGCCTTCCTCCTCATGCATGAGAAGTTGGCAAAGAAGAAAGCAAGCTGCAGCTCCAGCGGCAAGAAGGGCTGCCGAAAACAGCGGAGTCTATGTGTGCGCCTGCTACAAGCTCACCTATCAGCCATGCCCTCCACACCTTGGATAAGCCATAGTGTGCCTGGGAGAACAGGGCTGACTCAGGCAAGGTAGGCGCACACACAGACTCCGCTCTTTTTGGCATCCCTTCTTGTCATTGGGTCTGCCATTTGCTTCCTCCTTTGCAAACTTCTCATGCACAGGGAATCTTCAGTGCCCGCCTCCCCCCAGTGCCTTCGCTAAATCGATCACCTGGCTAGAAATGAGCTTTAGCAGGCTGAGCACACAGGCACAGCACAGGGCGAGGTGGGCGATGCAGATTCCTGCTAGGCACCAGGCTGGCTTCGGTGGCGCCAATCTTGGCTAGGCTGCTGCTGCATTGCTTGCTGTTTGGCTTCTTGCTGACTGGCAGAGGCACCCTGGCTCGAAGCCCTCTGGGTCAAGGAATTGGTAACTGGCTAAATTGTAGGAAGCAAAGGGTGGCAATAAATGGACAATTCTCCGGATGGAAAGAAGTGAGAAGTGGTGTACCCCAAGGTTCAGTTTTGGGGCCTTTACTTTTTAATTTATTCATCAATGATCTGGATGTAGAACTTAATAGTGAGGTAGCCAAGTTTGCTGATGACACTAAATTGTTCTGGGTTGTGAAAAGTGAAACTGATTGTCGGGAGCTCCAGAAGGATCTCTCGAAATTGTGTGAGTGGGCAACAAAGTGGCAAATGCATTTTAACCTAAACAAGTGCAAAGTTATGCACATCGGGGCAAAGAACCCCAATTATACTTACCAACTGATGGGGACCAAACTTTCTGAGACAACCCAAGAAAGGGATCTTGGGGTTTTGGTGGACAGCTCGATGAAGATGTCAACCCAATGCACAGCAGCAGTAAAAAAAGCAAATTCCATGCTTGGCATGATTAGGAAGGGAATCGAAAATAAGTCAGCAAGTGTTGTATTGCCTCTGTACAAATCGATGGTGAGACCACACTTGGAGTACTGTGTACAGTTCTGGTCACCGCACCTCAAGAAGGATATAATGGAACTGGAAAAGGTGCAAAAAAGGGCAACAAGAATGATCAAGGAAATGGAGCGCCTCCCTTATGAAACCAGATTGCAACGCCTTGGTCTCTTCAGCCTTGAAAGACGGCGTTTAAGGGGTGACTTGATCGAAGTGTATAAAATCATGCATGGGATAGAAAAGGTGGATAGAGAAAAATTCTTTTCTCTATCACACAATACCAGGACAAGGGGGCACTCCCTAAAGCTCATAGCTAAGAAAGTGAGGACAAATAAAGGGAAATATTTCTTCACCCAGAGGGTCGTTGATTTATGGAATTCACTTCCAGAAGGGGTCGTGACAGCTGTCAGCCTTGACAGCTTCAAGGCAGGGCTAGATAGATTCATGGATGCCAAGTGTATCGGTGGTTATTAAAACAGATGTCCATGTGCCGCCTCTATGTTGGTTGAGGCAGGCAGGATTTCCTTGAGTACCATTTGTTGGGGGTCAAGGGAAAGGGAGGGTTTTTGCCTTCTCTTTCTGCTCAAGATCCCCATGTACAATTGATGGGCCACTGTGTGACACAGAATGCTGGACTCGATGGGCTTTGGCCTGATTCAGCATGGCTCTTCTTATGTTCTTATGAATGCCCGGGCAAGCTGCTGCCGGGCTCCTCCTGGGTTTCCATAGGTCACGGATTCAGGCTGCCGCAGGGCTGTGGTGTGCATTGAGGCACCTCATGTTGGGTGCAGATCGCGCCAGTGCCGCCACTTGCTGTAGGACGCCTTGAGGCTTATGACACCGGCAGCACTGTTTCCTGCAGGAGGCCGCAAGCCTCAGCACGCGATTGGCGCAATGAACCTCACGGCCTCCTGCGAATGGTGGAAGTGGCATGAATGGTGCGATGATCCTTGCAGCAAGACGGGTGAGCACGTACCAGGTACGCACACAGACACTGCTGTTTTTGGCGGCGCCTCTGCGCCTGGCCGGCCGCCTCAGATCAGTTGCAATGCACCGTGGAGAGCATGGCGGATGCAGGGCAGATGAGCACACGAACTCCACTTTTTTCAACTGCCATTTTAACAATTCAGTTGCCATACTGAAGATATATTAGGTATCGGTTCTACCGAACTGGTGTGAACTGGCTGAATCCCGCCAATGAATGCACACACCCAACAGAAAGGAAGAAACTAAAAATAACAGAAGTCATAAAAGTTGTAATCAAGGTAATTGCTTTTTAGATGATTCAAGATATATATTATTAATATCAAAACATTTCTCTTAAAACATTCTGCTAAAAACTGATTTGAAAATTCAAATTATCTTTTAATAATTTTAATTATAAATAAATATATTCTCCTGGAATTACTGAATTACCCTGACTAAATATAATGACAAGAACTCATGTTGTTGCGGATAACTTTTCTTTGGTATGCAGCTAATATAAATAAAATTAGTAGAGTGAAGCTGGCTGTATTCCATTGGCATTACATCACTCTTCCTTAATAGGAAACCTCTCTCCAGCTTAACAATTTGCTTCAGTGTGTCCATGTAACTTCTTAGAGAGGATCTGTAAGAGATGATAAGGCTGAGCCAGAGGGAGGAGTCAAACCCCCTCTGAAACTAAAAGAGGGAAGTGTGAATGGTGTCAACTCTACAAATGAGCATGGCTGCAGCCATTTTCCTTCTCATTCTAGGTTGCCACATAGAACGGAGGGAGGGGGTTGCCCAGGTGCTTTGTTAGTCAAAATAATGTTTTGTCCCATTGGAACCAAGTCATCGGGCTGCTCTCGAGATTAGGGATGGCGCATTGCATAAAAAGCCCGCCAAATAATCATACTGGGGAACGTAGTTGCTTGCATAGTTTTATGAGTAGGACATTTAACTTTGTACTAGGAAATTGTTACATGGGTATCCAGACTTGGTTTCACTCTTGACCGTGCCAATACTTTGTAACTAATAAACATCTTCTTTGAGGAATTTGCAAGCCTCAGAGTTCTGTTTTATTTGTCTCTGTCGGAACCATGACAAATAGATTCTGTAGAGGAGAGGGTCCACAGTAGTCTGCCACTCTACTGCTATCCCACCCAGATAAAAATCTGCCAGAATATGGCTCTTCAAAGTTCCTAGCAGCAGCTGAAAAGCTCATTATCCAAAAGGATAAGAGACACTAGCATTAAAGAAGTTGCAGACCCATAGGCAGTCTGCTGCAGCTTGTCCTCCTACCTGTCCTCCAGACCATTCCTCTGGCTCATTTTCTGACCACACCTCCCGCTTCCAGGCCCCAAACATGGCTAGCATAGGTCTGGCTCATTTTCTGACCACACCTCCCGCTTCCAGGCCCCAAACACGGCTAGCATAGGTCTGTTGACATAAGAAACACCACAACCATGGATAAACACAACCAGCATGGCCAACAGTAGTAGCAGCAGCAGCCCCTCAAAAGATGAAAAATAATCTCCCCCAAAAAGAGGAAAATAACTGAGATGGTTCAAGTACCGCATCAATCCAGGTATGTACCATCAAAATAATAATAATTCAACCATCCAACTGCAGGAACAAATAATCCAAGGCTCCTGTTCTCTTCATCATTTTACTGCAAGCTTTTAAAAATGTCTTTGTTGTGTTACTATATTGTGTAGAAAAGTGAGGAGAGATAAACTGGAAAAGATTCAGAATAAATCTCTTCCCTCTTTTATCATGTATTCTCACTGCTTTGCTGAGAATGAAATTGGATTGTCTCTCCTGTCAAAACAATTTGTTTCTTTCAAATGTGAATACCTGATTTGTGCTTAGCTAAATAATGCTTAAAAGAACTTAAAGATGCTGTCCGAATCTGGGGTTGCTTATAATGTTGTAAATGACATACCCTTTCACTGAAGCAAGCATAAATTCTAAGCTGCAAAATTAATTTGAAGTGCTGTTTATTTGTGATTTCTTTCAAGACTGGACATAATTTTCAACATGGTTAAGTTGTATAAAAATATTTGCATATTTAAAGATTCTGACAGATCCATCCCTGAATCTTTTATTAAGATCTGCTTTAATCAAAGCTTTCAGTATATTTGGATAGAAGGTACTGAGGGATGCTAAATTTGATATATCTCTGTGGAGAATCTCAGGTTGAAGACTAAATCCTTATCTTTTCTTTATCTGCTGATGACTCAGAGCTTCTTGGATTTCTGTAGTAAAATAATCTGCTGTTTGTTGTCAGGTTTAGATTATAAAATAATCCAGCAAGTGGCAAGTTTTTATCTGCAAGTTTTTTTTCCAATTTCAGCAAAAATGATTAATGCCGAAACTACAATAGTTACAAGAATGAACTGTAAGTGGGATGAATTTATTTAAAGATTATATTTATTGTTGCTGTATGCATTTATGTGTGAAAGTCTTGGTGGTTTAGTTATTTGGCAATTTTATTTTAAATGTATGAGCTTTAAATATGAGATTTCTATATGTACATATAACTCAACTTTATCTTTGGTATTATGTAATAGCAATAGGATAATCAATACTTTTTTGCCTTTCAAAAATATACAAGAAGTTCCAAACTTTAGTTACTCCTTGATTTCAAAAGAATTTGTTTGTATGTCTCTATGTCTCCTTTCCAGAAACAAACAATCATGTGAAAACAAGCGTTGGCTTACCTGAACGTCTTTTCTCATCATGGGGGGATGAAGAATCCACAGCTGGGTTACAAAAGTCAACCGCCCAATAGAAGACTAGGTCCGAAATTTAGCTCCGCCTCCTGACTTCCTTTCCCCAGTTTTTGACAGGCGAAGCTCCTTGTCAGGTCGGACCGTGTAGCTCCTTTCCAGTGTCCTGTAAGAGAAACCCTGCCTAGACTGTCTAGAGGAGGGTGTGGATTCTTCATCCCCCCATGCTGAGAAAAGACGTTCAGGTAAGCCAATGCTTCTTCTCCAGCATGGGTGGATTTCAGAATCCACAGCTGGGACGTACCCAAGCCCTCATAAGTCCCCTTACGGGTGGGAAGTCTAGGCTAACTCTTACAAGGACTCAACTATCTGCTGCAGGGCCCTCCTACCGAATGACCCCTCAGCTGCAGCAAATTGATCGATCTTGTAATTTCTGACAAAAGAGGACGGAGAGGCCCACGCGGCCGCTCTGCAAATCTCCTCCAGTGGCGCCTGAGTACGCCAGGCTACTGATGTGGCCGCGCTCCTTGTGGAGTGAGCCGTGATGCTGGTTGGTACCTGCATATCCAATGATTCATAGGCCTTAGCTATGCATGCCCTGATCCACCTCCCAATAGTCGAGGAGGATACCTTCAGACCCTTGGATGACGGGTGATAGGACACGAACAAGGCCTCAGATCTCCTAAAAGCTGATGTTCTGTCCACATAATGTCGCAGAGCCCTGCGCACGTCCAGTGTGTGCCACTGTCTCTCCCTACGGTGCGTGGGATTTGGGCAAAAGTCCGGGAGGACTAGTTCCTGTGCCCTGTGGAACCATGTGTTGACCTTAGGTATGAAGGTCGGATCCAGCCGCAGAATCACCCTGCCTTCCGCGAAGGTAAGCAAGTCTGGGCGGACCGAAAGGGCCCCCAGCTCCGATATCCATCTCGCCGAGGTAATTGCTACTAAAAAGGCCACCTTCATTGTCAGGAAACGGAGGGAGCTGGTCCCCAATGGTTCGAAAGGGTCCTCGGTTAGTGCCTGGAGTACCTTGTGTAGGTCCCAGGATGGGAAACGATGGACTACAGGGGGTCGTCTTGAGGCGGCTCCCTTTAGAAACGCACTCACCGCTGAGTGTTGTGAAAGAGACCCCCGGTCCTCACATACCAGGACCGTTTGTAGAGCCGCTACCTGTCTACGGATGGTGTTGGTCGCTAGACCCCTGCTCATGCCGTCCCACAGGTACTGAAGGATGTCGGGAATGGTGACTGACAGAGGGTTTAGCCCCCATCTGCTGCACCAGGAGGAGAAATTCCTCCAGGTGGCATCATAGATCCTATTGGTGGAGGGGCGCCGGGTATCCTGGATGACCGAGATGACCTCCTCCGAGAACGCCTGCCTACTCAGGCCCTCCCGCTCAAGCGCCAGGCGGCTAGTTGGAGCCACTGTAGGTCCGGGTGCTGGAGCTTCCCTTGGCTCAGAGCTACCTGACTCGGAGGGAGTCTCCACACTGGCGCGCGTGAGAGATCTACCAGGTCTGCGAACCATGGCCGTCTCGGCCAGTATGGAGCAATTAGAATCACCTCCGCCTGTTCCACAATCAGTTTGCGTATTGTCGCCTGGATTAGAGGCGGCGGAGGGAAGGCGTACAGTAGCCCCTGGGGCCATCTGCACCTGAGAGCGTCCGTCCCCTCCGCTTCTTGGGTCTGGAACCTGGAAAAGAAACGTTGAGTCTGAGTGTTTGCTGGAGACGCGAAGAGGTCCAGGCAGGGCCGGCCGAACCTGTCCGAGATTGCCTCGAACAGCTCGGGGGCTAGCCGCCACTCCGCGTGGTCTACTGTGGCTCTGCTGAGGGAGTCCGCCTGCTGGTTGGCCTCCCCTGAGATGTGTTCTGCCTTGATTGAGGCCAGATGTTGTTCTGCCCATAGGCCCAGCGCTCGGGCCCGGGCCTCCTTCATGAGGGTCGCCGACCTGGTCCCACCCTGCTTGTTTACGTGTGCCTTTGCTGTTACATTGTCCGTTAGGACTAGCACGTGACTCCCTGTTAGGTGGGGTGAGAAGTGTAGCAGGGCCAGGTGGATGGCCCTCAGTTCGAGCCAATTGATTTTGTGGCGTAGGTCCCCTGGGCTCCACCTTCCCTGGGCTATCCTGTCCATGGAATGGGCCCCCCACCCGAACAGGCTTGCGTCTGTCGTGACTGTGACCCTTTCGGGTTCCCTGAGTGGGGTGCCCCTGCGTAGGGCTCCCGATCTCCACCATCTGAGGGAGGCTAGGACCTGGGGAGGGACCCTGACCCTTGTGGGTGACGCGCTCTGGTTCCGCCTTTGGTAGGGAAGTAGGAACCACTGGAGACCTCTGGAGTGAAGTTTTGCCCACCGAACTATCCCCAGGCATGATATCATCTTCCCCAGGAGCTGGGATAACTGTGCTATGGAGACCGTCCTTCTCCATGTTATTAGGGCCGCTAATTTTTGTAGGCTCTCCCGACGCTCCTGTGATAGATATACCATGCCCTGTTCCGAGTCTATGATGGCCCCTAGGTGCTGAATTCTCCTCACTGGCATGAGTTGGCTTTTCTTGTGGTTTACTGAGAAGCCGTGGCTCTGGAGGATGTCTATGGTAGTCTGAACATCTGCCAATGCCGCCCTGTGTGACCGTGACAGAATCAGAATGTTGTCCAAATAGCATTGGACTCTTACCGGTATCATGCGTAGGTGCGCTCCCAGTGCTGCCAGGATCTTCGTGAACACTCTGGGTGCCGAGGACAGGCCGAACGGTAGGGCCCTGTACTGGTAGTGTCGTCCCCTGTAACAGAATCTCAGGTACCTTCTGTGTTCCAACCTTATCGGGATGTGCAGGTAGGCCTCTGTGAGGTCTATGGATGACAGCAGGTCCCTTTTCCGAACGCTGGCCAGGATGGACTTGAGGGACTGCATCTTGAACTTCCTGTACACTATGTAATGGTTGAGGCGTTTGAGGTCCAGGATGGCCCTCCAGTCCCCGGATGACTTTGGTACCAGGAACAGGATGGAGTAAAACCTCCGACCCTCCTGGCCTGGAGGAACCGGCTCTAACGCCCTTATTTCCTCCAGGTGTCTTATGGCCTGGTCTACAAGTTCCGCCTTGGCCTTGTTGCGTGACAACGGGCACCTTATAAAGTGATCGGGGGGGGGGGTGGAGTAGAATTCTATCGTCAGACCCTGGGCAACTGTCTCCCTGACCCAGGCGTCTGTCGTGGTCGTCTGCCATGCTTCGCTGAACAGTGCCAGACGACCCCCGACGGGACTGCCCCGAGCGTCACTTGAAGCGTCTGAAGGGCCGGCCTCCACCCCCTTTAAAGGGGCATTTGGAAGCTTGGCCCCTGCCAGAGGCTGGACGGTCCTGTCCGCGCTCCTGTCTGTATGGGGAGGTACGCGGAGTTCTGGGGCTTTCCCAGGACCGTCCCCCTTGAAAGGGCTGTCTCCATTCCCCGCTCCCGCTCTGGCGGGGAGCCTGTCTATGGAAGTCCTGGCCTGCTCTGTCCGTCTTCTTTGAGGGATGTGCTAACACCTTTCTTTTGTTCTTGTCCTCCACCACGTAAGGATCCAAGATTGCTCCAAACAGCTTTGATCCTGAATACTTAGCCGTGGCCAGGCACCATTTTGACTTCAGGTCTGTCTTCCAATTCTTTAGCCATGTGAGTCTCCTCACTGCTACTGTACCTGCGATGGATCTAGCCGCGTATCGCGAAGCAAACATCGTGGCGTCCGCTGTGAACTCCGCTGTCCTGCGCAGCTTAGTCAGCGTTTGGTGTATGCATACCTGTTCTGCTGACACGCTTGCCTGGAGTTCCCGCAGCCATTTAATTGCTGCTCTGGAGAACACGGATGCCGTGGACGAGGCCCTAATGGCCCAGGCCGCTGAGTGGTGCACTCTGCGGAGGGAGAGCTCTACCTTCTTCTCCTACGCTCTCATTGCCTCTGACATGTCACCTGGAATGGCTGAGGAAGAAAAGAGAGAGATTAGTGGTTGGTCCACCTGCGGCACCTCTATAAGCGATGCCAGGGGACTGCACACGTTAAAAATCCTCTTCTCAATGCCGTTTGGTGAAGGGATAGCGCCCAAATTTGTCCACTGGGACCTTACCCCTGACCTGAAAACCTTTGTGCAGGGAACCTGTATGACCTCTGACACTGGTGTGGTCATCAATGGGTGCTTGGCGTCCTCATCCTCCGAGGACGGTGGTCTGGTCTCCTTTGCCTTAGCTGGCAACTCGAGTGCAGAGCATATTTTCAGTAAGAGGGATGTAAAAAGTGAGTAATCAAATAGACTTGGAACCTGAGTCGTTTGCTGCTCCTCCTCCTCATTCTCTGACATAGGAGCTCCCTCTTCTCCCCACTCCTCCGGCTCTTCGTCTGCCACCTGTGAAGAGGCTTCAGATACATCAGAATCATGAAACACTACCTTGTCTCCCCCCGAGGAACATGTCTCCCTGATGAGTGGCCCCTCTGCGGGGGTGACTCACTGCTCGAGGGCCGGAGGTGATTCAGAGCCTCCTGCAGGATGTTATGAAGCTGAGATGACCACTTACCAGACTTTGTTCTTTTCCTACCTCTACGTCCAGTCTCCTGACTGGTGTTTGGTTCCGAATGGGCTGGTGAGAATGGCACCGAGATGGGAGACAATTCTCCATCCGTCTCTTCCCTGGGGATCCACTCCCTGGGGTTGGATTCCGAGGAGCCAAGGGCGCTTTGAGTCTCCAAGAGAGCCAACTCTGTCCTCTCTGTTCCGCCCGCTCTGCTCCTCTGGGCCTTGGCAAACTCCTTCTCCAAGGCCTGGTGCCTCCTCATGGCCTGACGCTCAGCAGTCTTTGAAGGCTCGTTTAGATGCTTCGTCTTGGCCTTCTTCTTGCCCCCCCCCGGTCTTCTGGTCTGCGAGGGGGTGACGGGGGAGGCGCTGAGTCTTGGCCCTGGATGCCTTCTGCCATGGCCTTGCTCTGACTAGGGCCTTGCCCCGGTCGTTTGGCGGTCCCGGTAGGGGTCGGCAACGCTAGAGGGAGAGACTCCCTACTCTTGCTCGACCATGGTGTGGCGCAGCCCCTGGGTCTTCCACGTTGGCTAAGCCGTTGGCTAAGCCGTTGGCTAAGCCGTCTCCGTTAAGGCTGTTGATAAATTACAAAGCGCGCACACACACACCGTCGAGCACCCCTCCTTCCGACCACCGTCCCCCAACTCTTGTTGCTTTACTGGGCCGGTGAATCCCAAGACCTCTGCCGGAGTTTTCCGCCTGTTTCCCTGGGCCCGGACCCGGTAGAAGGGAACAAAGAGGCTTACCCGCCTCTTTCTGTAAAGATTTTTCGCGCCGCAGCAGCGAAGAGCCAATCAGGCGACCTGAACCTTGCGGCGACGCCCCTTTAACAAGATGGCAATTCGCGCCAGTGGCCGGGACCTCCCCCTTTCCAAAATGGCCACCGCGCCAATTTTTTGGTCGGACCTCTGCGCTGCCGACCACGCGGAGGTTGTTTCTACCGGCCCCGGTCTACCCCCTTGGGTTGGAAACGGCTCTCGCCTCCTTCCACCGACCCAGTGGATTGGCGGCCTCCTCCCCGCCTACACAAGGAACCCCACTTGTGGTTTGTTGTAGCGGATCCCCGCTATTCAACGACGCTCTGGTCGACGACCTCCGCAACGTCCTCGACGCCTGCGATCCGGTGAGGTTCCCGTCCGCCGCCCGGGCTCCGTCGGGAGTCTGGATGTCCTCGGCGACTCCCCGTCCTTCTCCCAAGGCCCCGGGTCTTGGGCGGTCGCCCTCGGGCCTCCGACGGGTAGGAGGAAGGGTTGGACAGAAAAATGTCCGAAGGTCGAAAAAAACTTTAAAAACTTTAAAAACTTCCTAAATTTCGTCTCTCCAATTAAACTCTAACAAAAAGGAGAAAAAGAGAATACTATACCAATCCTAATTGACCAAAAAACCTTCTCTCTACGGAGCTACCGAGAAGAGCTGTTCTTGGGCTTCAGACTAGGAAAAAAACTGGGGAAAGGAAGTCAGGAGGCGGAGCTAAATTTCAGACCTAGTTTTCTATTGGGCGGTTGACTTTCGTAACCCAGCTGTGGATTCTGAAATCCACCCATGCTGGAGAATTTAAGGTTACTTTCGGAACCCTAATATAAATTATAATTAAGCCATCTCTAAAAAGAATAGCTCAAAGTCTGAAATTGGAAAAACTTGGAGATAAAAGGTAATGAGTGTCTATGGAGATTTTCAATCATCCAGGTCATGGTTGATCCAAAAGTGCTTTTTCCAAAAGGCAACTGGACTTTCTTAATTTTTTCTTTGAAAACATTTTGCTTGTCATCCAAGAAGCTTCTTCAATTTTTCAGTTAGCATTTTGGATCATTCATTTGGCATTATAATTAACTGCTGAGGAGCTAGTTGGTTCCATTGTTGATTGGTTTCGAATGGTCCAGTTTCTTATGTGTTCATATGCTAGATCTAAATGCTTGTTAATTGCCCCTTTTGTAGAATAGCAGGCTTCAATAAATTCAAGTGTGGCAAGTGTTGGCATGGCCTATGATTTTTGTTCCATCCCAATCGAACTGGAGTGGTTCATTGTCAATGTGGCTTGAGTTCAGGGATTTTAGGTCATTTTTCAATTTTTCAAATTCTTATTTGAAAGCAAAAATGGTTTTTAGAAAGCAAGTAAAACACAATCCAGTCAAAGTTGTATTCCTATCATTAAAATTGAAGGGCCATATAGGAACTTATTTTGATAATTCAGAGCATAGCAATAATATGTAACACACATGCAACTCCCTGAATCACACATACAACTCTCATGTATAAGAATATGTAACCTATATGGTATAAGAGCAAATTTTTTTAGAAAAACTGAAGCTTGAATTTCTTTAACAAACTGAGATCAAATACTATGCATAATTAAAGATTAATAAATATGCTCAGTATTGGGCAATGTCTAAATAAATAATCTTTAAGGCCAAGAGGCTGGAACATCAGTGAAATATGTCAGTGACTTTGAGAGGGTCTTACAATTCAGCATTGCATAAAACCTTAAATTAAAATCTCATGAATCTGATTTATTTCCAAGAAAATGCATTTAAGACTGAGATACTAATAACCCAAACAATAATCTTGAAAGCTTTCCAAGATGGTGTAACTTCCTGGAACAAATCTTTTCATATACTTCTGAAAAGAAGGAAAAATACTTATACTGTAGTTATTTCCTATAATTAATTAGCTTCCTCAATAAATAGTTTGCATTTCCTATTTGGAAGCTATGTCAGACTCATTCTCTGATCAGATGTTTCCTTAATAGCCTGTCAGACTACAATTTTTTCAACACACCCTAATAAAAAAGGGCACAAATCTATATAAAAACAAGTACACATTGCTGCTTTCTGGCATGCAAAACAGAATGTATGCTACACATACACACACATGAGCACACTCACACACGCATACATGGATACTCATTTCTTCAGTTTTACAGCATGGCTAAGTAGCTTTTCTACACATAACTACATTACTTTCAAAAGATTTTATTGACTGATAAGCAATGAAGCCAGTAAAGGAGATCATGCTCAGTGGACAAGTTTGCTGATTTTAAACAATCCTTTTGATATTTTATTTTTATATTTTTATAAAAATAAACTTAATACACTTAATTAATACAGAATATACTTAAAATAGTAAACAATTATTTAACAATCCATTTCAAAGCCAACATCAAATAGAACTCCAAAGCAATAGCTACCTATCTTGTAGCTTGGAACTGTTGCTACTCAGCCTAGTAAATATCGTATTATTCCAAGAATTTGATGGTTTTACCATAACTCCATTGAGTGTATGAATAAACACACATATACAGAGTGCATACACTCAGATAGCTTTCTTCATTCAACACATACAACAGAAAAGCAGAAGTCTTAAAGTGTATCCCTAGAATATAAAGAAATTGTATCTGTTTAACATATTTACCACCAATGAATCCTGAGAATCCTGTTAGAATGTTCTGAAATTGTTAGCAATCTTTAATGCATCCCATTCCCAACAGACATAAAATTTCATGGAGAGAAGAAATCATACTCTTTGGACAAGAATCATATATTTATTTATATCCTGATTTAATTATTTTTTTGTAAATATTTAGCTTCATTTTATGTAATGTTATTTAGTATACAAAGATAAAACTTTCATCTTTGGTAGCAAGCTAATGAGACCTGGAGACCTGCATTTGAGAGGCTGGGACACTCTTGTATATCTTACCAACTACGAGCATCTGGTATGCTTTCAGCCACATATGTGGTTGCACACATACATTGGTTAATTGTATCATAAAATACAACAATATTCCTTTTTGATAGTTCTGAACCTACCACCATTAGGCTTTAATTAAATCAATGTTTTTCAGACCTGGCAATTTATTTTAGTTCCCAGAATTCTAGGAGTTGAAGTCACACATCTTAAAGTTGCCAAGTATGAAAAACACTAAATTAAATGATCTTTGATTCAAGTGTTATGACTGAGAAAAGTATTTATTGTATCTTGCATAATTTATGTATCTACACATTTTTTCTTAACTAGGACATTTCAAAACACAGTATTTTCTTAACAGAAGAGTTGCTATACTGTTGCTTTTATAATTGCAATATGGTATTGGTTTATTTTTTAATCCCTTCCTAATAGTTCCTAAAATAACTCCTTTGTATTTTATTCAGTTGTTTCCCCTGATCAACCTTGGAATCATCACTATCTCTGAAAAACTGTGACTGTCCTGGATGGATAATCCCTCTCATCTTTCACCTGACCTGTGCAAAATCCTTCCTATTAGTTACAGTTTTCTCAGTTAAGATTATAGCTATATAATCTGTCCTATTTGGGGAAATGCTAGCACTTCTAACAAAATATATAATACAACAAATAGCAAAATCCTATTTGTAAAAAGTGATGGTGCGTTATGTCATGTGATAAAATGAGGATAGATTTCAATATTTGTGAAAGCAACTTCATGTAATGATAGATCACATAATTAAGTATACAAGGTCAAATCCTGTGAATGTCGACAAATCTTAGGGGATTTACCAGGCCTATACCAAATATTTAAAAAGCTAAATGTTTAGCTACCGGTATATAAGGCAGGAGTAGACAATGTAATGCTTGTAGACATTAATCTTCTCTCAGGTATCTCCCTTGATGATCAGCCTCACTAACATATCTGATCTTTTAAAAATATTTTTTTTAAAGAAAAAAACTTATTAGGCACATAGCATCCATACTTCTAGTATCATAGTTATCATGGCAATATGCTATTTTGTCCAACTCACATCTCAACTTAATTTACCTTCTAGTAAATAGATGTTTCTTGTTTCCAGTCCCATATATCACAGGAGAAGTTATGGAGTCAAGTGAAGAGAAGAGATCTAAAGCAGCTAGGGACATCTGGGCCAGAATGAATTTATATTTCAATTTTTCTTAATAAGTTTGCCCCAAATTTGATTTATACTTTTACTGCAGTCTTAATTTGTATCTCCATAATTTGTGATTGGTGTTTAGTGATGGACATTCCACTATATAACAAATGAGTTTTAAAAACTGTTTCAGTTATCTATGTGGCTACTTTCTATAATTCACAGACATTCTATTCATTATATTCATCTCATAATGTATCTATTCAATAAAATGCATTTACTAAACATTTTAAGATAGTGTATATAGACCACTATTTACATATTGCTCTTCTGTTCAGAGAAGCCTGTGGCAGTACACAATGTAATAAAAATTTCAGATCACCACCCAACAATTAAACGACTCCAAAAGAAAAAGCATACAGGTAGTTCTTGTTTAGCAACTGCAACTTTGACCAGCAAGTTGGTTGTTAAATAAAGCAATCATTAAGTGAAAATCTTGACTTTCTGAAGATCCCTCAAGACTTGGTTATGCCATCAGGTCTAGAGACTTTTTATAGAATAGGCAAAATAAATTAATAATTCTCCAGTATTATTAGCATCCCCTTGCCCATTATTTTGTTTTAGTTGCATTTTATAGTTTGTAATGTTTTAAATTATCATTATAATTGTCATTCCTGAACTATATTTTTTAACTTTGTTGTTCACTGCCCAGCATCACTTGTTTTGTGAGATGGGTGGGGCTATATAAATTTGAGAAATAAATGAGACCACAATTATGTTTATAGTTCTATCTCAATTTTCCTTTGCTTCTTGATACTTCTTTTAGATGAGCTGAGGTTCTTTCTCTTTTTGTGGATATCTTGATATGGGGAAAATAAGCAAGTAAAAATAAAAACAAAGAGATCCTGTGAAGATCATAATTGCAAGGACTGGTCACTTTTTTACCATTGTTGTAACTTTGGTCACTAAATGAGGCAGTTGCTAAGTGCTGACTATCTGTATAGCACACAACAGTTGTGTTTATTTCTCTCTCACACATCTATCTGAGAATGACTACTATAGGAGTACTGGTTACTAATATCTCCTATACTTCTGAATAACTATCTGTATCATAGAGACAGCTCTGTTTTAGATCTGCTAAAACCATTGTAAAGTAAATGAATCATAGCTAAGTAGTACCAATTCCAATGAATCTAAGTCTTGCATAACTTAGTCTAGATACAACTCAATTTGATTATATCTTTATCTAACAAACTTCCCCATACTAAAATCACTGTCAATGGTCAATGTAAACCTTCCATATCTTTCACCTTAATTTAATCCTTGTGGGAAAAATCTGGGGTATAAAAATATGTGATATTTCATTTAAATCTTTTTTTAACCCATTCCTTTAGCCATTTGTTGTTCTGAAGAAATAGCCTGTGACTCATACAATATCCTGGGCCCAACCTTTTAGTCAAATTTTTTGAGGTCAACAGATCTGCCAAAAGATAAACATTTCCTCATGAATTGCCCATTACAGACATTATCATCACAGCTATCTCATGCATCTGCTTTCATCTTCTCAGAGACCATCAGAGAAGACCAAACACAAATGAGACATGTACCATAATCTCCCTCCACATCCATAAAACATGTAGTCATGTGTAGATAAACACACTCCTAGACATTCTGAATTACTCCTGTAATATTTGTAATGGAGAAAAAAACACTGCAGTGTTTTAAGTTTGCAATTTCTTTTGTAACACAAAGCATGAAGTATTCAGGAAAGTGGTTTCTTTCTTCATCCAGACGCCTTCCAAAATACAAAACCCGCCCATTCCTATTTTTACACCAAGGCTCTTTGTGTTTTTTCACAATGTGGATTTAAATGCTTCAAAAAGCAACCATTGGCATATCTGTGAAAGTATATTTTTCATTTTTCTGTAAATTTTTGTAATTGCATCATTTCAAAAGAAAAGTGGGAGGAAAAAGAATGACAAGGAGGCAAAGATGAGTACTACTTTCCCCAGCATTCTTTCTAATGAAGTGCTAGCTGTGAGAAATTATTCTCATACATTGTATCCAGTTCTAGCATTTTTTAAAAAAATTGTCTACTTACAGCTAGTGAGAAGAGCAGCCAGAAAACTTGAGTATAAATACTCTGTAATTCACAAAACTTATAGGAAGGCCACTTACACAAATTTCTCCCAACACTCAGCTGAACAAAAAGAAACCAACAGTATCAGAGTGTACAAACAATATTTTCCCCAAAGCATTGTTCAAGCTGAAGTTCAAAATTCTTATAATGTCTTAGTTAATGAGCCCTGGCATCTTAAATAATCCTGTTAAAATATCCAACATTTTTCTGCATTATTTGTTAAGGTATTAAATTGTTTGGAAGTTTTTCTTTCTCTTTCCCTCTCAGAAAAACTTTTCTTCTCTCTATCTCACAGTATTTGAAACATTTAAATCCACACTGAGTGAAAAAACACAAAGAGCCAACATAGGAAAAATAGCTTGCATGCTATTTCTTATAAATACAATAAGATCAACAGTTTTAAAATGGCAAAATCCTAGATTATATGCGAAAAAAATCACACATGTAACTCAGACCAAAAACAGCTATTGTCACAGTAGCATTCTGAATGAACTTAAAAGAAAATAAGAGGCCAGAGAGTCCAAATAAGATGAGGTTGGAAAGTATAGCTCCAATTACTGAAAGATTAAGCATCAGTAACTAGCACAGTGTTACTAGCTACATGTGTGACCACATCACAGGATTTCTGCTTCTATGAATATATAATTGCTTTCAACTGCCATCCTCCACCCACATTTAAGCTTATTTACTTAAAAGTACACAACAAGCATACTTTGAATATAGAAAA
This sequence comes from Bothrops alternatus, assembly GCA_034064705.1. Classification (NCBI taxonomy): domain Eukaryota; kingdom Metazoa; phylum Chordata; class Lepidosauria; order Squamata; family Viperidae; genus Bothrops; species Bothrops alternatus. The sequence goes on from JARGCV010000085.1 coordinate 11,391,284, forward strand.
TTGGGCACATAATCCTGCCCTTACCTTTTCTGAATCTCATTCACACCAGCTAACAACTTTTCCACAAGCAGAAGTAAGCAGCTCTTTGGAAACTGAAGTGGAGATGTGCAGGTAACTCAATAATATATACAGATTAGTCAGAGCAGAGAGCTCTACTTCGTGACTCAGTGGTTCTTCACTAAAGCTTTCTAGCTCTAACGATTTCACAATAAAAGTCCCTTAAAGTTCCTGGGAATTCAAGCACTCAATTGCTAAAAGCAATATATTTTAAGTGGGCGATAGAGGCATATGCTGTCTTGTTTTATTTCTTCTGGTCTTCTTTTCTTAAAAAGTACCGGTACATCCTATTTTTTTTCACTGTCTCCCAAAAGCAAACAAGATTTTTAATATATAAATATTTAAATGTGGCTACTGTATATTTTCATGAGGTGCTCAAGATTCTACATTAGCTGCTTGCTTCAGAGTATTCTGTAACATTTTGTTTACATTTCAATAAGTTATTATGGAGTGAGCTCTAATAAATGAATCTTGAGAAATAAATAATTTAAACTCTCTAGATTTAGTGTTTGTTTTAAAATGGCAACAGGTTTAAGGATTTGCTATGAATGCCTTAAATAATCTTCACAGCACATAGCATAAATAATTAAGAGATGAAGATATAATAGGATATATTTGTGAATTTACTTTCCTGAGAGACAAAGATTTCAGAAAGACATTGCACTCTTTATTATAAAGAGATTAAAGAAATAGTTAAAAAAACAAAATGCAACTTAACTCAGAAATCACGTTAAATTCTATGGGGTATAGTCTTAGGAAAAGCAAAATAAACTAAGTAAATAAGAATACAACATAATTCAAAATCACTCTCAGTAGTATTACTTTATTAGGCCAAGTCAGAAAGTTATTAAATATAAAAACTAGTCTTCAGGGAAAGACTACCAATTTTAAAGTCACAAAACCTTTATGAGTAGAATTTAAACAAAATGTGATAGATGACATAGATATTTAGTTTTAGGTTTTAGGTTTCCCTGGAATAAAGTAATAACTGATCCATATTTTGAAAAATATAAAATCTGACTGTACTGGAATCTATCTCCACAGCTTTTTAGGATGATACAACAGTTGTTAAATCACCTTCCCTGGTATACACTCATAAAAATTTAAAGCAAACTTTTTTATTCTCAAAATATATTGAATTTCAGTTCCTATAATTTTCCAAATGCTCCCTTACTTAGCCTGAAACACATCACAGAAACAGGTGATTTACAGGATTGAAATGAAGGAATGGAGATTTCAAATATCAATGGCTAAAGTTTTCTATCAAATATAATCTCATAAACCTCATAAATAGGAATATCTTTCAAAGCTTTCAAATGACAATATTAGAATCACTTAACATAATCTGTTAATTGTAGCTAAGAAGTGTGAATGAATACCCTAAGCATTATGGAGATTTTGTAAGATAGGGTATGATCTTGTTAATGGCCCCACAAATCAGGTGGGGGAGCTAGACAAGTCAGATTAAATCCAAAGAAATTTGATAAATCTGGATATTAGTGTACTCACCATCCCCCCTAATATTCACTTCAATCAGTCTGAACTACAAGTGCTATTTCAGTCCCAGTGGTGGAAGGATAAGAAGAATGTGGTGACTGTAATTGTTGGCTTTATATTTTATGTACTATATATACAGTATTCTCAAATACAACCTAGAGTATACCTAGAGGGCTAGGAAGGGCTGTTGCTACATGCCTGTGCTGCAATTTTGAGCCTAACTTATTCTATCCCTGACCTGATTGTTTCTTTGTACTATTTCCAATCTTCAACTTCCTGCTGGCTTCCCCATTGACTTAGATTGTAGGAAACTGCCACGGAATGTTGAAAATAATCATCATGTGATTGTGGCTTGATGTGATATTGTAATTGGGATCTGGGCACCAAGCACTCAGATTACAATTATGTGACTGGGGATGCTACAATGGCTGGAATTTGCATAGCTGGTCATAAGTCTCCTTCATTCACCATCTTAATTTTCAGTGGTCACTGAATGAATGGTCATAATTCCACCTGTTATCTAACCATTTGACTCAAATTAGATTAAAAGAGATATAATGTCATCTAAAATGGACTTCTTCATGATTAACTCATAATCATACAAATGAAACAGTTCAAGGTCTTCATAAATACAAAATTTAAAGCATTGCAAATGCTTGAGAGAGGAACAACACCCTATAGTTTAAAGATAGTAACAAAATGTAATTTCCTTAAATGTTGTAGATTAATTGCAGTATTTGAGGGGCTGCCACAAAGATGAGGGGTCAACTTATTTTCCAAAGCACAAGAAGGCAAGACAAGAAACAATGGATGGAAACTAATCAAGGAGAGAAGCAACCTGGAATTAAGGAGAAACTTTCTAACAGTGAGAACAATTAACCAGTGGAACCTTCAATTGTGGGTGCTTCATTACTAGAGGTTTTTAAGAAGAGACTGGACAGCCACTTGTCTGAAATAGTATAGGGTCTCTTGCTTGAGCAGGGGGTTGGAATGGAAGACCTCCAAAGTCCCTTCCAGCTATAGTCTGGATGCCATGGCTTTTGGAGCTACTTTGTGAATCTTACAATATGAAGAACAAAAATCCCAAAAAAATAAAAATAAGCCACAGATCACTATTAAAAATATGCAATTCAAAAGAAGTTATAATTTTAATAAAATACAATTTTAAATATGCACAAAATATGCTACTTCCAATATAAAAGAAACACAACTACCGTATGTTTTTCAGAGTGTTGTGGTTGCAAAAGGGATGTAGGCCAGTGTTAGAGCACATGCTTTTCATTCAACAATTCTCAGGCTAATCTCTGGGAAAGATTCCTGTTGCTAGTGAATACTGAAAATGGTGAAATAAGCCAATAACTTTACTCAATATAAACTGCCTTCTGAATTCTAGCAGCTTTTAAGAGCTTTTCATAGAAGTACAAAACCATCTCCAGACTTCAGGAAATACTGTAGCAATACAAGTTGTAGCCAAACTATAATTAACTTGCTTAAAGTTAGATTGCACAACTTAATTTCCAAAAATTGATAACAATACGGTGGGTCCATATTCTGCAAAAGCCTTAACGAGGAATATTCTAGTGATAACACTCTATATTATATGTCATCACCCTATGGCATCATTCTATGAAGAGCATGTAATAACCACAAAATTGATCTTATACACAAGCTATGCTCACACATATTAACTCATGGTATATATATATAACCATAATTTGAAATAATAAAATTACCTAAGTTTGAACAACTCACTGAATCATAAACATTTATTATCATAATGTACATAGCCATATAATAAAAGTGACATAGCCAACAACACTCAAGACCAAAAAACAATTTTGTTTTACTTCCACTTGTCTTCAGACCTGCCACATAAAGCCTTGTGAACACTTAAGCCAATGAAAATTTCACAACCTGACTTGAGAAGAGCCAGTTTGATGTAGTGTTGAGGATGCTGGCTAAAAAATCAGGATTGTGAGTTCTAGTTTTGCTTTAGGCATAAAAGCCAGCACTTTGGGCCACTCACTATCTCTCAGCTTAACCTAATTCACAGGGTTGTTGTTGCAGGGCAAATAGGAGGAGGGAGTATTATGTATGTTCACCGCTTAAGTTACTTATAAAATAATAAAGCTGGGATAAAAATCTGATGTAATAATAAAGCAATTTAATTTTCTAATTCCTGTATGAAAATTTAAACAAGTAATACAGGTATCCTCAACTAATAGCTTAGCAACTGTTATGATGGACCTCTCTGGGGGGTACTTGCAACCCAGATTTGAAATTCTGATGTCCCCCAGCACTTGATGTGATTGTACTTCTGATGTTTGACAACCTGGCTGCATTTTATGGCCATTTGCAACATTCTGTAGTCATGTGACTACATTTTATGAAGGTTTTCTGAAAACTAATATTTACTTCTGTTTTTTGGCAAAACCATGCCTATGGTGAGCCACAAAAAAGGTCATAAAATCAGGTCGGTCACAAGTGACAATAGTGATGGGCAGGTTCCATTATGGTCATAACTTGAGGACTATTTGTATTTCCTGCCTGCAGACGTACACCAAACATATGGTTTGAGATCTGAAACTGCTGGTACCAGTACTAGCTCAGGTGTCTTCAAACATGGCCCTTTTATGACTTGTGGACTTCAACTCTCAGAATTCCTCAGCCAGGCACGCTGACTGAGGAATTCTGGGAGTCAAAGTCCACAAGTCATAAAAGGGCCAAGTTTGAAGACCCCTGTACTAGGCTCAACGTTGCATGAAAGCCAAGCTTCAAAAATTTCATAAAGAATTTGAAGCAAAAACCTGAACTGAATTGCCTGCTATATGCCCATAGTTTTATTCTCATAGTTTTCTTATTATTTGGGGAAATAAGAACATAGGAATGATATCGCGCTGACGGATGATCTCTGGTGGGCCCGGGATAGGGGATTATCCACTATCCTGGTGCTACTTGACCTCTCAGCGGCTTTCGATACCATTGACCATGGTATCCTTCTGCACCGACTGGAGGGGTTGGGGGTTGGAGGCACTGTTTTGCGGTGGTTCAACTCCTACCTCACTGGTCGGTCACAGTCGGTGTTGGCAGGGGGTCAGAGGTCAACCCCTAGGTTCCTCCCTTGTGGGGTCCCTCAGGGATCGGTCCTCTCCCCTCTGCTGTTTAATATCTACATGAAACCACTGGGCGAGATCATCCGACAACACGGGGTGAGATATCATCAGTATGCTGATGATACCCAGCTTTACATCTCCACCCCGTGTCATTTCAGTGAAGCAGCGGAAGTGATGTGCCGATGTCTGGAGGCTGTTAGGGTTTGGATGGGTGCCAACAGGCTCAAACTCAACCCCGACAAGACGGAGTGGCTATGGGTTCTGCCTCCCAAGGATATTTCAATCTATCCGTCCATTAGCCTGGGGGGGAGCTTTTGACCCCCTCGGAGAAGGTCCGCAACTTGGGCGTCCTCCTCGATCCACAGCTAAATTTGGAACATCATCTTTCGGCTGTGGCGAGGAGGACATTTGCCCAGGTTCGCCTGGTGCACCAGTTGCGGCCCTATTTGGACCGGGAGTCTCTTCTCACAGTCACTCATGCCCTTATCACCTCGAGGTTCGACTACTGCAATGCTCTCTACATGGGGCTACCTTTGAAAAATGTTCGGAGACTTCAGGTAATGCAGAATGCAGCCGCGCGAGCAGTGTTGGGCTTGCCTAGAAATGCCCACATTTCGGCATCACTCCGCGAGCTGCATTGGCTGCCAATTGGTCTCCGAACCCAATTCAAAGTGTTGGTTATGACCTATAAAGCCCTACATGGCATTGGACCAGGTTATTTACGGGACCGTCTGCTGCCCCATGAATCCCAGCGGCCGGTTAGGGCCCACAGAGTGGGCCTTCTCCAGGTCCCGTCAGCCAGACAGTGTCGCCTGGCGGGGCCTAGGGGAAGGGCCTTCTCTGTTGCGGCCCCGGCCCTCTGGAACCAACTTCCCCCGGAGATCCGTGTCGCCCCCACCCTCTTCGCCTTTCGTAGATTGCTTAAAACATACTTTTGCCGGCAGGCCTGGGGCAGCTAACACCTTGCCCCTAGCCAGTGTATGTTTCTGTGTATGTTTGTGGAGTGATTGGTTTCTTTTAGCTTAAGGGTTTTTTATAGATATGTGTTTATTGTAATTTCTATCATGCTGTGAGCCGCCCTGAGTTCTCCGGAATAGGGTGGCATAGAAATTAAATAAATAATAAATAATAATAATAATAATATTTGAATGATTTTCTAACATTACAACATGAACAAGTATTTTATTCCTTCATTCATACAGGTAAACAATTATTATTAAAATATCTGAATCAGGATCATGCAGAACTATAGTGTTCTGGATTCTTTGCAGAAAGAGCAAAGCAATTTAAGAGAGAAAAATAACTCTTTCAAGAATTGGGCTGAACTTTAAAGGGGTGCTTTAATTCAGCAAATTGTTAACTGAAGCACCTCTTCAAAGCCTCACTTTTCTTTAAAGTGTCAGATTAAGAACAGCCACACTGATTCAGTCAAAATGCTAAAAGGAGATTCTACACAAGTGCTTTTTAATTTTATTTCCGCAGGAGCAAAGTGACTGCCAGTTTGAATCAATTTACTTTGCCTGGAGATGCTAAGGTGGAGCTAATCAAATTGCTTCAGTTCAGAGTACGCAATGTTGAAAATATATATTACTTAAACAGATTCAAATCATCATCAGATTCAAATTCTTCTATCATCCATCCTTTAAGTAGAAGGCTAGGACAATCTTTGTTTTGCTCCCATACACATCTGAAGGCCCTCAAGTTGAGAAAGGCTAGTGTTGTTCATAGTTTAATATCATCAGTGCTCAGGGTGTATTACAAGACACAAATGATAGGCTCTTGTCCAAGAAACTGACAAAATGTAAACAAAAGAAAAAAAACTGGTACTTAAACCTAGTACTGTAGTATGTTACCTAAAATAATTTACAGAATAAACATTTGTTTAATAAAATAATCTTCAGAAATTAAGCAGCCATCTATTTTTGTTCTCTGCCAGACAGCTTTTGTATTTTCAAAAATAAAAAAACCCATCAATTATTTCTTCTATAGGAATAAACAAGCAATTCCCATGGGGGACTAACATATTCAATATATGATTTCCATCTTTTGATATACTTTAAATACAGATCTCATGGGTATAATATCTATAGGATAATTCAAAGCTTTACCAAAAATGTTATTGTACAGATCATAATGGGCTAGACTGACAATTACTGTAAACCAAGCAAAAGCCATGGGACTGACCCCCCCTTCTCTCTCTCTCTCTCTCTCTCTCTCTCTCTCTCTCTCTCTCTCTCTCTCTCTCTCTCTCTCTCTCTCTCTCTCTCTCTCTCTCTCTCTCTCTCTCTCTCTCTCTCTCTCTCAGAGAGATACATACAAATATCTGAACATTCATTTCTTAAAATATTGTTGGGAATCCTGATTTTTTTCCAAGCATTCCACACTCGAAAATAAGTTATATTGAGAAAATAAATGAATAGGCCCATAATTCTGCAGCTCTAAAGAGAAACATGATTCATTCAGTCTTTAATAAACATTCTTAATTGATGTTTTATACAAAATCTTCCAATTAATGTGATAAAAAGTGAAGCCTTCTTAACTTTGTAAGAGTTGATTAATAAGAATAAGAATGGAAAGATTTCCTGCTCTTTCCAATACATTTATTTATCTCTCCCAGAGCTTGTCCCAAATTCTCAAGTTGCTTGTATTGTGAAATACCAGTGTTCCAACTTCCTTATTTGGTTGCTGGAGCTGTTCTTTGTCTTGTTCAAACATTCTGATGAAGCTGCTTGCCTCCCCTCCATCCACAGCCTTTCCACCCTCCCTCCCTCCTTTCAGTCTGGCTCCAAGCAGGTCACTCTGACTCAGCCTCCTTTGTAGCTTACAAACCAATCACACACTGGTTATGCCCATTTATGGAGTACCTTTCCTTTTGGAAATCAGCAGGGCAAAAGGGATTTTTCAGTTGTTTGGAAAAGTGTTTGCTCTGCTGCAAAATATTAAGTGAGCATAAACCACAGATTTCTATTTTACACAATCCTGTCTTTTTGCTGAAAAACCAGGGCAATATGTATCTCTGTACGAAGGGGGAGCAGAGATTAAACACATATTAATTTGGGATCATATTTTACTTATTTCTTCGTAATTTAGCCATATCTGTGCCCATGTTTATGGTATGATCTGTAGTACATTTGCTCAAAATAAATATTCTAAACTCTCTTAGGCTTACTATCCAGAAAATATATTGAAAATGTCTTCAAATTTCACAGAATAAGAGGTGCACAAATATTCTTCAGGGTTTTTTTCTCTGTGCAGTTCAATATACTGCAGAACTGATACCAATGGCTGAGATTAAGGAATGGGGGTTAATATTTTAATTTAATTAGTGTATATTTAAACTCCCCCCCACTACCAAAGCAAGCACTAGTAAGTATTTTAAAGATGTATCAACTTTTCTGGACAACGTATAAATCTCATAATGTTTCTACATTTTTTCAGGGAAACGTACTGATGGTGCTGGTAGGACATATTTCATTCTAATAACTTAGGACTAGACAATCGCTGAGCAAATAGTTCCTGAAATGTGCCTTGCTAGCATCCTTCTTGGAGTTACAAAAGACAGAGAAAATAGTTTCTTCTTTCTATCCATACTTGTGGGCACAAAGTAAGCCTTTAAAACTTTAAAGACACGATGAGACCAAGATTTAACAAATCCTACTTGTTCTGCATGTCAGGGAATATAGAATTTGAGTACAAGTCATACACCACAAAGCAGAAATTTCAAGCTTTTAAAACAGGGCTCCTCAAACTACAGCCTGCGGGCCGCATGCGTCCCGCCTTGTTTTTTTATCCAGCCTGCCTCAACCTCCTGGGCAAACTGTCCAATCACAAGGAGATGGGTAGATGGCGGCAAGAGCCCAAGCCAATGGCAGGACAGTGAGTTGGTGGGAGGACATGTTTTTCCCCAGTTTCTCCCTTGCACGCCAAAGCACGTGCTCTGTTTTGGCCAGGCCTCCTTCCTCTCCTCCTCTCACCTCTTTGTGTTTTTACCTCAGGGCTGGGCTGAGAGGTTTAGGCCTCACTTGCAGCATCATTTAGGGCAGCCAAGCTGGGCAATGATGCCACTACCACTGCTGCTTCTTCTGAGGTGGGTCCCTTGCTATGTGCTATGAAACCACTGCCGCCACCACCGCCATGCCAGCCAAATGGAAACTGGTGCTGCCGGCCCTCAACATCACCCCCACCATTGCAGAGGGATCCAGTCCCATTGGTAGTGGCGAGGGCAATGGCTCCAAGTGGGCTTGACCCCCATGAGGGTCAAAGTGGGGCTGCTGGAGTGGGGTGCCGGTTATGAGGAGCGGTTATGGAGAGGAGCGGGCAAAGGGCGAGGTATTTGTGAGGGTCGGCTGGAGTGAATGAGAAAAAAGGAGGAGAATTTGCTCCTGGAAGATTATTTCAGGATTGCGAGAGGTTGGAGCTGAGGTGATGAAAGGTCCAGAATGCCAATCAAGGAGAATATTTCTGGCTTAGGGTTAAAATGAAGGGTCCTTGGGGGGGGTGGTCTCTGAGGATGGTGGTTTTCTTGCAGACATTTCAGGACCCAAAGTGGGATAATAAGTGAACTGATGATGTTATCTAGTTTGGGTCATGAGATGTCTGCAAGAAAGCCACCAAGCTCAGAGAGCACCAAGGACTCCACAGCTGCCCTCCTTCTCCTCTTCTCCTCCTCCATTCCACAAACCCCTTCTCTTCTGGCTTTGCTGATGTTACCTAGTTTGGGTCATGAGCAGTGATGGGATTCAAATATGTGAACAACCGGTTCTCTGTGTGGATGCCACTTCTGGAAGTCCATTCTGGGCCTGAGCAACAAAAAATTATTTACTGGTTCTGCCGAACTGGTGCAAACTGGCTGAATCCCACCACTGGTCATGAGATGTCTGCAAGAAACGCTAAATGGAAATAGTACCTTGCCTTTCTGACAGATGTAACAGAGCTACCCAGCAGTTTCAATGTGCAACTTCAAGGAAAGGGGAAGCTCATCTGTGATATGCATTCACATGTGAAAGCATTTGAAGTAAAATTGGAAGTACTCATTAAACAAGTGAGGAAGGAAAACTTCTGCCATCTTCCCACAACTCAAAAACTATTTGTGGAAAAACCAGAAGTTGCATTCCCAAACAAAACATGTGTGGATTCATTGGAAATGTATATTTTCTTCACTTAAAAACTCATTCAAATAATTAACCAATTCATTTTTCTAGTTTCATTTTTTCATTTTATACTTGATTTTACATTGTTCTATAATCATTTTTTTTTCAAACTATAGTTCAGCCCCCCAACAGTCTGAGAGACAATGAACTGGCCCCGTTTAAAAAGTTTGAAGACCCCTGTTTTAAAACAACACAAAATTCTCCCATGACTACACTAAAATGGTATGTTTTGCAGAAGATTAAGGGAAACATTCTATGTTAACACTGGGACTTATCAGTATCATGTTTGCATCAATATGTCATCCAGGATTGAATGGAGCTATAATACTAATCTCATCCCTAAAATTCCAATATTCTCATCTTGGATATTCAGATTTTATATTTGCAAGAAGCAATCAGAAGATGCTTAACTGCAGAATAGAGCAACAGCAGACACAGAAAGAAGCTTAAGAGGCTGAGTTAAATATAAACCTGATTATTCGTCACACATGGTTTTAAAGAATGTGTTAATATGATCACAATGCTGGGCAAAGAACCTTCCTATATGTCATAGATGACAACTAGGCCACTTGTGGAATAGCTAATGGCCCTATTCTTATATATTGTTTGGTTAACATATATGTTAAGTTATAATGCATTCTATTTTCATGACTTAGCATGCCAAAAGAAGCTAGCAATTATAGTTCATAAACCATTCCTAAGTACTTACTATTATAAGTGAATGCTTAGTCATGCAATTGCTGATTGTATTTATACTTATGTATAGCTGTAAGTGAAATGTATCGTAATATTTATATCTACATGGATGGAGAGTGGAAGTGTATATGTGGTGTAGGGCATAGTGTATATATCAACACACATTCTTTGGAAAGAAATTTCTAAAGATCTCAGTGAGGTAGGATAGTTATAAAGATTTGCAGATACAGTAAATCGAGGCTGCACAGTCTCTCCAATCCTATTTCTGACATTCATTCCTTCAGTTGACAAGAAATCATCTATGAAAATGATCTTACTGAGGAGCTTGAGCTCTGATCACATAAGGTTTTAACTCTTGAAAATTCTTTACATTTTGAACCCTAACTCTAACCTAACTCCCACCCCCCTTTACCTGATATCCCTGCTTTAACAGGTAGATATTAGGACTGCAATAGAGGAGCTATATTTTACTGGTAATGGTGCAGACATGCATTTCTGCTTCATTTTAATCATTTTTCATACATTTAATACACAAAAGAGATGGAGTGACCATCATATAGGCCAGGACTTTTCAATCAGTGGTACGTGTACCACTGGTGGTACTTCAGCACCTGGCAGGTGGTAAGTAAACTAGACAAGTAAAGTGGGGGGATGAGCTGAAGTGGCAGCAGAGCTGCACGGGCCTGGAGGAGAGTCAGCTGGAGCTGCTGTGTTGCCGGGGGTCTGCTGAGGGCCCAGAATTGGCATGCACAGCTCCAGTTGATTGGCGTTTTTGGCAGCCTCTGCCATCATTGGGAGCAGCAGACAGGCCTTGGGGTGAGAGTGTCAGCTGGAGCTGCAGAGGTCCCAAGATCGGCGCATGCAGCTCCAGCTGATCAGCGCTGTGCGCAATGGTCAGTTGCGGAGTGGGTGACTGCATGGGGGAGTGAGACTGGGGTAACTGGAGCTCTCTCTGAGCCCCAGAGAGTGGGGCATCTGGAAGAGAAAAAGAGGAGGAGGGGGGAGAGAGGAGAGGATATAAAAGGAGGTGGTTTTGGAGGGAGAGGAAAAAAAAGAGAAGGGGACAGAGAAAGAGAGAGGGAGGAGAGGCTTTTGTGAGAGAAGCAGAAGGATCAACGAAGGAGTAGGCTGTGAAAGAGAGAGAGGAGAGGGAGAGAGGAAGAAGGACCAACTAGCCACCTGACCACCAAGGTAGTGGTACATATTAATAAATATGGATAAATTCATCATACTTTCATCAGTGCAAAGGGAAAGTGATCCAGCAAAGGAACCGCCACCGAAGAAATTAAAACCAGTACTTTTTTCCTTTTTTTTTTTTTTTGGTCATCACGTTTTTGACACCTTGCTAAGTATTGGTGGTACTCAAATATTATCATGTCCTAAAAGTGGTACAATCTGTGAAAAGGATGAAAAGTACTGATATAGGCATCTAGATTCTAGGCTAAAAATTCACGAACATAGCATTTTTGTTAATTCCTACTAATTCACCTCTCCTCAGCTATTATTTTACCTTCTCTTCCCTTCCACCAGTTGGTTAATAAAGGACCCCAAATTTTGTACATAATGGAGAGGACACATTTGCCTTCCATTTGAAATGCACATCTACCAAGTGGTTTGTTTTCTAGATGGAAGAGGCAATTAGTAAGGTGAACAAACAGGGAAAAATGCAAGACAGCCAGATTAGGATTCTTTTCATGAAGTAGGATAGACACATATCTACGTCTAGAATTAATAGCACTGTAAAATTGCATTCAACTATTCTAAACTACCGGCTACAATTTTGGAAGGCATAGTTCAAAATATCTGAGACTTTCAACTTTATAAAAAAATTCTATAGAATTCAGAAGCATGACATTTTCTTGGAATCCTGGTGAGTAATATTATGACCATCCATTTTAAATTATTATTTTCAGAAATATAGACAAAATACTACTTTTATTTCTCACTTGAATATGTTTGTACTATGCTGTGTTTTCTTTTTCTTCCTTTTTATCCAGCTGTTCCCACCAGACAGCCAATACAGTATTAATCCAATTTAGTAGGGGTAAATTGCAGGTCAGAAATTTCTTCATTCTTTCTGCCATTATCAAAGCAAAATTTTATAATCCACGTTTAATAATGATATTGGTCTATAGTTTTTTATTGTCGTGGGATCAGTGTCTTCTTTTGGTATCAAAGTAATATTAGTTTCCATCCACAAATTTGGTATTTTTGTCTCTGAAAAAATTTCATTACACAGTTCCTTCAAAATTGGGCTTAATAAATCCTGTAATGCTATATAGAGTTCTGCAGGAAGTCCATTTGGGCACAGGGTCTTATCTTTTTTTTGCCTTTTTATGGCTTCTGTAATCTCCATCATTGATATTTTCCGATTTAGTATATTTTGGATAAGAACATAAGAACATAAGAAGAGCCAAAGCCCATCGAGTCCAGCATTCTGTGTCACACAGTGGCCCACCAATTGTACATGGGGATCCTGAGCAGAAAGAGAAGGCAAAACCCTCCCTTTCCCTTGACCCCCAACAAATGGCACTCAAGGGAATCCTGCCTGCCTCAACCAACATAGAGGCGGCACATGGACATCCATTTTAATAACCACCGATACACTTGGCATCCATGAATCTATCTAACCCTGCTTTGAAGCTGCCAAGGCTGACAGCTGTCACGACCCCTTCTGGAAGTGAATTCCATAAATCAACGACCCTCTGGGTGAAGAAATATTTCCCTTTATTTGTCCTCACTTTCTTAGCTATGAGCTTTAGGGAGTGCCCCCTTGTCCTGGTATTGTGTGATAGAGAAAAGAATTTTTCTCTATCCACATTTTCTATACCATGCATGATTTTATATACTTCGATCAAGTCACCCCTTAAACGCCGTCTTTCAAGGCTGAAGAGACCAAGGCGTTGCAATCTGGTTTCATAAGGGAGGCGCTCCATTTCCTTGATCATTCTTGTTGCCCTTTTTTGCACCTTTTCCAGTTCCATTATATCCTTCTTGAGGTGCGGTGACCAGAACTGTACACAGTACTCCAAGTGTGGTCTCACCATCGATTTGTACAGAGGCAATACAACACTTGCTGACTTATTTTCGATTCCCTTCCTAATCATGCCAAGCATGGAATTTGCTTTTTTTACTGCTGCTGCGCATTGGGTTGACATCTTCATCGAGCTGTCCACCAAAACCCCAAGATCCCTTTCTTGGGTTGTCTCAGAAAAATTTCTCCGGGACTTTTGGCAAGTCACTTTCTTTCATATAGGCCTGTATTCCCTCTTTAGAAACCACCTCTGCCTTATAGAGTATCTCGTAGTAGGCCTTAATAATCTTTTTTATTGCATCATTATGAAAGTGTAGCTCTCCTTTCAAATCGTAAAGCTTATTTATCAGTCTTTTTTCTCTTTCTTTCTTTAATCTGTATGCCAACCATCTTCCCGGCTTATTAGCATTTTCAAAGAAGTTCTGTTTAGACTATTTAATCTGCTGAGTAACATGGTTATTAAGTTAATCTGGCTTCCCCATTGACTTTGCTTCTCAGAAGGTGTCATTCCCCCAGGATATAATTTATTTATTTTGTGTGTGTGTGCTCTCTTCAGTCAGAACTCACCCTTCCGGGATTCGAACCTGGGCAGTCTGCATGCTAAGCGGATGCTTTAACCTATTGAGCCACAAGTTCTCTCCCGCTTTGTCAGTAGTCAGGGAGTAAGGATATGTGTCAAGTGTTTATTTTTTAGATTGCACCCTGTAAACCCAAATATGGGAGGAAGGAATCATTCTTTCCTTTTGCTTGTTTCAGCTCAACCCAGAGCCATCTTGCAAGCACAAATATATATATGTTGTTTTAAAATTGTTGACAAAGAATTAAGGGATTTCTGATATAGTCATTTCGAGTTTCTTAACTCTCTTCAGTCAGAACTCACCCTTCCGGGATTCGAACCTGGGCAGTCTGCATGCTAAGCAGATGCTTTAACCTATTGAGCCACAAGTTCTCTCCCGCTTTGTCAGTAGTCAGGGAGTAAGGATATGTGTCAAGTGTTTATTTTTTAGATTGCACCCTGTAAACCCAAATATGGGAGGAAGGAATCATTCTTTCCTTTTGCTTGTTTCAGCTCAACCCAGAGCCATCTTGCAAGCACAAATATATATATGTTGTTTTAAAATTGTTGACAAAGAAATAAGGGATTTCTGATATAGCCATTTCGAGTTTCTTAACTCTCTTCAGTCAGAACTCACCCTTCCGGGATTCGAACCTGGGCAGTCTGCATGCTAAGCAGATGCTTTAACCTATTGAGCCACAAGTTCTCTCCCGCTTTGTCAGTAGTCAGGGAGTAAGGATATGTGTCAAGTGTTTATTTTTTAGATTGCACCCTGTAAACCCAAATATGGGAGGAAGGAATCATTCTTTCCTTTTGCTTGTTTCAGCTCAACCCAGAGCCATCTTGCAAGCACAAATATATATATGTTGTTTTAAAATTGTTGACAAAGAAATAAGGGATTTCTGATATAGCCATTTCGAGTTTCTTAACTGTTAGGAATTCATTTGTCAATAAGGGCGGGTTTCCAAATGGCTGGTAGGCGGGAGGTATCATCTCGTTTGTTCATGCTGTGGGGGCGTTTTTCTATCTCGATGGCTTCTCTGATTATTCTGTTATTGAAATGTTCAGTTTTGGCAATAGTTCTGGTCTTTTTGAAATCAATTTTCATGTCCTGTGGCTTTAAGGTGTTGGACCAGGGAAGAAGTTGGTTCCTCTCTTTTGACTGAGTTTTTGTGTTCTTCAATGCGTGCACTTATCCTTCTGTTGGTTTGTCCAATGTATGTGGTGGAGCAGGCAGTACATGGGATTTCATATACTCCTTGATTTTCTAACTCAATTTTGTCTTTAGGGTTTCTTAGGATGGTGGATATTTTTCTGTTTCTGCAGAATGCTGTCTTGACATTATATTTGTGCAGGATTTTGCTGATCTTGTCTGTGGTGCCTTTTATTTATGGGAGGAGGGCCAAGACATCTCCAGAACCAAATGCCTAGCTGACGAACAACACCTAAAAACCGAACTACACACTCTCACTAATGTACTAACATCCAACGGATTCCCAAGAAATAAGATTTCCAACTTAATCCAAAAAGAAACTCCCACTAAAATCCATGACAGAGAACAAGAAAACGTGGCCATGCCTCATCTTCATGGTGGGTGTCAGTTTGCTTCTTGTATGGACACCCATACAAACTGACACCCACCATGAAGATGAGGCATGGCCACGAACGCGAAGCTGGGCAGCTGTGCAACTCACCATCTCTGGTCCCCCTGTAACTCAGACTAACCCCTCATCCAATCAGAGCACAGCCAACCCCCTAACCAATCAGAACACACCTCCACCCAATCAGAACACAGAACACAGCCGAGCTCCCAGCCAATCAGTTCAAACCCCCCACTGGCAGTTAAAAGGAAGAAACAGTTGCAATCACACATTGCTGCTAGAAGCACGAAGCCGAAAGCACCAGCCTGAAGATGACGAATGTGACTTCATCGAAACGTTGCCAAGACACTTCAAATTCTACGTGGGAGAAAACCCGAAGAACCAAAGACCTACATACAAACACCCGCGAAAACCTCAGAAAACAACACACACACACACACACACACACACAGCATTTATTTGTTAATTGTTATGTCCACCAGTAACTTATTACTGTTTATTTTGTATTTGGATTATTATATGTATTTATATTTTTTCCCAGTTTCACCCATCCTGTTCCTTTAATAAAGCAGTCAGATCTATGCACATGGTCTGTTTTATTGGAGGATAGGTGGGTTTAGCAGCATGTCAAGCTGCACATAGTAACGTGTACTAAGGACAGAACAGAAAGTCACAAAAGGAGATCACATGACCCTGGGACACTGCAACCATCACAAATATGAGTCAGTTGCCAAGCATCCAAATTTTGATCACATGTTCATGAGGATGCTGCAATAGTTGTAAGAGTGAAAAACGTTCTTGTTACTTTTTTCAGTGCTGTTGTAACTTCTAATGGTCACTAAATGAGCTGCAGTAAGTTGAGGACTACCTGTATTGGACAATCAAAAGTTTAAAGTTTATGGTGACAGACTACCAAAATTGCCAGCTAATAAGATATTGTTCTCTAATATAATTGATTACAAAATATACTTGAGTTATTTCAAATTATAATGAAATTTCATTTTATTATATAATTTAAAACAATTCAACTGGATTTCTTTTCTTTTTAAGTTAATGTATTTTAGATAAATTAATTTACTTTTATATAAAGTCAACAATTTTCTCTTTAAATTAATTCATTTACGATTAACACTTTTAAGGGAAATTAATGATTAGTTCTTCGCTGTTGACAGAACTATCCAAAATAACAATATTGCTATTACACTTTCCCTGTCACATAGGTTTTGTTTGCATAACACCCCTAATTTAGTGGTAAGGAAGCTAATTTGTTGTGTAAACAACCTAATCCAGGTACGAGCAATTCATTCTTATGAATCATAGAATCATAGAATCATAGAGTTGGAGGGGACCTCCCGGGTCATCGAGTCCAACCCCCTGCTCGAGGCAGGATTCCTTAAACCATCCCAGATAGATGGCCGTCCAGTCTCTGCTTGAAGACCTCCATCGAAGGGGAGCTCACCACCTCCTGTGGCAACCGGTTCCACTGGTTGATCACCCTTACTGTTAGAAATTTTTTTCTCACATCTAATCTGAATCTTTTCCCCTGCAGTTTCATCCCATTGTTTCTAGTCCTTGCTTGGGCAAGTGAGAACAGGGCTGATCCCTCTGCACTGTGACAGCCCTTCAGGTATTTGTAGACAGCTATCATGTCTCCTCTCAGTCTTCTTTTCTGTAGACTAAACATTCCTAATTCCTTTAACTGTTCCTCATAGGACATGGTTTGTAGACCGTTCACCATCTTGGTAGCTCTCCTTTGAACCTGCTCCAGTTTGTCAGTGTCTTCCTTGAACTGGGGTGACCAGAACTGGACACAGTACTCCAGGTGAGGTCGGACCAAGGCAGAGTAGAGGGGAATAATAACTTCATGTGATCTGGACTCTATGCTTCTCTTGATACACCCCAGGATCGTGTTTGCTTTTTTTGCAGCTGCTTCACACTGTTGCCTCATGTTCAATCGATGATCCACTAGGACACCGAGGTCCTTTTCACATGTACTGTGTTCAGCTGGATTCCTCCCATACTATATGTGCTTTTTTCGTTTTTCTTACCCAGATGTAGTACCTTGCATTTTTCCTTGTTAAATACCATTTTATTAGTTGCAGCCCATTGTTCGAGTTTCTCCAAATCTTTTTGAATACTTTCTCTCTCTGCTCTGGTGTTTGCAATCCCTCCTAGCTTTGTGTCATCTGCAAATTTGATCAGTTTCCCCTCAATTCCCTTATCCAAATCATTTATAAAAATATTAAACATAACTGGGCCCAGAACAGAGACTTGTGGCACTCCGCTTGAGACTTTCTTCCAGTTGGATGTGCAGCCATTTATAGCCACTCTTTGAGTACGATTACTAAGCCAGTTATGAACCCACCTAACAGTCACCCTGTCAATCCCATATTTGATCATTTTTTCAATGAGGATGGTGTGAGATACTTTGTCGAAAGCTTTGCTGAAATCCAGAAATACTATGTCTACTGTATTTCCCTGATCAACCCATTCTGTGATTTTGTCATAGAATGAAATTAGATTAGTTTGACACGACTTGTTTGTTACAAACCCATGTTGACTGCTGTTAATTATTGAATTCCCATCCAAATGCTGACATATATGTTGCTTAATAATTTGTTCAAGAATCTTTCCTGGTATTGAAGTCAGGCTAACAGGCCTGTAGTTCCCTGGGTCTGCCTTCTTCCCTTTTTTGAAGATAGGGACAACATTTGCCCTTCTCCAATCATCTGGGGCTTCTCCTGTTCTCCATGACTTTTCAAAGATTACAGCAAGTGGTTCAGCAATTACTTCTGCTAATTCCTTCAGTACCCGAGGATGTAATCCATCTGGACCTGGAGACTTAAACTCATTTAAGTTAGCTAAGTGTTCCCTTACCTTCTCTGTGTCGATTACATGCCTTAATTCTCTTAGTCCTTCACTAGCACAGTGAAGGTCAGTTGCAATTACATTATCTTTCTTAGAAAAAACCGATACAAAATAGGAGTTTAGAATATCCGCCTTCTCAAGATCACTTTTGACGACTTCCCCATTCTCGTTCTCTAAACTTCCTATAGCCTCTTTAACTTTTCTTTTACTTTTGACATATCCCCAAAACCCTTTTTTATTATTTTTAGTCTCTCTTGCAAGCCTCAATTCATTATTAACCTTAGCTTTTCTGATACTTGCCCTGCAGTTTGTACAGATTGCTTTATAATCTTCCTTAGATATGTATCCCTCCGTCCAATTCTTAAACATTTCTTTTTTCCTTTTTAGCAAGTTTTTAAGTTCTAGGTTTATCCACTCTGGTCTCTTTAGATGTTTCCCATTCTTCCTTCTTTGAGGAATTGTTAAAGATTGCGCTTCTAGTATTGCATTTCTCAAAATATCCCATCCTTCTTGGACATTTCTATCCCTTAGTACATTCAGCCATTTGATCCCCCCTACCCTCTTCTTGAGTCCATCAAAATCTGCCCGTCTGAAGTCCAACTTTGAAGTCTGAGTCCTCTCAGGCTTTCCTTCTCTTATTATGCAGAATTCAAGGATAACATGATCACTACCTCCTAAGGTCCCAGAATCTCTGATTTCCTCGACCATTTCCTCCCTGTTTGTAAGGATTAGATCGAGGATAGCCAATCCTATTGTTTTCTCCTCCACTTTTTGGTGGATGAAATTGTCAGCAAGAGAGAATAAGAACTTATTAGACTTCTGGCTTTTGCCTGAGAGAGATTCCCAACAAATGTCTGGATAGTTAAAATCTCCCATAATCACTATATCATGCTTTCTTGATAGTTTAGCTATTTGATCTAGCAAGAGGTCATCCATATCTTCTGTTTGTCCAGGGGGCCTATAATAGACTCCTACAATAGTATCCTTTCTGTTGTTCTCCCCATGAATTCTTACCCATACAGTTTCTACTGAGTTTCCACTCTCTGAAACCTGGATCTCTGAGGAGACAAATGCTTTTTTAACATAAAGTGCAACACCCCCTCCTCTTTTGTTAAGCCTGTTCCGCAAAAATAAGTTGTAGCCTTCGATGCCAGTGTTCCATCCATGTGTGTTATGGCTAAGCCAAGCAATTATGTTAACCCATACAATCATCCAGGTTTTGTGTACTATTTACTAGACTTTGTCTCTCTCCAATTCTGAATTAGAGAAAAACTAGACAGGACCCATAAAATGAGGCTTAAGAACTCTGCCCTCTCTTTTTCCATCCATTCCTAAGCAGAGAGAAACTCCCTTTCCTTATTCTGAAGAAGTACTGGCCTCAGTTATGTTTTTGCTTCCTTTTTTTCTGTTCTTTTGTTTTTTATTCCACCTTTATTACTTTATAAGAAACTCAGGGCAGCAAACATGTCTAATATTCCTTCTATTTTCCCCACAACAATAACTCTGTGAAGTGGATAGATTGTAGGAGAGTGAGTGCCCCAAAGTCATCCAGCTGGTACTATAGATTGGAAGCTAAAGAATACTATGGAACTTTTATATCCTGAGGATGCAACTCAACCACTTGTGCAATATGCACAACTGATAACAAATTCAATATAGAGGTTGAAACAAAAATAAGGCAAAAACATGTACAGGTAGTCTTTGACTTACAACCATAATTGAGTCCAAAATTTCTGTTGTTAAGTGAAACAGTTGTTAAGTGAATTTTACCCCATTGTATAACCTTTCTTCCCACAGTTAAGTGAATCATTGCAGTTGCTAAGTTTTATTATTATTAAGTGAATTTGCCTTCCCCATTGACTTTGCTTCTCAGAAGGTCACAAAAGGAGATTGCATGACCCCGGGACACTGCAACCATCACAGTTAATTGCCAAGCATCCAAGGCTGGACTAGAACAGCACCTTAACCATTACACCAAACTGATTCTCTTTGTAAAAACAGAAATTATTAGAACAAATTGCAGTCTCCTTTGGGAGGTGAAATGAAAAAGGTGTGCTATCACTAATACTGCAGAAAGAAAAAAGAAATGTCAAGTAACAAAAGGCAAGAGATGACTAAATCAGTTGAATCGTGGAAATATAGTCAAACTGTTTCTAAGAAATAAACATGCTATTTAACACTATTGACATTATAACCTCTGGTTGGTAACCAAAGAATTCCTTCAAGCCTCTCCATGTGCTCATTTTTAATTTTGGAGAAGTCATTATGTCAAGGTTCTGATAGACAAGACCAAATAAATCAGAACTCCAAGGTTTGAGATTTCCTCAAAGAACATGTTTATTGGTTACATAGTATCGGCATGGTCAAAAGTGAAACCAAGTCTGAAGATCCCTTCAGAAAGTAACAATATTACAAAGTTAAACTTCTCAACCCAGTGCTATGCAATTAGCTACGTTCCCCAATAGAAGAGTTTGGCGAGATTTCTAACTAAACTCCCGCCCCTATCTAACTGACAGAAATGACCTTGGTTCCCATGGGACAGTAAAATGTTTAGATTAGTAGAAATTCTCCACCCCCTCCCAATCTTCTGGCAACTTAGGATGAAGAAAATGGCTGCAGCCAGGTTCGTTGTAGAGTTGACACATTATTTACATACTTATGATTTACAGGGATACTTGATAAGACAGTATATGAGAGAAACCATTCCAAAATAGTGACATGCAATTACAAAACCTGTCTGAATCCAGAGGTAGTCTTAGTACAACCCCTGAAATCAATGGAACTTCAGTTAGCCATGATTATTTAAGCCTCAATGAATTCAAAGTATGACTGATTTTGGATTCTTACTCTCTTGTGTGGTAATTGGTCACTGAGTCAGATGAGATCCATAATCTAATTTTAACTAGCCTTGATCTAATTTCTATAAGTGATTATTCAATCTATGCTCATCCAAAACAGTATGCCCTGGGAACTCCTCCCAGGATGGTCCTCTGAACTAGCAGCACATATTTTTGTTCTGCTAGACATACAGCTGATTTGATACTACAGAGCAGGTCTCTGTAGCTATTTCACTCCTGGATTAGAAAAGGAGTGGCATGGAATCACCCTGAAGCTTCTTGGATAGCATTTCTTGACTGGGGGGGAGGGGTGAGTATTCTTCTCCCTGGAAAGTTTGCTAAAGAAGAGGATTGACATCATGTCCACACAGCTGATGTCTTCAAAGACGCTTCTGTTTTAACTTCATGCTTTGCAATTTTTTCTCTCTCTACTTTTTGCATGTTAATTGCTGGCTGTGTGTTGGAATTTTCTCTCCTCATGGACTCTAACCAATTTAATAACACCAGAGGAGTGTCTTGAAATAATTAATCATTCCGTATGAAAAAGACAAACAGCAACAAGTTTTTTCTCAGATTACTGAGAAAATGAGTTACTGATTTAACTATATTGAACTTCTATCAAAAAGACTGAATATATTATCAGCTTGAAAAGACTTTATATCTTTATTCTATTTCTTCTGCACTCTGCATACAATTCTCAGCTTTCTGTGTTAAAAGCCTAGAAACCTATTTTTTCCCCTCTAAACGGTGAGTTTGACTATTTCTCTTGCCAGCTGCTTAGCTTTGCTTTTGGAACTCCTTATCTGCCCTTGAAAAGAGAACGGTGTATTCTTGCCTGCTTTTCTGCTGCCAGCAACTGGTTATTTCTCCTAAGAAGAAATTGAAAGAAAACGTGACTCAGAAGACTCCAGCACCAAACTCCTTCTGAAAATATTTGAGAAAAAGTTTGCTATGCTATGCTATAATAAAAGAGATGAATGAAAAATCTGATAAAAATTGAATTATTACTATCAGAGTTAAAACAAACTAAAGAAGATGTTAAAAATATACAGATTAGAATGGATGAGACAGACACAAGGTTAGACTTTCTTAACCAAAATGTACTATTATTGGATTTGAAACATAAGGAAGTTTTTCTGCACCTCAGAGGAATTCCTGAGCAGATCCACAACTTAAGTGATGTAATAGAAAAAGAAATGACTAAATGGTGTAATGATGAGAAAGTAGACTTCTTTGAAAAAATAGACAAGATTTACAGAATAAATTCAGCATATGCAACCAGAACACAACTGCCAAGAGATGTTATGATGCAATTTATAAGAAAATCTATTAAAGAGCAATTAATTCAGAAACATTACCACCAGAGATTTAATATTTCTGGAAGAGGTGCAAATATTCAGAGAAATTACAATTACAATATTAAGGAAACATAAAGAATATTTTTTCCTGACATATCTCCTGAAACAAAATAATATTCCCTTTCACTGGGATAAGCTGGAAGGGGTTATCTTTACCTTTAGAAATCACTGGTGTAGACAAAATTCAGTCCTTAAAGCAGAAGACTTTTTGGGAAAATATGGATTGGAACTGCACTATTTTTCAGAAGATAAAGATCAGAAAGAAAATGATAAAAAAAGGTTTGACACTTATCAAGGACAGACTGTGGAGATGGGAGCCTCAGGTAGAATCCCTGGAACTTCCTCTTCATAACAGAGGAACTGCAAGGTTTTGGTATGGAATGTCAATGGGTCAAATTCCCCACAAAAGAGATAAACATTATT
Source organism: Bothrops alternatus (assembly GCA_034064705.1). NCBI lineage: Eukaryota > Metazoa > Chordata > Lepidosauria > Squamata > Viperidae > Bothrops > Bothrops alternatus. Next base: position 11,414,474 of record JARGCV010000085.1, read on the forward strand.
TTACTATTTCAAAAAAGTGAACCATGATATAATATGTTGGCAAGAAACTCATATTAAAGAGACTGATTAAAAAGTATTTAACAAATAACATCGTAGGTCCAGAATTTATTTCTATTAACTCAAAGAAAAAAATTAATTGGGTAGTTTTGTATATAAAACCCAACTACGTCCACATTTATTGTTTGCTGATGATCAAGGCAGATATGTAATTGTGCAAATTGCATTACAGGGAATAAAATCTATTGTGGTGGGATTATACACCCCACATCAAGAAAAAGCCAAGTTTTTAAAATATCTGACTGAACGCTTACTCTCCTATTGGTGTGTAATTGGAGACTACAATGCGATAGTAACCCCACAACTGGATAGATCAGCTGATAAAAGAATTAGGTATACACAAGGGAAACTGCCCCAAACTTTTTTCAAGCTGACTGATACTTTAGGTTTGATCAATGTTTGGAGGTGTAAAAATGGACTAACAAAAGATTTTACTTCTTTTCAGAGAGACATAAATCCTTTTCTAGAACAGCTATGATTTGGATTACAAAGAATCTGCTTCACAAAACAACTAAAACTATTGTTCTTCCAAAAAATATTTATGACCATAATCCAGTGTCTTTACATTTGGTCCTCAGTCTTTTAAATGGAGATTGAATGAGTCTATTTTGCAGACACCACACATTGTTAAAGAATATAAACAGGTACTTCAGGACTATTTTAATAATAATTTAGGTAAGGGAACCAATTTGACAACAGTTTGGGATGCTTGTAAGGCTGTGATACGAGGACATTTTATATAATATAATACAATACAATATAGCAATTAAGAGAAAGATGGATGAAAAAAAATCCAAAACGTGCTACCAGAAATTAAACTGAAGGAGAGGGAACGCCAGAATTCATTAGAAGATCCTAGCATACTTAATCAACTAAAATTATTGCAACAACAAATTTCTTTGTTGACTGTTTCAGATATTGAAAAGAAATTTAAACATACAAAACAACACTTTTTTGAACCAAGAAATAAACCAGGGAGATGGTTGGCATACAAACTAAGAAAACAGGCAGAAAAGAAAATGATAACCAAGCTTCAAGAGGGGAATAAGACCTATATGGATAACAAAAATGTTTGAAGACTTTTGGAATTATTATACCAATTTATATAAAGAACAAACAATCTCTTTATATATTATGGAAGAGTATATAACATCTAAAAATCTATAATATAACGCTAGATAAATGGGAGAATGTATGGACAAATGGACTAAAATTATAGTTTTAAAGAATTTTTTTTACAAAATGATGTATCATTCGTGCTTGACCCCAGATAGATTAGCAAAAATGTATGAGGGGATTTCTTTTTTTTTAAATAACTTTTTATTGATTTTCTAATGTTACAATTATATCTTTGAAAAACAACATGACGGCTGAGTTACAATAATTCAATTACATACAGATATTATTAGTACAAATCTCAAACTATTACAGCCAATATTTCCTCTCTTTTTCCCTTAATATGTACTGTCTCTTATTTAAGATAGTATACTTCTTATTCTATTAATCAGATAAAAATAACTTTCTTGCATTTATCAATAATTTTCAGTTTATATATGTCTTAATTGTTTTAATATTCCATCTTTTAGACAATCAATAACCTAATAAATTTTTCCCAGTTTTAATTTTCCATTAATATTTAAGTTTAACATTTAATATTTATCATTTCCAAGTTTTAAATAACCCCAATTCCCTTTGTTGTTCCCCACAACATCTGATGTTCAGGACACATATCTTATCTATTTCAATTTTTACCATCTACATCAAGGGTGTCAAACTGCTGGCCTGCAGGCCGGATTTGTCATGCTGAAACTGCGCCCACCCCATTGCCAGCAATGGAAAAAAGTTGCGATACATCACGACATGTCACGTGACATTGCGAGTTTGACATCCCTGATCTACATCAACAAATTAATAATACAGTATAATATTCTTATTTTCTTATAATTTCCCAATATCTTAAATTCAGTAACCAAAATTTCTTCTATTTCAGCATTTAGCACTTCCTCACTCTTCTTCTTTATATCTATTTTCCCGTATTTAAGCTAATAATTTCCATTTTTACCGCTACATCAAAACATATTTATTTACATCCATCAATACATTTTAGCATATATATGTCTTAATCACCTTTACCTAACCTTTATGCACAACTCAATATTCAAATTTGACTGTTAATATTTATACTTCTAAATATCGAATAGCCAAAATTTTTCTTTATCTTCAATTCATAACAATATCTTGTATTCAAAATACACATCTTATCTACTTGGATGTATTCTATTTTAAATCTCATAGGTAGGTAAAAACCACATTCTTCTTCAGTCTTATTCTAGCTTTCTTTCTTTGCCAAATCATCTTCCATGTCCCTGCTTTTGAGTCGTCAAACAAATCTCCTTGTATTGTTATATGTATTATGTAATGTTGAAAAGACCACCCAGTCACCATTTTTTTGAGAAGGCTAGCAGGTCTGGCAGGTCTAGCAGGTCGTCTCTTCATTTTTCCCTCTTGACATAGTTGTCCTGAATTATTTATCTTCTCTTCCATCTGTTCCTCTTCTTGATCCTCAGGTTCCTTCTGGTTCATATAGCAAGTTTTTTCCTCCTTCCATATTGTTAGTTTCTTTTCTGGATTTTCCATTGTCTACTTGTTGGGCAGTTAAATCTTCTGTCATAATATTTAATTGTTCCACTTTTTCTGTTGTATTCTGTATGGTTGATTTTTTTAGTTGTAATCAAAATTTGAGTTTACATATCTGAGCTACTTTCTCATTTTTTTCTGAAGGCTCTCGTTTTATCACCAGCTGTAAGAAGGGTTTGGTAAATTGCTTTCAATATAGCAAGAATTTGTTCCTGATTTTCCTCCATAAAATATCTGTTCTTGATCTTCTTCCATTAAGATGAGTTAGATTAGACGCTTTTACGGTTGCTGTTTTTTTTATTATTATTATTTCTTTTTTCAGTAAATAGAAAGCACAGCTAAGTCTCTCGCATCTGGTGTTTCAAGGTTGCATGCATCTTATCTTATTTTCTGGGCTGTCAGCCAAATCTCTTTTAGAGAATAACAGATTGAATTTTCAGATTTAGCCACAAAATGTCGCCCTTACCCTTTGAAAATTTCTTTTGAATCTCAAAGTTATTTTAATCTTTTCCGTTTTTCTTCTTTTTTATAAGGAAAAACCCAGATCTTCAATAAAAATTAGAAAGTAAAAAATAAATAGTAGAAAGTCTTTTAGTCCACAAACTTTAGAAAATAAAATACCCAAAGATATTGTTTCTTAATCAATACTGCATCAGTAGTAGAGAGGGGAGGGGAAGGAGCTCACTTTAATCAAATAGCATAACAAGGGGATGTATTGCAATCAGGCTCCACGGGATTGGAGCAAATCTCCAATTCAGTCACACAGTGATATTTAGAAAGACATCACCTTTCATATATGGCCTATTTATAAGACATATTTTCACATGGAATGTTTCTTTACCAAAGCTGATGGCTCTGGAAAATGGCAAAATCTTACAAAACAGCTTTACATAGACTGTGTCATCAATATGAAACAATCAATGATGTTAATAATCAGTGGCTCTCTCACTGCATTTTTAGCTGTGAATGCAGAACAGACTTTATGAAAATATTTGGCTTCTTGCCTGCTTTCTTTCCTTATTTGTACATTTCAAATTCATTTTTGAACTAACTGGGATGTCCCAGTTTGACCTAAATATTAGAATACCAATGGCAACTTTAAACAGGAAAACATTATTCTTCACAACTATTTCTAAATTCATTAGGAATGCCACTTTTCATACTAAGCTGAACAAAACCATACAAGTTGCTTCTACTTTAGTGTGATTTGTAAACATAGTCGGTATAGCAACTGTCAAAGTCTTTCAGTAAAACCTGGAAAATCCCAAAACATTCCACCAACATTATCTAATAAAGGGGTCACCAACCACACTACCCAAGGCCTAGGACTGTGATGGCGAACCTTTTTGAGACCGAGTGCCCAAACTGCAACCCAAACCCCACTTATTTATCATTGGGTGCCAGATGGAGAGGGCCTACTGGGTGAGCGTGGCCTGAGTGGGCGTGGCCAACTGGGTTTTGCCTACTGGGTGGGTGTGGCCAGCTCAATGTCACTCATGTCAGGGGCACTTGTGCGGGCCTGGGCAGGACTAGGGAAGATCTGAGGGTCTCCGGCGGAGGGGTGGGTGGGACGGGCGAATGCCAGGGCATGGTCCACTGGAGGAGCCTCACTGAGCCTCAGACCATGCAGGGGGCCCTGGACAGTGGCAGCGGAGGTCAAGCACCCAGCCCAGCCATTGAGCTCCCACAGCACCAGGACCCCACAGCCCTGCCTACCCTAACCGCACTTCCCTGAGGGGGTGCCCAGCTGCATTTACCTCCTCCTCAAGGCTACTGCTTCTGTGCTCACTCTCCTTGGCCAGGTTGCTCATGGTGGGTGCAGGAGGACAAAGTGTGTGCATCAGAGGAAGGCCCACTTTCTTTCCATGTGAAGAGACCTGGCTTTGTAACCAAAGCATCCTCAGCAATAGGATGGGAGACCACCAGGGGATGGCAATAGGGCAACAGGGCTCCTGGTGGCCAAGTGCTAAGGCAGGACATCCCTCAGACTTTTCCTCCTTCTTATTCCAATCTCCTTCCTTCCTTCCTTCCTCCCTCCCTCCCCTCCTTCCCTGCCTCCCTCCTTTTCATTCCCATCTCCTTCCTTCTTTCCTTCCCTTTCTTTCTTCCTATTTCCCTCCCCTCCTTCCTTCCTTCCTTCCTTCCTTCCTTCCTTCTTTCCTCCCTCCCTCCCTCCCTCCCTCTCTCTCTCTGTGCCCCTAGTCCTTTTCACTAAGCTAGACACACCCAATTCCCACAAACATTTGTCATATGTTTTAGCCTCCAGCCCCCTAATCATCTATGTTTACCATCCATTTAGACAAGATGGTCCCCCTGGTTTGGTTTATAGAACAGTGGCCATGAGCAGAGAGACATCACCCCAATTATAGAACTTTCTTCCAAGAAAAATATGAATAGTGTATCCCTCACCCATTTCGAGGCAACTCCAAACTGTTCAGCCAGGCATATGAAGAACAACACATTTTATGGTCAAACAGCACTAAGTAAATTACTACTAATATTTTTCTTTCTTAAAATACACACTTTTAATATTGTTTTAAGTAGTGCTGGTGATGCTTTACAATAGCTGTCTTTGAGAGTTTTTTTGTAAACCACTCTGGATTTCTCAGAAACATTTAATTTTGAATTAGATGTTGATTTAATAAATTAGGCAGAAGAAACAAATGTTTAAATACATCTAAATCCCACAGACCTACTGCCTCCTAGGCACATACTACAGGGAAAATAAGGCATTCCATTTCTAGCCAGCATAGCCACAGGATTATGGGAACTGTGGTCCATGACAGGGCTTTTCAACTGGTGCTACAATGGCACCTGGCAGGTTGAACAGCACTGTAAAAAAATGTTTAAAAAAGTGTAAAAGTGGATGAGATGAAGCGGCACCAGTGCTGCACAGGCTTGTGGGGAAGTCAGCTGGAACTGCATGTTGCCTGGGTCCTGCTGAGAGCCCAGGATCAGCACGTGCAGCTCCAGCTAATTGAGGGTGGCAGGCAGCCTTGCGGAGTCTTCAGGCAGAGATTCAGCTGGAGCTGTGAGAGGCATTGCCTGGGTTCTGCTGAAGGGGAGAGATGATATTGAAGGGGGTGGGGGAAGAGATGATATTAAAGGGGGTGGGGGAAGAGGTGATATTGAAGGGGTGGGGGAAAAGATATTAAATGGGGTGGGGGATGATACTGAAGGGAGTGGGGGCAGTTGGTGTGTGTGAGACAGAGAGAGATATCCCCTTTTTGTAAGTTTGCTTACTCTGCAACACTTTCCTTTCCCCACACTTTTGCTTCCCTGGGGGCTCAATCTCTCTTTCTCTCTCTCCCTCACACACAAAAACTCCCCCTGCTTTCTCCCCCTTCTCCTCCAGCTGCTGCACCTGAACGGAGTGGGAGTAGGTTTAAAAAAAAGAAAAGGGGGGGAAGAAAGGGGGAGGCTCCCCTTTTTTGTAACACCTTGGCTTCCTCCCCCTCCTCTTCCCCTCCTGGCTCTCTCTCTCTCTCTCTCTCTCTCTCTCTCTCTCTCTCTCTCTCTCTCTCTCTCTCTCTCTCTCTCTCTCTCTCTCTCTCTCTCTCTCTCACACACACACACACACACACACACACACACATAGAAACACTTCCTGCTTTCTCCTCCTTCTCATCCTTTCTCTCCAGCCATCACACGTTGCTGGCCACCAGCAGTTCCAGGCTGCAGCTCTGCATGACTGCTGCATTCCCCTCTCTGGCCCTACAATGTGGCAGAGAGAGTAAATGGGAACTGGCCGATACTCGGCTTGTGCCACTGTGAGCTCCCATCTCTGCGTCTTTCATCCCACAGGCCGGGCGTGCCCTGGGGCACTAGACTTACAGAACGCCAAGGCCCAAGCAAGGAAAGGCACGGTGCAGCAGAACCGGACGAGGAGAGGCCTAGCAAAGCGGGGAATAGCCAGGTGTGACGGGCAAGGCTGGGAGGGGTGGGGTGGGGTGAGGCAAATGAGCTGCAGCTGCTGCTGCAAACAACCAACCCCAGAGTGCTCACCATTTCCTGTGTGTGCACAGGGAGGGTGTCCTGCCAGGTTGAGGTGAGCCGAGGCTGGGGCAATGGGGCTGGTCCCTTGCCATTTCTGGGACAGCCTCAGGGGGCCAAATTTGTCCAGCACCTGCTGCTTTGGTGGCTTTGTAGGCAGAGCTGCGAAGTTCTCTTCTCTGTCAGAGAACTTTGCAGTGCTACCTACAGAGCCACCAAAGCTGTAGCTGAATGGGCAGGTGAGGGGGGAACCTGCCCCACATTGCAGCAGCATTGGGCGCAATACGCGAGGTGGCAAACAGCCACGCCATGCTGAAACTGGCCATTTGCCGCCTCCTGCGCAATGCTTCTGCCATGAGGTGGCGCAAAAAGTGGGGCAGGTTCCGCCCCTCACCTGCCCATTCAGTACAGCTTTTGTGGCTCTGTAGGCAGAGCAGCAAAGTTCTCTGACAGAGAAGAGAACTTCGCAGCTCTGCCTACAAAGCCACCAAAGCAGCAGGTGAAGCGCCGGACGCTCGGGTAGCGGCTGGCCTGGCATGGGAAGGGCACGTGCCCAACCCTCCTGGCACCATGCTGGGTAAGGTTGCCGCGCCCACTCCCACCCAGATGCCCTCCCCTGCCCTGAGCATTTTTTACTAACCTGCCTTTCAGCTGCATTCCATTTCTCCATTCGCTTTTCAGCCTTTGCCACGTATTTGTGGGACTATTGGTAAAAAAAAAAGTTCCATCAGACTTTCTAACTTCTTGAGATCTTGCAAGAAGTTAGAAAGTCTCTTGGAACTTTTTTTTTTTTACCGATAGTCCCACAAACACGTGGTGAAGGCTGAGAAGCGAACGGAGAAATGGAATGCAGCTGAACGGCAGGTTAGTTAAAAAAACGCTCGTGGGAGGCGAGGACATGTGGGTGGGGGCGGGGGCAGCAACCTACCCTGCGCAGCTTCGGCAGGTGTCTGGCAGGGGGAGGGAAGCAGCTGGTCTACCACCATGGTAATGCGGCCGCATTTCTTCTCCACCCCATGCACAAGCCCTGCCCCACCCCTTGCATGGGGCACCCTGCTCCTGCTGCTCTCCCCACCCCCACGCAGCACCTTCTTTCCAGCTCTGATGCGTCACTTCCTCCACCACTGTGTGGGACTAAAAGTTCAATCAATTCCAACTTTGCAAGATCTTTTTTTCCCCGCGAGTTGAAATTGATTGATTAAACCTTTTTTTGCCACAGTGGCGGAGGTCTAAAGCAAAAAGGGTTTATAAAACCCAGCTGAAGGCCTAGGACTGGGGCGAGAACACGTGTGCCCACAGAGAGGGCTCTGTGTGCCACCTGTGGCACACGTGCCATAGGTTCATCACCACGGGCCTAGGAAAACAGACAGGTCATCAGAAACCAATAGGATCTGGGTAGGAACCTCATTGCAGAGGGCAGGTGCTTTGACAGAGAAGACATGCTTTCTGTGCTCTGACAAGTAACATTGTTTAATCAAAGGAACCAATAATGTACCAACCCAGTCAGCTGAAATCAGTTGGTAGACACTAAGGAAAGTAGACAGCCTCTCAAATAATCAGACCCTATGTCATGTAGGGCTTTATAGGTAATAGCCAGCACTTCAAATTACACCTGAAAGCAGACTGGTAACCACTGCAACTTTTAGAGTGCATGAGCATATTGATGCATGCTTGTACCACTGCAACGTGCAAAGCCAGTAAGAGAATGCCAGGGAAGAGCCCGGGGCTGTTGCAGCAGGTTGCTGAGCCGACCAGACCCTGGGAGGAGATTGCCATGGACTTCATCATGGAATTACTGGAGAGAGGGGGAACACTATGATTTGGACTGTTGTGGACCTGTTTTCCAAGCAAGCCCATTTCTTCGCTTGGACAGGATTCTTGCCATTTGCTGAAGTGGCATATAATAACGCAGTGCATAGTAGCACAGGTTTCATCCTTTTCAAAGTAGCCATGGGGCTAGAGTTTGCACGTATTCCAGAATGCCCTCAGAAGCCTTCCTCCTCAGACACTTTAGCCGAATGGGTAGATTCGTTCCAGAGGGCATGGAACAATGTAAAGAAAGCCCTAACCCAGTGGTTCTCAACCTTTCTGAGGTTGAGACCCCACTTGCCCCACCCATGCGCGCCGCGACCCCGACCCGGGGGCGCATGCTCGTGTGCGCGCGCAAAAAAAAATGTTAAATTTTTTTTTAAAAAATCAAAAAAACAAAAAATGGCGGCCGCGATGGGCGGATCTGCGCATGCGCGGATCAGTCCATCGCACGCGCCACGCATGCGCGCATCCGCCCGTCGTGGGCCGCCATTTTGTTTTTTTTAATTTTTTTTTTAAAAATTTTTTTAAAAAAATCAAAAAAACAAAAAACAAAATGGCGGCCACGACGGGTGGATCTGCGCATGCGCGGATCGGCCCATCGCACGTGCCACACATGCGCACATCCGCCCGTCGCGGGCCGCCATTTTGTTTTTTTTAAATTTTTTATTTAAAATTTTTAAAAAAAAAATAAAAAAAACAAAATGGCAGCCGCGACGGGCGGATCTGCGCCTGCACAGATCGGCCCGTCGCACACACCGCGCATGCGTGGATCCGCCCGTTGCGGTCTACCATTTTGTTTTTATTTTATTTTATTTTATTTTATTTTTTTAATTTTTTTTAATTTTTTTAAAAAAAATTTTCCAGCGCGACAGCCGGATCTGAGTGTGCGCGGCGCGCGTGCATCAAAAAAAATAAAAAAAATAAAAAAAAAATAAAAAAAATAAAAAAAATAAAAACAAAATGGCGGACGGCAGTGCCCGGCGACCCCCGCGAAATGGTGTCGCGACCCCAAATGGTGTCGCGACCCCAAGGTTGAGAACCACTGCCCTAACCAAAGCAACAGAGATCCAGAAGAAGCAGGCAGACAAGAAGCGAGCCCCTTAAGGAACGTTCCATGTAGGAGACAAAATGTATCTGTCTACAAAATACCTAAAGTTGAGACTACCTTGTAAAAAGCTAGGTCTGAAGTACAGAGGGCCTTTTCCCATTACAAAGTCATCAATCTGTTCACAATAGAGTTAAAGCTGCCCAAAATATTGGGTGAAGTACACCCGGTGCTCCATTGCAGCCTGCTGAAACCTTTTCAGGGCTCTAGAATGAGGCTACCGGTAGTTGAGAAAGAAGCCCCTGGCCTGATAATGGAGGGGGGGAAGACAACTATGAAGTTAAACAGATCCCAGATTCTAGGATCCATAAGGGGAAGTTGCAGTATCTGATCCAGTGGAGAGGTTAACCGATCACAGAGGCTAGATGGACAACGGCCATCTAATGTTAAGGCGGATCGCTTAGTACAGAAGTTTGATAAGAGATATCCCTGGAAGCTGGGACCCTTGCAAGAGAACTAATGTGTGCTTAATGTTTTTCAGGTTTCTAGGGGGCCAGCCTGTCAAGCTTCAAAGAAATCTTATTCTGCTTCAGCCATTGTTATTTCTTAGCTTGCCAACAGACGCAGGTGGGAAGGGGGATGATTGGAATGTATGTGGCATTGTTCAGCCTGGGAAGCAAGGTCATTCAAGATTGTTACTAAGAAACAAAGGACTTTTCTCATAACAATTATATGGTGCTTAATTGGAAAATGTGACTTGCATTGTCAGGGAAGGGAAGTTTCTATACTTCTGATCTGCTGTTCTGGCACCAAATTGCCAGAGCTGATTTTCTATTCATCAGTGCCGATATACTGTACTCAATAAAGTTTTGCATTAGAGATTAGAATATCTCAGCTGTGCTTGCTTTGTTGGGATCATCAGTCAGAACCTTGACACTATCTTTATTGTAAGGTTACACTAACAAAATCTGAAGGTACATCTCTCTCACCTTGCATTTACAGGCCAAGAAACTAGGGAATGTCCCTTCTGAGACATTTGCCATACCTCAATTGTTTCTATAGGCTAGGCTTATCTAACCATTGCCTATATTGCTGTTCCTCTTTCTACTCCTATTTTTCAAGGACATTCTCACAGACCATTACAAAACCATTCAGTATTGGGGAAGGTGTTCTAAATGTCCTGTTATCAATATTATGTTTTGTTGCAGTTATAGCCCTGTGGATGGAAATGCCTCTATGCAGACTACTTTACCGTATTTAAGTGAACACTATAATGAATCATCATTAAAGTCCCACAAATATATTTTTCTTTCTCTGGTATTAAAACCAAAGTAAGAAAAATTAAATAGCTCATAGTTTGATGCATTTTCAATATATGTTATATCAAACTCTGAGGTAACTGTCTGTGTCTAATTGTCAATTGGGAAACACAAACAGATAAGCTAATTTTACCTTATGGAAAAGTTACATTAACTGAATCTTGCTAGCTAAAAGTAGAATTCTCCAATCTGAGAAACTAGGAGAGTCCCTTCTGAGCCTCCTGCCTTGGCTACTATCCAGCAGTGGACTATGCTGTCTCTTATCTGACTGTTTTATAGATAGTGTTGGATCTGCCACAACTTAAACCTCTAAATAGAAATGATCTTTGGTTCCATTTGTCAAGAAAGATAAAGTTTATTAGAAATCAAGTGTATTGCAGTATTGCAAACCCAGAACTGAGAATTGCATGCCAAAATCCCTAAGTTCTACTTTCCCCTCCCTTAACTATCTCTCATTGCCCATCCCAGTATAACCAATCAGGTTCAGACAAAATATTTACATAACAGTTAGTCCAAGTGCAGTTTGGTATGCTGCTCCTTTCTTCTTCCAGTGGGTTGACATTGAGGCAGCATTTTGAGGAGATACAGCACTTACTATCATTTCCTTAAGCATTCCCCACTTCATTCCCTCTCCCCACAGTTCATGGCAGTCTGTCAACGCATAGCAGTATCTCTTTGCCCATCTTCCAAGGGTTTTCCCAGATACCACTACACTATCAGCCATGCAAATATAGTCAGATTTAACACCAAGCAACAAAATTACCCATAGCATATCACTACAAAGGCACTGACAAGGAAAAAAAATTGCTTTCAGAAAGGTAATTGACAAGAGTTAGCAGAAAACATATCCACGGACAGGCATAAAAGTCTTAAATGCTTATATACAAATGTTCACAGCTTGGAGAACAAACAGGTTGAACTAGAAGCAATAGTACACGAGGGCAGGTATGACATAGCTGGCATCACAGAAAACTGGTGGGATGAAACCCATGACTGGAATGTACTGGTGGATGGACACAAATTGTTAAAAAAACAGATCTAAAAAAAGAGGAGGGGCAGTTACGCTGTATGTAAAAGAACACTACATATCTACAGAAATGCACGTGATCAAAGATAAAATCTCTCCAGAATGTATATGGGTCAATATAAAAGGAAAAAAAAGTGACATTGCCATAGGTTGGTGGTGGCGAACCTATGGCACGCATGCCACAGGTGGCATGCAGAGCCCTCTCTGTGGGCACGCTCACCGTCACCCCAGTCCTAGGCCTTCAGCTGGGTTTTATAAAACCTTTTCGCTTTAGGCCTCCGCTGCCATGTGCAAAAAAAAATGTTCAGTCAATTTCAACTTCTCATGGGGAAAAAAAAAGATCTCGCAAAGTTGGAATTGATTGATTAAACTTTTTAGTCCCATCCAGTCTGCCATTATTACCGCAGCCATGCCCACTCAATGGGCCATGCCCACCCAATTGGCCACATCCACCCAATGGGCCACACCCACCTGGCACCCGGCGATACATAAGTGAGTTTTGGGTTGCAGTTTGGGCACTCGGTCTCTAAAAGGTTCGCCATCAGTGCCACGGGTCTATATTACAGGCCACCCAACCAATTAGAAGAAATAAATCAACCAGTTAACAAATGTATGTAGGAAGCATACCACAGTAATAATAGGAGACTTCAACTATCTAGATAGCAACTGGGAGACAAAACTCTGCAATGAATGGGAGATCATACAGATTCTTAACCAACATAGCCAACAACTTTGTCATCCAAAAGGTGGAGGAGGTTCAACAATATCTTCTCTTATCTCTGAGTTATGAGCTTCTATCATAACTTTAAAATCTTTTTTCTGTTCTTCTATCTTTTCCTCCAATTTATCCAACTTATCATTTACTGTAGATAAAGCTGTTGATAATGCAGAAGCCAGTGCAGTCTGCAAATCTTTCATTGTAAGCATTTCTGGAGGGGGTTGTGTAGAAACTTGAGGTTCTGTCGATGTCTGCGCTACAGGGGCTAAAGGAGCAGATTGTGATTTTGCTAACTGCCCAGGGGATGGTATAGCCGCCTTCGCTGCAGCTGTCTTTAATCTCGTCATCATTTTTTTTTCTTAAGTTACCAAATTTTCCTCCCTTCTTAATTTATTTTAAATTATTTTAAAGTCCAGTTACGTTGTGATTCAGTAAAAAATTCAAGTCAAAATGGTTTCTCAAGCTTCACTTCCGCAAAAGAAGAGAAAGTTCAGTTTCACTTTCAAGCACTTTCACTTAGAACAAAGAACTATCGCCATCTTGAAAGGATTATGTTGATTTAAAAGAATAATAGTTACATAGGCAGAAACAAAGTAACAAAATACTTGCGTTACTCAGAAAACTCCTGTATTCACTCCGTCTGTATACAGTCCTTATTATGTATTTCTTAAAAGCAGAGGCAGTCGCGGCGTCTGTTTCTGTCAGCCGACAGAAGCGTCTCTGGGCAGGAGCATTCCAAGTGCCTAGGGAGCACACCTTCTCCGTCTCTGAAAGTTAATTCCAGAGATCTTAGAAGGGCTCAACCTTACTCTTGCTGCTCTACTCCTCTTCTTCGCCCGAAGAGGGGTTTTCCCGCCGCGACAAACAGCTGATGAGCGCTGTTTTAGCGGCTTTTACTGATCCAGAGAACGGAGCCTCACAGTGGAGACTCTAGCGGCGCCGGAGTATGGGACTATGCTGTGGGAGTTGAAGGAAAGTTGGAAGGTGTAGAGCAACGGATGGAAGAAAAATTAGAGGAAATTAGAAGTGATCTACAGGATCAAAATGTTTTGACACAATATCACCAGATGCAGATGGCTGTCAGAATCAGAGGCTTTAGAGAAATATCAAAGGAGACTCAATAAGATTTAAGAAAAATTTTTGTTGAAGCTTTAGCAACCTTTTTGGAGGATACGGTTGAAAATGTGGCCTGGCAGTTGGAACATATATTCAGGATGAACTCCCGTATTGCAGCACAAAGAAATTTGCCCAGAGACATTGTGATATATTTCAGTACAAGAAAATTTAGAAACTGGGTTCTTACTAAAGCTTATAATAAACAATTAAGTATTGCTGGCCAAGAAGTACAGGTTTTGAAAGAGATACCCCCCAAAATGTTGAGAGCAAGGAAAGACTATGCCTTTTTGACAGATGAGCTCAAAAAAAGAGAGATACAATACAGGTGGGAGGTCCCTTCTGGACTTTCCTTATTTTTTCAGAATAACAGGTATCGTTTAACTTCAGTTGCTAAAGCGAAGGACTTTTTTGAGAATATATTGTTAAGTGGTAAATTTGAATCTCCAAGACTCAAGAGGGCAGCTCCTGAAAAAGATATGGAATCATCTCAACTTATGGATCTTCAACTAACTTCAACACCAGATAAGGATAAAGAATTAGCAGAGGCTCAACCAGTGCAGAGTACTGACATTTTTCAACCTTTGGTTGCTGAGAGGCCCAAGGAACAAAGATATACACGTGAGGCTATCAAGATTATGGATCAAAGAGAAATAGCAAAGCCAATTTATTCAAAACAAGTTGCATCGACATCTTCGGAAGCCATGGGAGCAAGGCCTAAGAGGAGGGAGGAAGTGGCTTTGGCTTTGCAGAAGCTTTCACAAAAAGGTCATGTCAAATAAATATTTGACATGGAATGTGAATGGTTTAAATTCTCCACAGAAGAGGAAGAAGATATTTCATTATTTGAAGCAATGTAAAAATGATGTAATCTGTTTACAAGAAACTCATATTAGAATTTATGATCAGAAATATTTGATAAATAATAGGTTGGGTACACATTTTGTGGCAGCATCTTTAGAGAAGAAAAATGGAATTGTTATTTATGTTAAAAATCATATAAAAGCTAAATTAATAGAAGCAGATACTAAAGGTAGATTTTTAGCTATTGAAATTTTACAAGATGGGAAGAAAGTTCTCTTGATGGGTGTATATGCTCCAAACCAGCAACAAGGTACATTTTATAAGTTATTACATAAAAAACTATTACAATTGGATTATAGATCTTGTATTTTGATGGGAGATTGGAATGGTATTCTTGATGCTGGTTTGGATAAGAAAAAGATCTCATCCGTTCCCCAATCGCGTTCTATTTTGCCTAAATCTTTTTTTGATATTAAAGATGACTTTAATCTGTCAGATATATGGAGAGAAAGACATGGTAGGGATCAAGAGTTTACTTTCTTTTCTGATAGACACCAATCATTTTCTAGAATTGATTTTATTTTAACTACTAGTGATTTTATATTAAGTTTAAAGAAGGTAAAAATTTTACCTAATGTGTTGTCAGATCATAACCCGGTTATGATGGAATTAAAGACTGGTCAGTTTACTAGAAGATCTTGGAGAATTAATGAAAATTTGTTTAAATATGAGGCAAATGTGGAAGAATGTAAAAAGGCTATGAAGGAATTTTTTATGTTAAATATGAATAGGGAAATGGCAATAGAAACTGTGTGGGACTCTAGTAAGGCTCATATGCGCGGAATTTTAATTGAATTAAATACAAGGCATAGACGTAAACAAGAGGAAAAAAGGAGAGTGTTAGAAGCGGAAATAAAGAAAAAGGAGTTATTATTGATAAAGAAACCAGATGATAGTAATATTAAAGAAGGGTTAAAGATTTTACGGAAACAATTTGATATGCTGATGGCTGACCAAGTTGCCAGGAATTTGCAATATGTTAAACACAATACATTTTTTAACGCTAATAAACCTGGCAGATGGTTGGCTTACACATTAAGGAAAAAACAAAATCCCGTATAATTGAGAAGGTAGAATATAAGGGGCAAGAAGTATTTCAACAAGAAATTATTAAAAAAGCTTTCCTAGAGTTCTACACTAAATTATATTCTGAAGAGAAGGTTCAAGAGAAAGAGATAGATGCCTTTTTAGAAAATCAAAATGTTTTGAAAGTTACACTGGATCAAAGAGACAGATTAAATGCACTGATCACATCAGAAGAAATTATTACTGCAATTAAGCAACTGAAAATGGGAAAATCTCCTGGAACTGATGGTTTTACAGCAATTTATTATAAGTCTTTACAGGAAGAAATGGTTATACCTATGAGAGAGTTATTTGTAAATATTCAAGAGGGGGGTCGGGTACCACCTTCATGGAAAACGGCTTACGTCTCCTTGATTCCTAAAGAGGGTAAAGACAATGTTAAAGTGGAGAACTTTAGACCTATTTCTCTGTTGAATACTGACTACAAGATTTTTGCAAAAATTTTGGCTAATAGATTAATGACAGTTTTAACTCAAATAATTCATCCGGATCAAACTGGTTTTTTACAAGGGCGATAGATGAAAACTAATGTAAGACAACTTGTTAATATACTAGAACATCTGGATAAACATATTCAGGTGCCGGCAGTTCTTATGTTTCTGGATGCGGAAAAAGCCTTCGACAGACTGAACTGGTTGTTTTTGAAAAGACTTGTAGTCAAGATGGGAATGGGGGACCAGTTTATCAACTCTATATTAGCAGTATATCAGAAACAAACAGGGCAGATTATTGTGAATGGTCAATTAACAGATTCATTTAATATAGAGAAAGGTACCAGGCAGGGCTGTCCCCTACCCCCTTTACTGTTTGTGTTAACTTTAGAGGTTCTACTGAATAAGATCAGAGCTTCAGATGACTTAAAAGGAGTTCAGATTAGGCAACATGATTATAGATTATGCGCTTTTGCAGATGATTTACTTGTGACATTAACGCAACCAATACAGTCAGCTCAGAGATTGATGGAAATTATACAAAACTATGGAAGAGTATCAGGTTTTAAATTAAATATATCCAAGACAAAAATGCTGGTTAAAAATTTAGGTGATAAATTAAAACAGGATTTGGAAAGAATAACGGGGTGTGAGATAGTTAAGAAAGTTAAATATTTAGGAATTTATATTGAAGCGTCAAATGGGAAATTGTATAAGAATAATTATGAATTTTTATGGAATAAAGTACAATTAGAGTTGGAGAACTGGAAAAAATTACAATTATCAATGTTGGGAAGGATAGCTGCAGTTAAAATGAATGTATTGCCGAAATTTTTATTTCTATTTCAAATGTTACCAATACTTAAAAAGGATGGGAATTTGGAGGAGTGGCAGAAAGGTATTAATAGATTTATTTGGAATGGCAAGAAACCAAGGGTTAAACTAAAAATTATTCAAGATATAAGAGAAAGAGGTGGTTTGAAAGTGCCTAATTTTAAGCTATATTATTATGCAGCAGTTTTAGTAGCAATAAGTGATTGGATTAATGTAACTAATGAAAGAATATTGAATATAGAAGGGTACGGACTATTGTATGGGTTTCATGCGTATTTAGTTTATGAAAAAAAGTTGGATAGGGGTTTTAAAGAACATTTATTGAGAAATTCACTGTTGCGTGTCTGGAAAAAGTATTCTTATAAGTTAAATGGTAAAATTCCTTTATGGACAGTTCCCAGGCATGCAATAGAGAGTATAAATAGACAACAAATCCAGGATGTGGTACCCTATGAGAAGCTTTTAATTAAAGAAGGGAATAGCTTAGAACTGAAATCATTAGATAGATTAAGGGAAGAAGGAATAGCTCATAACTGGTATTCACACATGCAACTTCAGGCTAGATGGCAAAAAGATATTAAAATGGGTTTTTCTTTAAAGGATGGAAAACTAATTCAACAAGTTAGAGATCAAAGAAGTATGCATATTAAAAGAATATATGATGTTTTAATTGAAATTGATTCTGGAAATGAATTAGTTAAAGATTGTATGATTAAATGGGAAGGTAACTTTGGACATCCAATTACGATGGAAATCTGGAAAAGGATATGGGTGAAAAATGTAAAATTTACACAAGCTCAGCATTTAAGAGAAAATTTTTATAAAATGTTTTATAGATGGCATTTAGACCCAAAAAAATTATCACTTATGTATCCAAATATGCAACCTAAATGTTGGAGATGTGATTTTATGGACGCTACTTATTTTCACATTTGGTGGACTTGTAAAAAAATTAAGGCTTTTTGGATAAAAATATGGTGGATTCTTCAAAATATATTGAAAAAGCGTATTGAATTTTCACCACAGTTATTTTTATTAGGTATTATAAAAGATTGTACCACCACAGAGACTAAATTGATTTTGAATTTGATTACGGCGGCAAGACTGTTGGTGGGTCAATATTGGAAGACATCGGAAACACCATCTATTGAAGAATGGACATTAAAAGTCATGAACTTGGCTGAAATGGCCAAGATATCTGCTTATTTGAAAAACCACTCAAATGAACAATTTTTGATGGACTGGAAAAAATGGATAGATTATATACAGAAGAAATATCAATTGAAGGAATTATATTTGTTTTATAGTTAAATAATTACGTATAAGTAGTTTAGTGGGGTTTCTTGCGTTTTTACCCTGTATTCACTCTGGGAAGCCTGGGGGGGGAGGGGGGAGGGTTTTAATAATAGTTATTTTATATTTTTTCAACTGTTATGGGGATTTTTTCTCTCTCTTTTTAGGTGGCAAGGGGTTGCGCGGGTGGCCTCTGGGCACCACATTGGTTGGAAGAAGAAGGAGGAGTGAAGGTTAGGCAGGTAGGAAGAAGGTATGAGGGAGAGGATGTAGGTGGGAGGAGAGGATGGAATTGGAGAGGGGTTTAAGTAGGTTGCTAGAGGGAAGAAGAGGGGGTTAGTTTTGTCTTAGAAGGATGTGGTGGGGAGGGGGTACCGAGCAGTTTTGTTTGATTGTTTGCGAATTGTATATGTATATAATTGTTTACAGTTGAATTGTTATTTTATTTTCTGTTAAAAACCTTATAAAAAATCAATAAAAATATTTATACACAAAAGGTGGAGGAGGGAACTAGAAATAAAGCTATACTGGACCTAATTCTTACAAATAGAGAAGAAGTGATAGAGGAAGTTGAAGTTGCTGGAACCTTGGGTGAAAGTGACCATGTCATACTGAAATTCAATATAATGCAAATACAAGCAATAGAAAATAATCCAACCAGTGTCTTAAACTTCAAAAGAGCTGATTTTAACAAACTCAGAGAGAACCTAGTTAAGATTCCATGGATGAAAATCCTAAGGGGAAAACAACTCAAGAAGCATGGGAAACTCTGAAAAATACGATCATAAAAGCCCAGTCCAGCACAATAGCACTGAAAAAGAAAAACAAGAAATTCAAGAAACCAAAGCTGTCTCTGACAAACTGAAAGAGAAAAAGGACAAGTACAAAAAATGAAAATAGGGACACATAACTAAGGCTGATTATCAGCAGACAGCCAAAACATGCAAAGATGTTTTGGGAGGAAAGTCAGGAAAGCAAAGGCTCAGAATGAACAAAGACTTGTAACAGAAATCAAGGACAATAAAAAAAGTTTCTTTCAAATATTAATAGCAAGAAAAAAGTCAAGGAAACTGTAGGTCTACTAAAGAGAGAAGATAGCAAGGAAGTAACAGGCAGCAAGGAGAAAGCAGAGCTGCTTAACTCATTCTTTGCATCAAACTTCACAGAAAAAGGAATTATAGCACAACATACCCAAAAAACTACTGCAAAAGACAAACTAGAAACAAAAATTAAAATAAGCAAGAAAATGTAAGAAAACACCTATCTGACCTTTTGATAAAGTGACTAAATTAGTAGAACAGCAAAATGCTATGGACATAGTATACTTAAGTTTCAGTAAGGCATTTGACAAAGTAGACCACAACCTGCTACTTAGTAAGCTAGAAAAAGGTGGAATAGACAACATCACCACCAGATGGATTTGTAGTTGGCTGACAAACCGTACTCAGCAAGTAGTCCTCAATGGTACTACATCCACATGGAGAGAAATAAGCAGTGGGGTACCACAAGACTCCGTCTTATGACTTAGATGAGGGAATAGAAGGGGAACTCATCAAATTTGCAGATGACACTAAACTGGCAGGAATAGCCAACACCCCAGAAGACAAGCTCAGGATCCAAAAAGATCTTGACAAACTTGAACAATGGGCCCTATCCAACAAAATGAATTTTAATGTGGAGAAAAGCAAAGTTTTACATTTAGGCAGGATAAATCAAAGGTATAAGTACAGATTAGGCGAGACCTGGATCAAAAACAGTAACTGTGAGAGGGACCTTGGAGTCCTAGTGGATGATCACTTGACTATGAGCCAGCAGTGTGCAGCAGTAGCCAAAAAAGCTAATACAATCTTGGGTTGTATAAGCAAAGGCATAGAATCAAGATCACACAAAGTATTAGTACTGCTTTATAAAACCCTAGTAAGACCACACCTGGAATACTGCAACCAATTTTGGTCACCATACTACAAAAAAGATGTTGAGACTTTGGAAAAAGTTCAGAGAAGACCAACTAAAATGATCGAAGGCCTGGAGACTAAAACATATGAAGAACGGCTGCAGGATTTAGGCTTGGCTAGTCTAAAGAAAAGAAGAAACAGGAGTGACATGATAGCAGTATTCCAGTATTTGAAGGGCTGCCACAAAGAAGAGGGCATCAAACTATTCTCCAAAGCACTAGAGGGCAGGACAATAAACAATGGTTGGAAACTAAACAAAGAGAGAAGGAGCGTTGGCTTACCTGAACGCCTCTTCTCAGCATGATGATGAAGAATCCACCAATGGGTTATTTTAGTCCTGCCCAATCAGACTAAGTTGTCAAGTTGTCACGCCCCTCCTTGACTGGGGCCTCCCAGTTTCATCGACGGCATAGCCAATGACAACAGTTCGACGTGATGACTCTCAGAACAGGTACAAGGAAAAAAACAACAAGCCCCTGGCACAGACCTAACTGACCTCAAGAAGGGAGGGCGTGGATTCTTCATCATCATGCTGAGAAGAGGCGTTCAGGTAAGCCAACGCTCCTTCTCCAGCATGATGACTGAAGAATCCACCAATGGGACGTACCAAAGCTCCTGGTGTTCCTATGGGAGGGAGTCAGTTGGGGCCTGTAACCCTGATGCTGGCACTACCTGTTGGAGGATTCGTCTCCCGAAGGCAGCTTCAGCTGAGGCAAACTTGTCTAAACGGTAACGCCTAATGAAAGGGGAAGGCGAGGACCATGTCGCCGCCCTGCAAATATCCTCAATGGACGCTTGAGTTGCCCATGCCGCAGATGTGGCTGCACTGCGGGTGGAGTATGCTGTCACATGACTAGGAACAGGCAAGGCAAGTGATAAATACGCACCTGCTATGCAAGCCGTGATCTACCTGCCTATCGTAGAAGCAGATACCTTTTGGCCCATGGATGAAGGCTGAAAGGACACAAACAGGGCTTCAGTTTTACGAAAGGCCGCTGTGCATTTCATATAACAGCGCAAGGCTCTCCGTACATCCAATGAATGCCATTGTCGTTCCAAATCATGTGACGGGCGGGGACAGAAGTCTGGGAGAATAACCTCCTGTGATCTATGGAACATTGTGTTTATCTTAGGAATAAACAAGGGATCTAACCTAAGAACTACCTGTCCTCGTGGAACGTGCACAGGTCCTTCCTAATCGATCGGCCAGTTCCGATATGCGCCTGGTGGAGGTAATATGGCTATCAGGAAGGAGACCTTAAGTGATAAGAACCGTAATGAACAGGTTCTAATGGGTTCAAAGGGGGAAGAAGTTAGTGCCTGCAGAACCCGGGGTAGCTCCCAGGAGGGATACCTGTGAACCACGGGAGGTCTGCTATTGGTGACTCCCTTAAGGAAGAAGCAGATTGTAGGGTGCTGGGACAAAGACTCTGAAGAGTCCCAGGAAAGCACCGTGGAAAGAGCTGCTACCTGTCTGCGAATGTTGTTGGGCGACAACCCCTTGTTGACGCCCTCCAACAAATAGTCTAATACCCTTGGAATGGTTACCTGGGACAGACTCACATGATTCTTGTCACACCAGCGACATAGGTTCCTCCACGTATGATCGTAAATACAATTAGTCACCGGTCTCCTGGCAGCCTGGATCATGTCAATCACCCCTGATGAATATGACTCCCGAGTCAGGGTGTGGTGTTCAAGTGCCAGGTGGTCAACTGTAACCATTGGGGGTCTGGGTGTTGTAGATCCCCGTGTTAACTGTGTACGGCTGTCGAGGATCCGCCACGGAGCTGAGACGGAGAGGCTCACTAGGTCTGCAAACCACAGCCTTCTGGGCCAGTGAGGTTCAATAAAGATTAACTCCGCCTGCTCCTCCAGGACCTTCCTGACAACTGCTGGAAGCAGAGGCAGTGGGGGAAAGGCGTACAAAAGGCCTTGCGGCCACTGGCTGCATAGAACATCTGTCCCCTCTGCTCCCCACGAGGGGAAGCAAGAAAAGAACCTGGGCAGCTGGGCGTTCTCCAGTGAGGCAAACAGGTCCATGATCGGATGACCAAACCTGTCCGAGATCTCCTTGAAGATATCCGGGTGTAACCTCCATTCCGAATGGTGTACTATCGACCTGCTGAGGAAGTCTGCCTGACGATTTGCCTCTCCTGAGATGTGCTCCACCCTGATGGAAAGCAGGTTGCTCTCTGCCCAGGAGCCCAATGCTCGAGCTTCTGTCATGAGTGACCTGGATTGAGTGCCCCCTTGCTGATTCACGTGAGCTTTTGCAGCCACGTTGTCTGTTAGAACCAGCACATGTTGCTCCTTGAGCACAGCTTGGAAATGTATGAGAGCCAGATGGATCGCTCTGAGCTCCAAACAATTTATGCTGTGCCTCCGGTCTGCCCATGACCACTGACCCTAAGCCATCTGGGTTTGGAGGTGTGCACCCCAACCAAAAAGACTTGCGTTAGTGATCACGCTGATGCGACGGGGCTCCTTGAAAAGAGTCCCCTTGTGAATGGCCGAGGATGTCCACCAGCCGAGAGACACACCTGGCAAGGGACGCACACCAACTGGTTGGAGGTACTGGTGTGTTGTCTTTGGTATGGGAGCAGAAACCACTGAAGGGGCCTGGCATGTAGCCAGGCCCATGGCACTATCGATATGCCGGATATCAACTTCCCCAGGAGCTGGGAAAGGAGTGCCAGTGTCACTGCCCTGTTCCTGCATACCCTGAGTGCCAGGTCTCTGATGCTCCTGCGCCATTCCTCTGACAGAAACACGTGACAAGAGTCCGTGTCTATTACCACGCCCAGGTGTAACAGGTGGTCGAGGGAGATGTTTGGCTCCTTTTGAAATTTATCAAGAACCAGTGGTTCTGGAGAGTCCTGATAGTGAGGGCCAAGTCCGACTGGGCGGACGTGACTGAATGTGATTGGATTAATATGTCGTCCAGGAAACACTGGACGCGTACCGGGACCAATCTCAAATGAGCTGCTAGCACCGCCAGGATCTTGGTGAAGACCCTGGGGGCGGAGGAAAGGCCGAATGGAAGGGCCCTGTACTGGAAGTGGCGGTTGACATAACTGAACCGCAGGAACCTGTGATGCTCTGGGAGAATGGGAATGTACAGATATGCCTGTTAGATCTATTGAGCTCATGAGATCTCCCCGCCTGATACTACCCAAGATGGAATGGAGCATCTGCATTTTGAACTTCCGGTACTGGAGATGGAGGTTCATTCAGACCCTTGAGGTCGAGGATAACTCTCCATCCCCCTGAGGATTTGGGGACTACAAATAGTATGGAGTAATACCCCCATCCCACCTGGTTCAGGGGAACTTCCTCTATGGCCTTGATGCAAAATAAGTGTCGAATGGCGTCCTCCATGAGCCCTCTTTTTGTTGGATTTCTCATGTTTGGACAAGATATGAAATGGTCTATGGGCATGGATTTGAACTCCAGAGACAAGCCTTCCCTTATGGTATGCAGAACCCAGGAGTCCGTGGTCATGTTTTCCCATTGACGGATGAAAGAACTGAGCCTGCCGCCAATGGGGGGAGTCCCTCCCAAGTCACTTGGTGCGACGGAAGG
Source organism: Bothrops alternatus (assembly GCA_034064705.1). NCBI lineage: Eukaryota > Metazoa > Chordata > Lepidosauria > Squamata > Viperidae > Bothrops > Bothrops alternatus. Next base: position 11,438,243 of record JARGCV010000085.1, read on the forward strand.
GACAGCCCCCTCTGCCACAAAAGGAAGACTTGTTCTGGGTCTGATACCAGGACTGGTCCCTATAGCTCACCCTATCAAAGGTACGTTCTGCTTTGGGAGCTGTAGGCTGGTAGGATTGTCCCATCTCTGCTGTAGCTCCAGTCCGAAAGGACTGACATCGCCCATAGGGGAGGAAGCGCCTGCTAGCCCTCCTTGTCAAATGAGATATGACTTTCTGCTTTTGCTTGTTTTCAATTAGATACGGAGTCAAAGCCTCCCCAAATAATCTGCCTCCCTTGAAGAGGGCGGTGGGCACTCTCCACTTGTGTTTGCTCTCGGCCCTCCAATTCTTAAGCCAGAGTAGCCTCCTGGCTACTACGCTGGAAGCCATTGCATGGGCCGAGTGTTTGGCAGAGTATAAGGAGACATCTGCCATATACTCAGATGTTGCTATGAGTTTGGTCAGGTCCTGATGGATCCTGACCTCCTCCAGAGGAATTCTGTCCTGTAACTGTCTAAGCCAGGTAAGGAAGATTCTAGCGAAGAATGAGGTGGAGGTAGCCGCCTTCGCCGCCCATGCAGATGCCAGGAGAACTTTGCACAATGCTAGTTCAGATTTCTTATCCTCTGCCTTAAGGGCGTCCGAGACATTTGCAGGAAGACTGGCAGCTGAGAAAAGTGGAGCTAGGGATTCATCCACTTTAGGCACCTCCAATAAGTTAGTCAAATTTTGGGCCACGTCCACAATCTTGCGCTCAGCCGCTCCCTGGGATGGCTGAGCTGCCGGTGATTCCCATTGTCCCTGAATGTTCTTCAGGAATAACAGGGGATAAAGATAACAAGGTATCTTTAGGTGCCTAACTACAGGTTCAGCGAACAGGGGATTTGTGTCCTGAGAGGTGGAAGCCTGTGGGGTGGGGACCGGATCGGAGGTGAGCTTATCTGCTGTGCAGGCCCTGCGCAGCAAAGAAGGAAAGAGTGATGTATTGAAGAGCTCTGCCATGGGCTGGGAATCTTGTGTGGGCTCCTCGCAGTCCGACCACCGGTCTGCACCCTCATCATAATCCGAAGAGTTGGAAGAATCGGAATCAGGAGAGTGTGATGGCGAGACCATGCCAGTACGATCTAATCTAGGTCGTGATGAGGTAGTTGGTGCTGATGAGGGCCCCAGAATGTGTGACGTTTCATGGTGACCCGATGAAGCCATGGCTTGAAGAACCGCCTGTGATATTCACGATAGTAGCTCATCTGTAAAGGACGGCTCTAGCGGAGGCCGTAACCCCATAGCAGTTGGTGTGAATGTCACAATGGGTGCCGTAGAAGGGCCTGGCATGTTGAGGTCCTCCCCCAATAGGGGTGGCCCTCCCTGACCAAAGGTCTGAATCGAAACCTGCTGATGCTCACGCTCCGGTGACTACGCCCTCGATGAAGACATTAGTTGCGCTCCTGCCCCAGGGGCTGCTGGTGGGGAAGCGGAGGCGTATGTTCTTGCCCAGCTGACAAGCGTTGGGCCCGGGAGAATTGCTTCTCCAGGGCTCTGTATGTGCGCTCGGCCTGCTCCCCCTCACCGCCCGTTCGGCTGAAGATGCGGGGGTGGGTGGCTGGGAGCCGCTGCCTCCCGTCCTGCTTGCCCTCGCCCGCCCGTTCGGCTGAAGATGCGGGGGGGGGGGCGGCTGGGAGCTGCTGCCTCCCGTCCTGCTCCCCCACCCCATCTGTTTGGCTGAGGACGTGGGGGGTGGCTGGGAGCCACTGCCTCCCATCCTGCTTCCCCTCGCCGCCCATTCGGCTGAAGATGCGGGGGTGGGCGGCTGGGAGCCGCTGCCTCCCGTCCTGTTCACCCTTGATGCCCGTTCAGCTGAAGATGCGGGGGGTGGATGGGAACTGCTACCTCCCATCATGCTCCCCCTCCCCATCTGTTTGGCTGAGGAGGGGGGGTGCTGGGAGCTGCTGCCTCCCATCCTCCCCCTCCCCGTCTGTTCTGCTGAAGATGTGGGGGGGGGGCTGGGAGCTGCTGCCTCCTGTCCTGCTCCCTCTCCCTGTCCGTTTGGCACCGTCTGCCTTTCGCTCTCTCTCTCTCTTTACCTGGAGGGAGAGGGAGAGAGAGAGAAAGAGAGAAAGAGGAAAGGAAGAGAAGAGAAAGAGGAAAGAGGAAGAGAAGGGAGAGAGAGGAAAGAGAAAGTTAGAGGAAAAAGAGAAAGAGGAAAGAGAAAAAGAGGAAAGAGGGAGAGAGAGAAAGAGGGAGAGGAAAGAGAAAGAAAGAGAGAGGGGGAGAGGGAAGAGAAAAAGAGGAAAGAAAAAAGATTGAGAAAAGAGAGGAAAGAGAAAGAGAGGAAAGAGAGAGAAAGTTAGAGAAAAGAGAAAGAGAAAAGAGGGAAAGAGAAAGAGGAAAGAGAAGAGAGAGAGGAAAGAGAAAGAGAGAGAGGAAAGAGAGAAAGAGGAAAGAGGGAGATAGAGAAAGAGGGAGAGGAAAGAGAAAGAAAGAGAGAGGGCCAGAGGAAAGAGAGAGAGGAAAGAGAGAGAGAAAGTTAGGAAAGAGAGAAAGAGAAATAAGAGAAAGAGGAAAGAGAAAGAGGAAAAAAGAGAGGAACGAAAGAGAAGAGAAAGAGAGGAAAGAGAAAGAGGAAAGAGAAAGAAGAGAGGAAAGAGAGAGAAAGACAGAGAGGAAAGAGAAAGAGAGAGAGGAAAGAGAGAAAGAGGAAAAAGGGAGAGGAAAGAGAGAAAGAGAGGGGGAAAGGAAAGAGAAAAAGAAGAAAGAGAAAAAAGATTGAGGAAAGAGAGGAAAGAGAAAATGAGAGGAAAGAAAGAGAGGAAAGAGAGAGAAAGTTAGAAGAAAGAGAAAGAGAAATAAGAGAAAGAGGAAAGAAAGGAAAGAAAGAGGAAAAAAGAGGAAAGAGAAAGAGAAGAAAAAGAGGAAAGAGAGAAAGTTAGAGGAAAGAGAAAGAGACGAAAGAGAGGAAAGAGAAAGAAAGAAGAGAGATGAAAGAGAGAAAGAAGAAAGAGAAAGGGGGAGAGGAAAGAGAAAAAAGATTGAGAAAAGAGAGAAAGGAAAGAGAAAGAAAAAGAGGAAAGAGGAAAGAAAGAAGAGAAAGAGAGAGGAAAGAAAGAGGAAAGAGGATAAAAGAGACAGAAAGAGAGAGAAAGAGGAAAGAGGGAAAGAGAAAGAGAGGAAAGAGAGAGAGAGAGGAAAGTAACAGAGAAAGACCCTTTTGACATCTAAAATGAAGATAACACTGCATATATCCTTTTTTCACTTTTTTTATATATACACACATAAAGACACACACACACCTATAATAAAGGTAAAAAAGGATATATGTAGTGTTATCTTCATTTTAGATATCAAAAGGGTTTTGTGGCTCCCAGTGTTTTGTTTTCGGTGGGAAACGGGTACAAGTGGCTCTTTGAGTGTTTTGGGTTGCCTACCCCTGCAATAGTGGATAGAGAGTTAGATTATAAAAGTGGTATAACAAGGAAAGGAATTAGAAGAATACTTCCCAGTACCTTTTTTAAAATGGTGGAGGAATTTAACATACAGGATGGCTGGAGGGAGAGAAATCTGAAAAAAAAGCAATTTACGTACTATTCTGGTTGCCACCTATCGTGGTCTAGAATCGATATGGCCTGGATATCAAAAGAACTAAACCTGGATGTAGAGGATGTCACAATAGATAAAAATCTATGGGCAGATCATAATGCAGTTATAATTAGATGGAAAGGACAGAAAAAAAGAAGGAGGTGGACCCTAAAAAGAGCAATCTTGAACCAAAAGGAATTTAAATTTAAGATGGAAGAGCAAATGCGTATGTTCCTCCAAACAAACAAGAAAGAACATACGAACAGCCAAACCTATGGGATACGGCCAAAGCAGTTATGAGAGGAGTTGCAATTGCGTACATGGCTAGTGATAATAAAAAAAAAGGCAACGCCAAAAAAGCTTAGAGGGAGAACATAGGAACTTGGAAATACAACTACAAAAAACCCCGCAAAGTCTGAAACAACAAATAGATCTAATTAAACACAAACTGAATATTATGGAGAAGGAGGAATTGGTGCAGAAAATAAAAGATGCTAGACAAAAAAATTTTGAACATGTGAACAAACCTGGGCGATGGCTGGCCTACAGATTAAAGAAACAAATAGACAAAAGATGGATCAGTAAATTATGTAATGAAGAGGAGGAGATGATCTACCAGAGTGAAGGGAAAAAAACGTGATGTATGAATTTTATATAAAACTTTATAAAGACGAAGAAAGTATTAGCGAAGATAAAATTTTACAATGCCTCCAGAAAGCTGACCTACCGAAGGTCCCGGAAGAAGTCCAAAATATCCTAAACAAGGATATAACACTCCAAGAAATCACAGAGGCAACTAAAAAGCAATAAGACACCAGGTCCAAATGGACTACCATCTGAAATATATAAGAACTTTCAAGAATTTTTAAATCCAATTTTACTAGATGTATTCAATGAAGTGTTAAAAAAAGCAAAGATTCCGACCTCATGGGAAGAAGCAATTATTACATTAATACCCAAGGAAAATTCTGATTTGACACTTATTCAAAGCTATAGGCCCATATCATTACTTAATTCGGACTATAAAAATTTTATGGCAATAATGGCAGAAAGATTGAAAAGGTTTCTGGCTGAATTTATCCATCCTGATCAAAATGGTTTTTTGCCTAGGAGGCAGATTTTATTTAATTAATTTATTTATTTTACGATTTTTATACCGCCCCCCTCCCGAAGGACTCGGGGCGGTGTACAGCCCAATTAAAAATGACAACATACAAAAATTAAAATTATTAAAAATAAATTAAATAATTTGGCCCTATCATTTAAAAACCCAATACATAATCTAAAAACTCAATCCCCTAAAAACAATTATGGCCATTGTTGGAACCGGAGCTACTATCCCAGGCCGGCTTGTTGGAATAAATATGTTTTTAATTCTCGACGGAAGGAACGCAATTCCGTCATCGTACGGAGTTCGGGGGGGAGCTCGTTCCAAAGCGTTGGAGCTCCCACAGAGAAGGCCCTCCCCCTGGGGGTCACCAGCCGACATTGTCTGGCCGACGGCACCCTGAGGAGACCCACTCTGTGGGAGCGTACCGGATGGCGGGAGGTATTTGCTGGCAGAAGGCCAGATAAGATATAATGTCAGGATTATACTATACATGTTGGAATACTACGAGACCCACAATGAAAAACATATGATGCTTGTCTTTGTCGATGCACAGAAAGCATTCGACAATGTTAAATGGGATTTCATGTTGAATAAGTTAAAATATATGGAATTTGGCAAAAAGTTTATAAATATGTTCAAAGCAATTTATTCGAAACAGAAAGCAAAAGCAGTAATAAACAGAGAAACTACTAAATGTTTTCAATTACAAAAAGGCACAAGACAAGGCTGCCCATTATCACCATTACTATTTGTCCTCTCCCTAGAAGTCTTGACTAGAATAATTTGGAAAGAAGAACAAATTAAAGGCTTAGAAACAAAAAAGGAAATATTTAACTTACAGGCCTACGCAGACGATTTGGTTTTATCATGGAAGAGCCCTTGAAGTCTGATGTAAGGTTGTTGGAAGTATTGGGAGAATATGGAGAAGTAGCAGGTTTAAAGATTAATAAGAAGAAGACAGGCTTAAGATACAGAAGGATCTGGACAGACTTGAACACTGGGCACTATCTAACAAAATGAAATTCAATGGTGAAAAAAGCAAGGTTCTACATTTAGGCAAGAAAAACCAAATGCACAGGTATAGTATAGGGGGTACCTTGCTCAATACTAGTAATTGTGAGAGGGACCTCGGAGTCCTAGTGGACAATCACCTAAATATGAGCTAGCAGTGTGCTGCAGCTGCCAAAAAGGCCAACACAGTGCTAGGCTGCTGTCATGCCTCCATCCGAGCCTGACTCAGAGGACGACATGGAGTTCCCTGTTGAGGCCCAGGAGGGGGTGTCTGTCGCTTCGGAGGACTGTGGGGAGGAGCAGGCTGAAGCGGGCCAAGGCCGTTCAAGTTTGGAACAGGGAAGGCAGAGCTCAGGCAAGGAGCAAGGCCCCTCCCCACCAGATCCCAAAGCAAGGAGAGCAGAGAGGAGGAAGGAACAAGGGAGGCAGACTCACTTGCTCGGGAGGAGAGCGTCACGCCCCACTCCACAAGGCACACCTGGGGAGTAGGATATAAGGAGACGCTGTGGGTGGGGCATTTGCTGGGAACAAATGTGAACTCTTGTGATGTGAGCTCTTGTACCTGGACTCTTTGTATTTTGGATCAAGTTTATTTCTTACTGAGTTCTCCTTGGTGTCCTCAGTTTTGCAGTTTGCAGGTTACAGGCAAGCTGGGCGTTGAAATTGTATTGTTGTTGTGAGCCGCCCTGGGTCTTCAGAGAAGGGTGGCATATAAATTTGATTAAACTTGAAACTTGAAAGTTGAAATGATCATACTTCGTTTGTTATCTGTTTTACTTTAAAGAACTGTTTAACTCCGTTGACTGTTTTATTGAACTTGTGCCTTCATATGTGGGGGCTGTTGGGTGAATGTTGGCAGTGCTTACAGAGACAATTATTCTGACCAGCTAATTGCTTTGCCTCTGTTCGGGGCCCTGGGTCATCATAGCTGGATTAACAGAGGGATAGAATCAAGATCACGTGAAGTGTTAATACCACTTTACAATGCCTTGGTAAGGCCACACTTGGAATACTGTATCGAGTTTTAGTCACCACGATGTAAAAAAGATGTTGAGACTCTAGAAAGAGTACAGAGAAGAACAACAAAGATGATTAGGGGACTGGAGGCTAAAGCATATAAGGAACGGCTGCTGGAATTGGGTATGTCTAGTTTAATGAAGAGAAGGACGAGGGGGGACATGATAGCAGTGTTCCAATATCTCAGAGGCTGCCACAAAGCAGAGGGAGTCAAGCCATTTTCCAAAGTGCCTGAAGGCAGGACAAGAAGCAACAGGTGGAAATTAATCAAGGAGAGAAGCAACCTAGAACTAAGGAGAAACTTCCTGACAGAACAATTAACCAGTGGAACAACCTGCCTCCAGAAGCAGTGAATGCTCCAACACTAGAAGTTTTTAAGAAGAGACTGGACAGCCATTTGTCCGAAATGGTATAGGGTTCCCTGCCTGAGCAAAGGGTTGGACTAGATGACCTCCAAGATCCCTTCCAACTTTACTATTGTTATTATTATTATTATTATTATTATTGTTGTTGTTGTTGTTGTTGTTGTTGAAAAAACTAAAATGTTAGTTAAGAATATGACGAAACTACAAGAAGCCGAGTTAGTTGAGGAACTAAATATTCAGATAACAAAGAAGGTGAGATATCTAGGGATCCAATTGACGGCAAGATGTGTTACACTCAAAGGAGATAATTATGATAAATTAGTTGATCAAATTAAAACAGATTTCGAAAGATGGAAAAACTTGCAGCTCTCCTTTATGGGAAGAATTACAATAATAAAGATGAATGTACTACCTAAATTACTCTTTTTATTTCAATGTATACCAATTAGATTAGGAAAGGAGTTCTTTGGAAATGTAAATAAAATTATATCTAAATTTATTTGGCAAGGGAGAAAATCGAGAATTAAATTTAAATTCTTACAGGACTCCAAGGAAAGAGGTGGATTCGGCCTTCCAGATTGGGAAAAATATTATCAAGCAGGCCACACTCACCTGGGCGAAAGAGAGGATACATTTGAGAAATAGGAGACTATTAGCCTTAGAAGGCCATGATATGCAGATAGGGTGGCATGCAATTCTTTGGGAAGGAAAGCACAAGGCTCATCAATACTTCCAGAAACATTACATCAGATGGGCACTATTAGATGTATGGGTTAGAATAAAAAAACGCAATTATATGAAATTATTATTATTATTTATTAAATTTCTATGCCGCCCTATTCCGAGAATTCAGGGCGGCTCACAGCATAAATAGAAATCCAATATTAAAATACTACATAATAAATATATAAAAATACATATATAAAAAGAAAACCCCTAAATTTAAGAAACCATTCATTCAACAAACGTACACTGGCTAGGGGCAAGATGTCAACCGCCCCAGGCCTGTCGGCAAAGATGTGTCTTAAGGAGTTTATGAAAGGCGGAGAGGGTGGGGGCGATACGGATCTCCGGGGGGAGTTGATTCCAGAGGGCCGGGGCCGCAACAGAGAACGCTCTTCCCCTAGGCCCCGCCAGGCGACACTGTCTGGCTGACGGTACCTGGAGAAGGCCGACTCTGTGGGCCCTAACCAGTCGCTGGGTTTCATGAGGCAGCAGACGGTCCCGTAAGTAACCTGGTCCGATGCCATGTAGGGCTTTATAGGTCATAACCAACACTTTGAATTGCGTTCGTAGACCAATAGGCAGCCAATGCAGCTCGCGGAGTGATGCCGAAATGTGGGCATTACTGGGCAGGCCCAACTAAACACATTAAAAACAATAAACTAACCATCCATTCAACCCAATTCATTCCACTAACAATCAGTCCCCCCACATCATTCATAGCATCTAACAATCAATTAAAATGATATTAAACAAATTTAAATATTTAAAATTTAGTGGTAAAAGTTGTAAAAACAGGAGTAGTTATAAAAGCAGGAGTAATTGTAGAAGCAGAAGTAGTCCCTCCTAAGATAGAACGAGTAGTAGGCTTTGAGCTAAAAGGTCCAAAACCAAAGCCCTCGGTAGGAGTAGTTATAAAAGCAGTAGTTATAAAAAACAGTAGCTATAGCTGTAGCTGTTAATCCTGCCGCAATAGTTGTAGCTGTTCCTGTATTAGTCCCTCCTAGGATAGAACCTGTGGTAGGCTTTGAGCTAAAAAGTCCAGAGCCAAAACCCACAGAAGGAGTAGTTGTAAAAACAGTAGCTGTTGAACCCAACGTCCCAAAGTTGGCTTGATTGAAATCACCTACAACCACCCACACTCCACCCGAGTAGGCCTGCTGCTGTTTGTAAATAGTAGTTAATAGATAATTCATGGCCACGGTTATGTTAGCATCAGAGGGTGTATATACTACAGTTATTATCACAATATTAAACTCACGAGGCAGATAAAAGGGGCCGCACTTCACTGCAAAAAATTCCAAATCAGGAGAACAGTGAGTGTCAATTATTTTAACATTTGTGCTCCAGTTATTATTTATGTAAATCCAATTGGGTATCCATATTGGAGATATTCATACACCCAAATTTTATGAAATTAGGAAAGGTGATCACATACAAAGACATCTTAGATGAAGGAGGAGAACTAAAATCGAGGAAAAAGTTATTAGAAGAAGGGATAGAACTTGAATGGTGGGTGTACCTTCAAATTCAATCGCGATATATGAAGGATAAAAAAGCATGGGGAATAAAACTGGAACATACAGAATTAGATAAAACTTTATTAGGAATGGAGGAAAAAGAGATAAAAAGGATATATCAATATTTATTGGAATGGGATATGTTGGAAGAGCAAGTAAAAGACACAATGTTAATTTGGAGTAAAAATTTTGGTTATGGTATTGATTTAGATAACTGGCAAGAACTATGGGAAAGTAATAGGAAGCTCACATTAGCTACTGTGTACAAAGAAAACTTATATAAGATGTTCTATAGATGGCACCTTCCCCCTGTGAGATTAGCTAAAATGGACAGAAAGACCTCACCAAAATGTTGGAAATGCAAAGAATCGCTAGAGACCTACTACCATACATGGTGGGAATGTTCAAAAGTACAAAAATTTTGGCATTTGATAAAACAGTGGTTAGAAGAGATATTAATGCAGAACATTGAGTTAAAGCCAGAACTCTTTCTGCTGGGTATTGCTAAGGATAAATACAATAAAGGATCCCTATACCTATTACTACACATGCTAACAGCAGCAAGATTAGTCTTTGCACAGAGATGGAAAGATAATGAGACACCCTCAGAAGAAGAGGTAATAAATAAGATTTTATCCTTTGCTGAAATGGATAGGTTGATGTTAGAACTCAAGGATAAGAGTGAAACAGATTATTATGAAATCTGGAACAAATTGTACAATTGGTTGGGGAAAAATAGATGGAAAAACTCTGGGATTCAGCAAAACACATTGATCAAGAAAGATACTGATCAAAGGAAAAATATTAAACCATTAAAGTGAAAATTAAGAATATAGATGATGCGGATCCACCAGAGAGAATTTTTTTTAAAAAAAGGAAACATTTGTTTGAATATGGGGATTATAAATTACAGAAATTGTCAACGGTTTTTCTTTACAAATGTAAACCTAGCAAACACACTGTTAACCAACTATTATGTGATTTATATTTTAAAAACCAATAAAACTTATCATAAAAAAGAAAAAAGAAAAATATAGTTGGTTATCAAAACTGCAAGTCAGAATTCCTGATTTGCAAACAATGCTGAACAAATCCTAAATATATCTGAGTTTTTTTAGCCTCTTCTAGAGAAGCTCCAGCAACTCTAAATCAACAGTGTACAAAGTCACTATCAATAAAGCCTTAGCTGCACTGGGATTAAAACAATATAGATAGTTGAAGCAAACAGATAACTAGAATTCAGATTATTGCTCTACTTTTCCTTTAGAATAGAACTTTCTGTTTTACTTTCTGTTTCAAAAATTGTGGCTTCCGCCTACCCCCTGCCCCAACCACCATTGCTTCCAAAAACCTACATATTGAACTGAGTCTAGAGCACAATGAATTACTATTCCCATGTTCAGCACTGAATATGGTTACACTGGCTGGCTATATACTGGCTATATTACATGTTCTTTCCCCAAGTTTTAACGTATTTCTCATTTTCAAATTGGTAATTCTATTACTTAAGCAACAGATTATGATTTCATGATGGAGCTATAATATATATTTTTCAGACAAGAAACCAATATTTTGTATCAAAATCTGAAGACAATAGTGGTACCAAGCATTTGTTCAATAGAATCTATTGCTCCAAATTCAGTACAAAGAAACAGTGGCATTTTACAAGACCTATGATATAAATTTAAAATGTACTGAACAAAATTCCCACAATATATATCTAAACAAGAAAAAATGTGATCCTATAATTCAGAATGAAGGCTCAATGGAAAATGTAGGAGTTATCAATCAACAGGAGTATTAAATTTAAAATTCTATTCTAATGGATTTTTTATTTTGTTTTTAAGATTCAGGAATGCCTATACTACCATATTCCACAAGCCATCGCACTTATTTACATAAAAATTATAGCTAATCAAAATAAGAAAATGGTATTAAGATAATTCATTACATATAACAACAGGACTAGTACATAATAAGGAAAAGGAAGAAATGCAGAAAATTTTTAAAAATGAAATATATGTATGTAATTTTGCTTAGTATGTGTGTGATTTTTTTCCATGTATATCTATATCCACAAATAAACTCATCTTCTCAAATTATTGTTCTTTAAAAGGGTTGCATTCCAATTCCAGTAATTATTCTTAATCAATTCCTATAATCATTCCCATACCTGCAGGATATTGGATGAGGAAGTCTGAATTATATTATCAGTTGAGACAAAAAAAATCAGTTGTGTGATTGATGTTAGCCACCCAGAATTGCATGAACAGTGGGGAGCCATACAAATGCTTGTATTAGAATTTGGTTGGTTGGTTTTATTGTAGACCACCATCATTCAGTCTGAAGTTAGATGGTGCGTAAATTAAAGAAGTTAAAATAGAAGCCATTGTCCTAAAGATTTATTTACTACATTTATATGCTACCCCTCTCAACAATTGTAAGCAGGCAATTTTGGCTTGCTTACAAACAGTAAGCAGATAAATATAAACACAGTTAAAATTAAAAAAACTGTATAAAAATTAGAATCAAGGATATGGATACCATGGGAATAAGATCTTCTTATCTCATCAACCATACCCAGTGGTGAGTGCCCCCCTTAGTTTCCCAAGCCAACCAGCAAAACTAGTTTTTAATATCCTTCTGGAAGGCCCAAAGGTAGATATGCATGTATCTATGTATCCATTTTAACCTTAGACTTGAGATGTAGGCACACTGCTGAATAGATATTAGATTTATATTATGCAATATAAAGTGCTGAGCGGTGTGAGCAAGAGTGCTTCTCTCCCTCCACCCCCAGCATTTCATGTTTGAATGAGAGATGACAACTGACCCAAAGCCACCTACTAAGCTTTGGGGCCAAGTAATGATTTGAAGATGAGCTTTCACTCCCATTACACAAATGTAGCCCCATATTGAAGAAAATGTCATATGTGAAGCAAGTGGCCAGAAGCATTATAATTGTTCATATTTCATGACCTTATGTATGCTGTTAGCTAGTTAACCTGGTGTCTTCTAGAAGTGTTGAAATTTAATCTGCTAAACTACTGGCACCTGTGAGACAAAGATAAAATACCTTTTCATAATATTTGAATATATAATGACAAAGAATTACTCACAGCTTTGGCTTAGCAAGCACAGGTGGTGGTGTTTTTGTAGGTGAAAGCAGACCACCAGGGTGGGATTTGTCAGTTTTGGTGTTGCCATTAATTATCCCATTGATTCTATGGGTAGGATGAATTCCATTGGTTTTCTTCTCCACTGAGGTAAGCTGTAATTCAGAAGATGCTACACTTGAGCTGGGATGACTGATCTTGGAGTGCTCTGAATACTTTGGAGGAAGCTCCACAGAATTAATCTCTGGAGGTGGAGGTGGGAAATGTTGAAAATTATCCTCATTCTGTACTCTCATTGACAAATCATGGTTGGAGCTTTTGCAATTGGCTAAAATATAAAGGAAAAAATAGTGTAGCATCATAGGTAATTATAACACATTATTAGAATTATACTCACATTTTAGTTCATTGAAAATGAGATCATTACTTTAGTCGATTACATTGAACTGTTATGCCAAGAAAGACCGTCATTTTTAAATTCTCATGGGTATTATCATAAATATTTATTTACTGCTCTTATTCATGTTACAAATGGAAACTGAGTTGAAAACAGTAACTGATGTATGCTCAGTATTGGCTAAATGAATGAATTGTGTATATCAATCTTATTTGAATTAATCACAGATCTATAATACCACTTTGCATGAAAAATACCAACTTATTCCAAGACTTTTCCATGCATTTCTGACTTATATATAATGCTCACAGGAAAATTACTGGGGTTTTATTTTGGATTTTGCTTTTAACATGAGTTACTCATTTTTTTTCCATTTAGTCTCTGCTGCCACCTAGCAGTTATCATAATGAAATATACTGCTGACTACAGTACATGTTGTTTTATGATTAACACATAAATTTTTTATTAATTTCTTCATAATTTAAAAGATATGAACTGAACTAGACTTAAAAGAAAAATCAGAACCATTTTGTGCTAGCTAGAAACCATGGGGGTTTTACTTCAATACATCTGAATGAGGAAAGGAAATGGTTTCATCTTGAACCATTTTTCGATATAATTATACACTCATAATAGCAGGACACTTCAATGCATAACTTAGGTTTTTACTATGTCAATACATTTCTTGCATAATTTTATTTTTGTAGTTTGTAGTCCAATTGAAATGGAGGCCAAATTTCTCCCTTTCCCCCTCTATTTCTGGTAGTTGGATCTATTGTTTACTGTATTTCCTAATGTCACCTCTAGGTGAGATGGGTAGAATACAAACCAAATAAGCAAGTGAATAAGTTTTAGAGCAGGGGTTCCCAATCTTGGCAACTTTAAGACATGTGGACTTCAACTCCCAGAACTGAGCTCCCAAAATTCCCCAGCCATGCATCTTAACGTTGTCAAGATTGGAAACCCCTGTTTTAGAGCAGGAGTCCCCCAACCCTCAGTCCATGGACCAGTACCAAGCCACAGCATGCCAGCAACTGGGCCACACAAACAAGCAAAGCCCCATTTGCGGGATGCAGGCAGCACACAAAACCATGCCCCCTCCAGTCCATGGAAAAACCTCTCTCCACGTAACCGGCCCAAAAGATTGGGGACCTCTGTTTTAGAGGATTATGTAGAATACTCTTAGATATGTCAACTTTATACTTCTTTTTACCCTGACATAAAGTAATACATCATCAGTAAAAGATGTAGAAAGATAACATACGTTACACTCTAACTGTATCTGGTGCAGCTGGGTCCAAACGTCACCCTGTTTCATTTATATTATAGACAACACAATCCATCAAAAACTGCTGAATACCTGACAGCACAGTCAGTTTGGCAGTGCTTGTGACTGATCCATAATCATTGCTTGCTGTGCATGCAAAGATCCCTGCATCTTCAGGAAAAGTCTCTGCAATCACCAAAGTACATATCTCCTCTAAAAGGTAATCAGAAGAAAAATGACAATTTTGCATCATGCTTCACATAATTATCTTTGGAATTCATGATATTTAGCTTCAATCTTAGTTCTAGGATAAAAATGATTTGATTTATTGGGAAGCTGCCTTCTTTGATGAGCATCTTAGTCCTCCACTCTTTTAGATGGCTATAAATATCTAAAGCAAACACTTTGTTCTTTCCATGTAAAAGCATCCTAGACCATTTACTGGATGTTAAAAGAAATCTAAATCATGCTTAGTTGAAATCTAGTATCATCTATTCAACCCAGAGTTCTCAAGATACAAATGACCAAGCTCATATTCTCCTACTTCGGATACATTATGTGAAGACCTAGCTCCATAGAGATGGTTCTAATAGTGGGAATGATAGAAGAAAAGAGAAGAGGAACAACAGAAAGACTAGGTGGATCATCATGGAAAAAAATCTATGTGGTCACTAAGAGGTGACAACAATTTTATATCATATAATGCCATCTAACCCAAGAAAATTGACTATAGATACAAAAAGCTATTGATGTACATGACAAAGCAACTAATAGCTATAGTGCACCGTAAAGTTATTTTATTGCAAATATAGCCTTAGTTTAAAATTGGCTTAGAATTGGATGCTGATAAAAAAAATGCAACATATCGAACAACATATGGAATTAGTCCTGCTTCAGGACTAATTCTTCTCCTTACCTAAGATATTCAAACATTCAGAAGCACTAATGGTTTATAGAATGATAATTTTACAATATACACCTACACATGTCTGTACATACCCTCCATTATAACCATTCTTAAGCTTATGCCAAATAAGATTAAAGTAATGTATTTATTATGTAATCATCCATAAATTTAAAAATTCTGGTTAAAATAATTCAGTTCAGGTGGGTATCAAGGCTCTTGAGGTAGCACATAAAAGCTTTCCCCCAATAGTCAGATGTATAACCTGTGGTTTGGGGGTAGGGAATTGTGGTGGGTGGGAGTGTGTTTGAGGATCATGTGTGTGGGACCTGGTCTTTGGGTGTCATGTAAATTTCGTTCTATGTGTATACTGCGTATACACACACAATGACAATAAACTTATTATTATTATTTGGGTGACCTGATATGGTTATTTGCTTAAATTCCAAGCTTGTTATTTATTTAAGAAAGGGCTAAAACCTGTACCCCAAATGCAATCTAACACAATCTTTTCTATACTATACCTTTATTTAGAAGCAATGTCAGTCCGAAGTAGCCCAGGAGCTATCACTTGGCTTTCCAGCATCATCTGCTATTCTTTTCTAATAATAATAGGTTACATAACCCAGGACTTCTATACTAGTTGCCTACTGACAGAGGTCAAAATGAAAGCTATTCCTGCATTTATTACATGTCTTTCCCATTTTATTACTCTATTAAATTCTGTTTAATAGTAAAAATGTCTAGGTTCATATATGATTTGCTTTAAACTTAGTTTTTAGTCCAACCTTAATCAGCAGCCAACAAATCCCAGTAGCAGGCTTATTACATCTTCCCCATTGTGTTTCACATTGAGAATGCCAGTCTTTGAGCCAAGTTTTTAAAACTCAGCCTTAATTGGCTGAGCCATATTCATATTGCACATTATGAAAAGTTACTCCCAATTTTTCTCCATGGAAAACAAATCTAATTCTCTGCTAAAATATGCCTGAATGATGTGTTTGTAAACAACTTTGTAGCATCATCTAAAAAGAAATATGTGCAAAATGGCTCCAAAGGAAGGGAAATTAGTTTTAAAATATGAATACTGCATACTCAAAATAATTTAATGAGAACTATATCATAATGTCTTCTAATTATCTTGTACCCAAAATCAGTGTGTTAAAAGAGTTAACGTTTCATTTGGAGTTCTTAAAAAGAAAGGCATGATTTACTTCTAAATTGCAATCCAAAATCTATAAATATTCCCTCCTAAAATCAGTGACATATTTCTAGCAAAAAAATTAAGAGACTTGCACAACAATTATGTATCTTCACTGTAGAAACATAATTCTTGGGCAACTTCTGCTTAGTATCAGGTTAATATATGTAGCAAATTAATGTAACCATGTAAAAAACATCAACTTTCCTGAGTTGGTATAAAATTCAAGAAGCAATTCTTCAAATACATTTGAGAAACAGCTCATTTCTATATAAACTATTTGAAACTGTTTTCATTTCAAAAATAGTGATACATAACCATGTATAGAAGATATCCTGTGTTGGACATGGCCTGAATGCAAAAGAAAAAATTGGTATTGAATTCTCCCACTCTTTTTTTTTTTTCAGTTTCAGAAAACTTTTGCAATTAATTTTATTTACAAGGTCAGAGACTTCTGAATTCTGACATGCTAAGGATTTTAATGTGACAGTGAAACATTCAGAAGCACGGAAGGTCTAGTTTTTAGTGCTAATTGCCATACAGAACTTTCACGGAGTTTAGTTTTATTTAGAGAAGAGGGGAAAATAAGGAAATCAGATTACACTGATTAAACCATAAAATTTAAATCTATATTCAAACGTTACACATGCAAAGAGAACATCACCAGACTAGTACAACTTCATTTGCTGCTGCATTTGTCTAATATTAACAATTATAAACAGAGCAGTGCAACTGATATTTGGAACAATCCTTACAGTGTTGTTAAGTATCAGGCACAAAGCTTCATTTCTCTTCACACCATTGGTTTTCTTTGCGTACCTGGGCTTCCTCCTCTTCAGTGAAGTCATTTTTAATATTGAAAGTCTTGCGGATTTCTTCTGGTGTTTTGCCTTTAATCATATTTGCAACAGTCTTGCATGTCACATCCAGTAAGCCTTTGATATCTAAGTAGTTTGCAGCCAGGATGAGTTCAAAGAGAGTTCCTTGGTCTACTTTGAGAAATTCTTGATCCCACACAGGGATATCATCTGTTCGTTTCTCTTTGTTTTCATCATCCTCAGGAGGAGGTGGATCATCTTTATGATGGGTACACCACTGAATCACCTTTTTTAGTATAGCTGCATTAACATTTGGAAGAGGAACAGGGTCATCATCTCCTTCATCATCCATTCCCAAGTCTTCCAGCATAGTCTTGATTGTTACAGACTGTTTTGCAATTTCAACATCAACTTCAAATATTTCTCCATCGGAGCTCTGCAGTTTTATTGAAGGCATCGTGAGGAAGCACAACAGCGGCGGCGGCGGCAACGGTGGCGCCTTTTAGCCTCTCCCCACAAGACACACCACCCAACTCAAATTAAGGGCGCACTCAATTCTCCCACTCTTAAACCCCCAATATCCTTCAGACACTTCATCAGTTTCTGTTGACTTACAGAATAGTCTGAAGAATATGGTAAGGCTTTGTATTACACACATTAATTTCAATTGACCTAAATAACAATGAAATACAAAAAATAAGCAGGCTCTATTCTTCTCTCCCAGTTAGACAGATCTTATAATATAAGCTGTTTCAGACAGGTTATTTTTGTAAAAATCAATGTGATTATGAGGAATACAATTTCATATATCCTGATAAAGCAATACAATTCTATAGCACTTAGAATTTATTCACTAACCATTAATCCAAAGGATGGCAGCTAATTAAGGTGCCAGTTATTCAAACAATAGCAACAGATTAGCTATTATTTGTTTTAAAAATTCTACCAACTTTATCCTGAGGGTTCAAGAAACAATGGAGGAGGGAACCTGAGCAAAGAATCCAAAAAAAAATCAACTCAGTAAATGAATCATCAGCACTATTTCTTTAAAAAGAAACTTGCATGAGGATATTCTCAAAGAGGTTTGATAAGATTATTAAGGCTTTGGCAAATTCTCCTACAAAATAATTTAATGGCTAGATGAAACTCTACAAAACTATATTCCACTTCCATAATCATTCTATCCCATCCAAGGTCTGTCAAATCTATCTAGTATATGCTTGAGATTTTGATTCTTCCCCTATTTTTCCCCAATATAGTATTTTGCACCCCTGAAACTGGTGAAAGACTCATAAGCCTCAGGTCTTATGTGATCTCTCTAAGCTTCTAATAATGCTGATTGTCAAAAATTAGTGTACTTTTTATTGCTTTTTTTTTAAAAAGAAAACACATGAACTCATAGTGCAAGATAAAAAATAGTTTTAAAAGCAAACAACTTTAAAAAACAAAGAAACAAACCAGAATATACAGGTAGTCCTCAACTTACAACAGTTCATTTAGTAACTGTTCGAAGTTACATCACTGAAAAAAGTGACTTATTTTTTACACTTGCGACTGTTGCAGCATCCCCATGGTCATGTGATCAAAATTTAAACAATTGGCAACTGACTCGCATTTATGATGGTTGCAGTATCCCAGGATCATATGATTATCTTTTGAGAGTTTCTGACAAGCAAAGTCAATAGGTAAATCAGATTCACTTAACAACCTTGTTACTAAGTTAAGAACTGCAATGATTCATTTAACAACTTTGGCAAGAAAGGTCGTAAAATGGAGCAAAACTCACTTAACAAATGTCTCATTTATCAAGATAAATTTTGGACTCAAAAGTCAAGGACTACCTGTGATAACCTTTGCTCAGTGACCAAAAGTTTACCTAACCTTATCTAGAGCAGAGGTCCACAACCCCTGGTCCATGGACCAGTACCGGGCCACAGCATGCCAGCAACTGGTCTGCACAAACAAACAAAGGCCCATCCATGGGATGCAGGCAGCACACAAACCCACGTACTCTCCAGTTCGCGGAAAAACTTTTCTCCACAGAACTGGTCCCTGGTGCCCAAAAGGTTGGGGACCTCTGATCTAGAGCAAAATAATAGCGATAGACCAACTGCTCTGTG
Organism: Bothrops alternatus; assembly: GCA_034064705.1. Lineage (NCBI taxonomy): Eukaryota > Metazoa > Chordata > Lepidosauria > Squamata > Viperidae > Bothrops > Bothrops alternatus. The sequence goes on from JARGCV010000085.1 coordinate 11,457,366, forward strand.
CATGGAGCCTCCTTTGGACAACTTGTACACAGAGTGAAATCCATATGCTTTCATCTGCTGTGGGAATGGCTTGGATACTATCTAAAATTCTGGTAGCCCGGACATAAAAAAGTATTTGGATGCACTACTCCATTTTAGATTAACTGTAAATGTAATTTACCTTTATAATAGATAATAGCTAGGCAAACATGATTTTTTAAACAAAAAAATGTTTTCCGGGTTGGACATCCCCCTCAACCAGGTAAGAACTTGCTTCTCTTTTAGGGAGGCAACTAGTGCTAGATTCTCCCCACCCACCCCCTAAACATATTTCTTTAAATATTTTGGCAAATGTTTAAAGAATCAGACTCTTTTTTCCTAGTGATTTCTTGATGGCAGTAAAGTCAGAGGGTTATTTTAAAAACCATTTTTCTGCCATAAGGTCATCTAACTCAGACCTCAATAATTTAAAAATTCTGTTCACTATGTCCAAAACCTCTGGATCTGTTCCAGATTCTGAACTAGTGAAACTTGAAGCAGGCACACACATAAGCAGAGCTTATGGATCACAGTATGTTTGCATTGGACATGGGGTAAAGCATGTTTTGTAAGATCCCATCCAACTCTGATCTGTTTTCATGTCTGTGTGTGTGAGAGAGAGATGCTTCAGTGATTTTTCTTTTGCATTTTAGTTTGGATTTATCTTCAGTAATGCATTTGAGGGCATTCTTGTCAAAAGAACAATCCTATGAAATTTTAAGTATGTGTCTTTGGGACTCCTTGCTACTGCAAAAGTAGTGATTAGTTGCTGCTAATTTGGTTTCATGGTTACGGCCACAGGCTACAAGGCTGGAGAACTGTGCGTTCAAATCCTGCTTTGGCCATGAAGGCCGGTTGAGTGATTTTGGGCTGGTCATTTTTTCTCTTCAGCCTTAGGAGCGAGGCTTTGGCAAGCCACTTCTGTAAGTGTTATGGAAATTTTCTTCTTGTTCTATGCTTTGAGGGCTGTTTATAGTTCTCTGAAAGCAAAAGTTTAGTATAAACTATTTTTATTCTGCCAGGTTTGGTGGAGTGGGGGAGGGAAAGACAATAGTTTGTCTTTACAGCTATACTGTTGCTTATTTGATGTGCTACCTGCAAGAGTGATTTGTATATCATCTGCCTAAGACAAAAACATTCCAAAAATGTTGGCTCACTGCTGCTCAGGGAAGCCTGTGTGCTTTACCTTTTAAAATCCTAAATGTGTCATTTACAACAAGTTTATGGTGTTAGATTTTTGTCCCTTAACATGGCATCTGATAAGGAGTCTAGGTAGAGGAAAGCAGAAGTTGAACATTACTGTAGTTCCATAGTGGACCTACAAACCAAGGCAAGGAAGATGTGCCAGAGGACCCCCTGGGGAAAGGGGTGGATGTGTATATAAATGGATCACCTAGTATGAGTGAAGGACAGAGGCATAGTGGATATGGTATTATAGAAAGGACTTAAGTATAGGAAAGTGGGAAATTAAACTTCAGATTGGACAGCTCAGACCTGTGAATTGTATATGGAACAAGTACTGGGGTCTCTGTCTTCTCTTTGACAGGAACGCTTGGTGGCACAAACAACTCCTTTGGAATTTCCAGTCCATAAGATCCAGCCGGGACAGTGAGTGTTGATTCGTAAATGGAAGGAGGAACCTTTGCAACTGGATCTGCTGTCCAAATGGCTGAGAAAATGTGGACTCACTATACTTGAACAAAGGTGGTGACTGGACCTAAAAGAGGTTGGATAGTCAACCCAGGACAAGGAGTTAAAGCCATGTTTAAAAGGACCTGAATGGTTGATGGACCAGAACCCCTACCTATTTCGAACATTCCTATTAGAATTGCAGGTGACCCAGATGAAGAATGAAGGCAGGAGGATGAAGACTCTTCAGAGTATCAAGAAACAGGAGTGGGGATTTGATAGAGAATATGGGTGAAAGGTCTTCAGAAAGTACCAAACTGCAAGAGGAAATAGCTAGTTTGATCACAGAAGTAAATAATTAGAATAACAGGAAAGTACCTACAATTCCAAGGACCCATAGCATAACCACCAGAAGGGGCTTCAGAGTGAGGAATGGAAACATTTGAGCTGCAAAATAGCTGCAAGAGGAAACTGCTAGCCTAGCCACAGGAGAGGGGCATATAAACTGTGGCAAGCAGCTGATATTCTGAAAAATAGGTGATTTTTCTAAGAAGTAAGTAGTGGGTCACAGTAGTAAGCAAAGCGCATCTGCTAATTATAATGCACGTCATATGTGATATAGTAGGTTTGGGGGGATCTCAGGAAACATGTAGGAGGCGATAGGAGAGAATGTAACCCCATAATACCTCAGCCAATGGGGATAATGGAGGGATGGGTGGCAGGTGTAGGAAACGTATAAAGATGTTGATTTGAGATGATGAACTTTGGAGGGAACCAAGCTATGATAGCTTCTCCCCGCTTATTGCAAAAAAAAAAATTGAAACAAAAAGGTCTTCACTGTGTCTTGGCTGGTTATTGGTCAAGCAAATTTGCCACTTCTTAATAGGAATATTGTTTTTAATATTCTGTTTCAAGTATTGCTCCTCAGATCTACACTACCTTCTTCAAGCAGTCGGGCCTATATTCCAGAAGTACTTCTGGTAGAGTTAGCCTTTTTTCATTCATTTCATTTTTTCATTCATCTAAACATTCATGTTTAGATATTATAATTGTGGCTTGTTCATATTCCCTTTGTTCTTCCAAAACATATGGGTACATCTATTATTTTAATTTTCAAACTTCAGACTATGGAGCAGATGCTGATGAAATGAGGATTAACCGAAATCTTACTTTACCAACCCTTCATTCCAGCTCCATATCTTATACCTTTCAGATGTACCAGACAGTCCAATCAGCATCCCAATGGCTGGCTCCAAGGTAGCTCCTGCCCTTTGGAATATCTTACTCTCTGAAGTCACATTGGCTCCCACCCTTCTGACCTTCTGTAAGAGCCTCAGGACCTGGTTCTGCCAAATGGCTTGGGGCCCCAATGGGAGAGCTTCAAACAGGATTAAGTAAAAGCTAACATCATATCTCCCTGCCTCCTGGGCATCCAGCTGCGCCCTTCACCATCTTGAATCAATGATTTAATTCTGTTTGCATTGTGATTTTATTGGGTGTATATTTATGTTTGTTGATTTTAATATTTTATGCTGTAAGCTGCCTAGAGTCACTTCAAAATGAGATGGGTGGCAAACAAATTTTAATAATAATAATAATAATAATAATAATAATAATAATAATAATAATAATAATAATAATAATAATAAAGGCACTACCTTGACGTGGTTGTGGGGCTTGTGCACTCTGAGGAAGATGAGAACTATGCCAGAGGTTCAACCATACTAGACAGATCTCCTCAGAGGAGTCAGACAAAGAATGTCTCTCAAATAAAAAATGTGGTGAGACATAAATTTCAGAATGCCATACCGGCTTGGATGTTGCGCGGGTTAACAAGGTCCGCGCTAGATGTTGGAGTTCCTGGATATCTGGTGAAAAATGGGTTACAGGACTCAGGACTGTTGGCTGAGCAACCAGGGCCAGCAGCTGCAGAACTACTGGAAGAAAAGGTGTTTACCCGTTGCAAATACACAGTGATTGAAAACAGAGAAATAATGATCTGTTATTAAAGATCAAGTCCAACAGGAAGAGTATATTTGAAATGAATGCACCAGTTCTGGAAAGAACAACATCCAGAATCAGAAATAACAGAACAGAGGCTAGCAGATCACTCCTCTGTTCGCTAGAATGTAACCTTTTGTTTACTGACTCCGTGTCTGCTATCCATTACAATTTAACAAATTGCCTCCTGCACTATGCATCTCTCTGAACGTTCTTCTTCCTAACCCGGCAGCTAGGAAAAGGCGGGAGGAAAGAAGTACAAACCTCCGGGACCTGGCTTATCTCTCCGTTTTCAAAAGGAGGTGTAAAGAGCTGTGGAACATCACACTACAAAGGGAGTCGGATTGATGTTATCTCCCCTTTCCCACATGGACCTAACACCTGGGAATTGGCCGGTCTGAATCGTCCAGATGAACTGTGGGGTGGGGTTTGCTTAGGGACACTTTAAAGTAATCAATCTATAAAGAAATCCCTCAGATCCTGTCTATTATGCCTGCTATTAAGTACTCTTAATAAAAGTTCCTGTTGGAAGAAATTGTTTCCAAGAGTTCTGCTTTCTTAAAATGTGGGATTGAAGTGGGTCCTTACATTAGACAGGATCTGCAGTAATAGTCAACCTGGAAGGAAGAATCTTACCGGTGGACTTTGCAAAAATTACAAGGTCAGATGACGAGTCAGGGAAGGAAGAAAACCCCGTGGAAAGGGAGCCTTCCCCCCGACCGGGATCCTGCCAGCTGTCAGGATCCAAAACGTCATACTCCTCAGAAGAAGAAGTGGTGGAGATGCATGACCATAAACCTCGGTGGTCAATGGGCATTGGAAAGAAAAACGAGTGGGAAAAGATATCGAGAAAGATGACCCTGAGACAGGGCGGCCACCAACCCGAATGGAAGCAAGAGATGGAGAAATCCCTGCACATTAGTGAAGAGGAAGGAAGTGGTGCACAATACTTGAACTGGATCCTAGAGAAAGCTATTGACCTGATGAAAAGAACCCTTGGCTCTCTAGGGGAGGAGAAACCTGAGCCACGCGGCTGCACCAGCACCCGGAGCTGCAACCGGAGAGGCACTGAAGGGGAATCGGAACCTGTAGTACTGGGGATGTCCAGCAGCTACCACTTCAGCAACCCCCACTCCCCACCGACCCTCAGATGGCGATCAGGATGGGAGGCAATACCACCGATGGCGAAGGAACTGATCCATTCAAAGATTCCCGCCGTTGGACGTGAAATTCAGGGGGCAGCTAACACGCTTGGGGTTCTTCCTAACCCAAGTCCTCAGCTACATGGAAGAATACAGATGGGACATCCCCAGCGACAAAGCCCATATCCGTATCATGCAATCCGCTCTGGCCGGACCGGCCGCAGACTGGATGGTGAACTTGCATGATTCCAATGCCCCAGAGTTCAACAACCTCAACTGTTTCATGTCCTCTCTGAGAAGGCAATTCGAGGACCCCCTGGCTGATTGCAAAGCCCGCAAGAGAATCAAAACGATGAGGCAGGGCAGATGCCCAGTAGCTGAATATAAACAAGAATTCTGGACCATTGCCAGCAAGCTGAACTGGCCGGAAGACATTCTCCTTAGCCATTTCAAAGACGGCTTAAACTACAACCTATATGATGCTTGCCTGCCTCATGGAGACCCACGCCAACTCAATGAATGGTATGTCCTGGCAGAGGAAGCAGAGATCGACCTACTGAAGAGGGACCGCCGAGGAAAACCATGGGGCCACTCACCTCCTCAGCCGACATGTGAGCCAGCAAAACCACCGGCTACAGCCAGGAAGTCAATGGGCTATTTCAAATGCAGGAGAGAGGGGCATCACACTGTAGAATGCCACTCGAAAGCCCCTCAGTGCAACCCAGATCGATCACCAGCCAGGAAATCAGGGAAGTACCCAGCCAAGCCAAAAGAACCCACCATGAGGGTGGCAGAAGCTGTGGAGTCCCCAACTCCTCCCAAGCATGGGGAGGGAACTCTGGCCTACATCACAGGGCCGGTGGACACCTCGGACGACAGCTTGGAGGGCGAACCAATGGTAAGTGGACCCATCACACCCATCCTCAAGACAGTGACTATATTAGCTCCCTCCATGCCCGAAGCTGTCAAAGTGAAAGCCTTAACAGACTCTGACTGCACCTGCTGCCTCATTAGTCCAACGCTAGTGGGGAACTTGGGCATTCCGTTGAGGAGGCTGAAACAACCAATCTCATTTGGCCAGTTAGATGGGTTCATAACTAGGGGGTGCCAGCTACCCTAGCCATTTTACCAGTCCACCTATCCCTGGGGAACCATGAGGAAGACATAACGTTTGTAGTGACCCCAGGTATGGAATGCCCAGTGATCCTAGGGCTGGAATGGTTAAAGAAATGGAACCCCTGGGTAAATTGGATGATGGCAGAACTCAATTTCCCGAAGGGGGATCCTGCGGACTTAAAAACCTAAGGAGTCCTACCAAATTTAGGAACGGAGAAAGCATCAATGGGATAAGAAAAGGGGCTACCTGAAATACCAGAGGAATACCGAGATCTTGCTGAAGTTTTCAGTGAGGAGAGGGCGGATGAGCTCCCCCCTTCACTGACCCACGGATTGTGCCATAGAATTCAAGCCCGGGGCAAAACTCCTGAAGCCCAGACTATACTCTATGAGCCCTAAGGAGAAGGAGGAAATGGAAAGATTCATAAATAAAAACCTAGAAAGGGGGTTTATCAAACCTGCTAAGCCTAAAGTAGCCACCCCAGTCCTTGCACAGAAGAAGGATGGCACTTTACACTTGTGCATGGATTACCGTGCCCTGAATGCAATCAGTGAAAGTAACCTATACCCCCTACTCCTCATGAAGGACATGTTATCCCACCTCTCAAAAGGAAAATTTTTTGCTAAACTAGATCTAAGGGAAGCGTATTACCGCGTTAGGATTAAGGAAGGGGATGAATGGAAAACCGCATTTAATTGCCCAATGGGGTGCTATCAATTCAAAGTTTTGCCGTTTGGACTACAAGGGCCCCCCGCAGTATTAATTAATCAGTGAGGTAGTAAGGGAGCACCTATTTAAGGGGGTCCTGGTTTATCTAGACAACATCCTTTTCTTCATCGAATCCAAAGAGGAACATGTCAATCTAGTCAGAGTGGTTTTAAAGAAACTGCGAACTGCCCACCTATATGCCAGATTATCGAAATGCGAATTCCACCAGGAAAAAATATCCCCACAGGGCATTGAAATGGACCCAGAGAAGGTCAGAGCAGTACTAGAATTGGCACCACCTCGCACAAGGAAGCAGTTGCAAAGTTTCCTGGGCTTCGCAAACTTTTACCGTCAATTCATCCCTTTGTTCGCCCAAATAGCCCTACCCCTCACAAACTTACTAAAAATGAAGGGAGAATCATCAGTGAAACCTAGCCAGCCACTAAAATGGACAATGGAATGCCAAGTGGCATTCGAGAGATTAAAAAGACTTTTTTCTGCCGAACCCATACTCAGGCATCCAGACATGGATAAACCTTTTGTAATACAGGCGGATGCAAGTGATGTGGCAGTGGGGGCTGTACTACTACAAGAAAACGATGAAGTGGTATCGCAACCATGTGTGTATACGTCCAATAAAGTCACCAAAACGGAACAGCACTGGTCCCTGTGGGAAAAAGAGGCATACAGGGTGTGTTGGTCATTACTTACATGACGCCAGTTCCTTGAAGGGAATAAAATCCCTTTTCAAATCTGAACGGACCACAAAAACCTGGAAGCCTTGAAAACACCCAGGAAGCTCACTCCCAAGCAAGCCTGCTAGTCCCAGCATTTTCACCAATTACATTTCACGCTCAAGCACTTGCCAGGGGGGAAGAACTTCCTGGCAGATGCACTGTCTTGCAAGCCCCAATATAACAGCATGCAAGCCACTGATTCTAAACCACTTATGCCAGAACCACAACTGGCAGTGTCAGTAACCACCAGAGCCCAAGCTAAATTAAAGCCATAGCTGGGTAGCCAAACCAGAATCAAATTCTGGAAAACATTGGAAACAGATGAATGGTTCCAGAAAAATAGACACGTGTGCACAATCAAGGACGGACTGCTATGGGTGGAGGAAAAGTTATATGTACCAACCACCCAGAGGGTCACTTTCATGCAGCTATGCCATGACACAAAATCAGCAGGGCATTTTGGATTTGTAAAAATATTACATTTAATTAAAAGGCAATTTTGGTGGCCGTCCATGAAAAAGGACATAGAAAGTTATGTGGCCAGCTGCCTAATGTGCGCAACTGCTGAGAGGTTGCAAGGGAAATCGCCCAGACTGTTACAACCAGTGGCGAATCCCTCAGCCCCCTGGAAAGAAATACCCACGGATTTTATAGTGGAATTACCAGAAAGCAATGGAAACACTGTCATCTGGATGGTTACGGACTTGTTTGCCAAAAGATTCCCACCACAAAAACCTTAGCAAAACTATTCGTGCAGCACATCTACAGACTGCATGGGGCACCCCAATGCATCATACCTGATAGGGGAGTGCAATTTACGTCAGAATTTTGGAAGGAATTTTTATCCCTCCTAAGAAATACTCTGACTGTCATCTAATCATCATCCTCAATGTAACGGACAATCTGAACATTCTAACTCAGTACTTGAGCAATACTTAAGAAGCTTTATTAATTTCCAGCAAACGAATTGGACGGACCTACTCCCTTTTGCAGAAGTCACCTACAATAACACAGTCCACTCCAGCACAGGCTGCACTCCTTTTCAAATAGCCACCGGTCAAAGTTTCAACCCTATGCCAGAACTAATCCCAAATGAACCAGCAATCCCATCACTGAAAGAATGGATAACACAATTACAAAACACCTGGCCAATAGTTAGAAAAGCCTTAGACAAAGCTAGGCAAGCATACAAATCATAAGCAGATAAAAAGAGAGTCGAACCCACACCATTCATTGTAGGAGAAATGGTATATTTGTCTCAAAATACCTAAAATCCCTACAACCCTGTAAAAAACCTGGCCCAAAATATATAGGACTTTTTCCAATTAAAAGAATTATAAACCCAGTTACAGTAGAATTAGAACTACCCAAAAAATCTCAGGCAAATACACCCAATTTTTCACTGCAGCTTGCTGAAAAGAGAACAACAATCACCCTTATGGCCAAAAATTCCCCCCACCACCACCTCCAATCATGGTTGAAGGAGAACAACACTTCGAGATAAAGGAAATCCTAGACTCTAGGAAGTATCATGGGGCAACTCAATACCTAGTAGCATGGAAACACCTTACCTCCTCACAAAATGAGTGGGTCCATAAACGCCACAACAGAGCAGCGAAACTGCTAAAGAAGTTTTATAAAGAATATCCCAACAAACCAGACTAACTTTTTATACCTGTTTTGTTTTCTCTACAAGTGGATCTCTCTAATTTTTAGGGGGGGCAGGAGGTCAGAATCCAGTTATATTTCATTTCTATCTATCTCCTCTGATCTAAAATCAAATCTCACCTTTCCCTAGATTCTGCCATAGTTCCAAGGGGGAGGAGATTAAGCATGCAGGTTTACTGCTTTCACTCCTCTATTTGCTACAATGTAACCTTTTGTTTACTGACTCCATGTCTGTTATCCATTACAATGTAACAAATTACCTCCTACACTATGCATCTCTCTGAACCTTCTTCTTCCTAACTGGGCAGGTAGGAGTCAGACTGATGTTATCTCCTCTTTCCCACATGGACCTAACACTTGGGGATTGGCCGGTCTGAATCGTCCAGATGAACTGTGGGGTGGGGTTTGCTTAGGGACACTTTAAAGTAATGAATATGTAACAAAATCCCTCAGATCCTGTCTATTATGCCTGCTATCAACTACTCTTAATAAAAGTTCCTGTTGGAAGAAATTGTTTCCAAGAGTTCTGCTTTCTTAAAATGTGGGATTGAAGTGGGTCCTTACACCCTTCATCCTCACATTGATATTGACAGACTCTATCTACCAATGAAAAGACGTGGGAGTGGAATGTTGCAAGTACATCAGATGGTTGAAGAAGAAAAAATGGTTTTGGAAGAATATCTGAAGGACAATGATGAAGATGCACTGAAGTTAGTACACCAGGAAGACTTACTGATTACTGGAGAGACCAAACTGACTTACAAGAAAGACCAAATGAAAAACAGAATGGAGGCAGGGGAAGACAAAGCACTACATGGCCAATACATTAAAAAAATAGCAGGGAAAGCAGATAACAACAAGACCTGGCAATAGCCAAGAGCAGGAAAGTTGAAGAAAGAGACTGAGGGACTAATTCTGGCTACACAAGACCAAACCTTAAGGACAAAGGCATACAAAGCCAGCATTTAGAAGACAGCAACAGACAGTAAGTGTCGCCTATGCAAAGAAGCTGAAGAAACAGTGGACCACCTGATAAGCTACTGCAAGAAGATCACACAGACTGACTACAAGCAGTGGCATGACAATGTAGCAACAATGGTGTACTGGAAGATCTGCAAGAAATATCATTTGCCTGCAAGCAAGATCTGGTGGGACCATAAAATACAGAAAGTCATAGAAAATAAAAAAGTTAAATTACTCTGGGATTTTAGATTTCAAACAGAAAGGCACCTACCACATAACACCCCAGATTTAACAATTGTTGATAAGAAAGACAAAAAAGTTTGAATAGTGGACATGGCAATGCCTGGAGACAGCAGAATAGAAGAGAAAGAACTGGAAAAGATAACAAAATACAAAGACCTACAAATAGAAATAGAACTACTGTGGCAAAGGCAAACAAGGGTAGTACCAATAGTAATAGGTGCCTTGAGTGCAATCCCAAAACAACTGGAGCACCACTTGAACACCATTAGCATTAACAAATTTACCATCAGTCAATGGCAAAAGGCACTTTACTGGGAACAGCTTCCATACTGCGACGATATCTGTAACCCATCAAATATCCAGATCTGCCTACCCCAGTCCTTGGTAAGGACTTGATAGATAGACAAACAAACATGCCAAACCCAGTCTGAACATCTGGCTGACTGTGTGATGATGATGATGATTGAAAAAAATCTGGTTCATTGATAGTGCAATTGAAGAGAAACAGCTAGAAAAAATAACATATTGTGATTTGCAAATTGAAGTTGAGCGACTAAGGAGGAAGAAATCAATGGTTGTACCAATAGTAATAGGAGCCCTTGGAGTCATACTCAAAGGGCTGCCTAGATACAAGGAAAATTTCAACTTATTAGACCTGAATATCCTGACTTTGCAAAAAAACCACCCTACTCGGAACTGCCTATATACTCAATGTTACCTTAACAGCTCTTAGGTCCTTGGTTAGGACTTGAACTGCTAAGTTTTTACCAGTCCCAGACTGTGAATCAAATTAAAGATTAACAACAACAATATGCTAACTGCGCTGATAGGAACTATAATCTATCATGAAGATACCAGGCTGCAGAAAATTGCCTCAGTGATGTGATGAGTTACAATGTACAGAACAATTTGGGCTTATTCATATAAAACAATGAAGCCCCTTTAGTCACAGCTATGAGGGCAATTCAGAAATAAACCTCTGTTTTATCAATGACAGACACTCACAGATACAGAACTTTTACTATACACATTAGAAAACTACAACATTACATTACTTTTTGACATAATCACCATTCAGATTGAGGCACTTGTCATAACTTCTTACAAGGTTTGAAATTCCTTAGTAGTAGTCGCTTGGCGCCAAATCTGAGCTATAGTGGGGTGATCAAAAACATCCCAACGGAACTGCTTCAAAAGTTCTTGGATGCATCTAGCAGTGTATGGGCAACCATTATTGTGAACCAACACCACACTGGAAGTCAGCATGCCTCGATGCTTGTTATGGATGGCTTGTCTGAGTTTTCATAATGTTTCACAGTAGACTTCTGAATTGATGGTCAAACCACACTCCATGAACATCACTAGCAGTATTCCTTTGGCATCTTCATATTTGGTGGGATTTTCTATGGCACCACTTCACATGTGGTGTTGGTTCACAATAATACTCGCCTGCACACCACTAGACGCACCCAAGAACTTTTTTAAAAAATATATTCTATTGATTTTTTTTACAATGACAATCTTTAGTGCTTAGTAAACAGCATGTTGTCTGGGTTCATATATTTAAAAAACAATAATAATTTCTATAATTCCATAATCAATATATTAATTAATAGTTTGTTTCCTTGATCTTCCCTTCTTCCAATAATTTTCTCATTTATCAGCATTAGACAGATATAATTCTTAATATTTTCAATGCCTACAAAGTTGGATATAGACTTTTTTGTATTTGTACAAGTAACAATGACATTCATATATAACATCTTTTCTGATTGACTTATATTTCAGTTGTATTTGTAAAAGTCATCTTATTAAATCACTATACATCCTGTTTTCAGAATTCTTATTTATACTTAATTTCCCCTCAATATTCAGACCATTCTTATCAGTCATAATTTTCTTAAAGTTGATTACCTTTAAATATCCAATCTTTTCATTTACTTATACCATCCCAATATTTTCATATTTCATATATTATAAAGATACTATACTACTTATATATCTTATAGCATCTACATATAACATAGATACTTTCAAAACCACTTTATAAGAAATGCACTTCTTTTAGAATGGGAAAAATAAAAGCAAAAATTTATATCAAGATACCTGGATGGCTTTTAACAATGGAGGTATTTATTTACCCAAATTTAGTTAATTACGACAAAGTTGTGACCTATAAAGATATTTTGGACAATGAAGGGAAATTGAAGGACAGACAAGATTTACAAGAAGAAGGTTTTGATTTATCATGGTGGCCATATTTGCAAATCCAAACGAGATATGAAAAAGATGCTAAAATAATGGGATTTTATAAATAATAGACAGAACTCAACCGTATACTGCTAAAAACAGATGAAAAACTGATTAAGAAACTCTATAAATATCTGTTAAGCTTAAAGATGGAGGAGGAACAAGTAAAAGAAACAATGATAATGTGGGGAAAGAACTTTGGACATAAAATAGAATTAGAAAACTGGCAAAGATTACGGGAAAGAAATGCTAAATTAATGAAAGCAGTGGCATATAAAGAAAATGTATATAAAATGTTTTAAAAATATTTCAAACAAGTGTTGGAAATGCAAACAAAAGCCAGGTACTTATTACCATATCTGGTGGACATGCCCTAAAACTAAAAGATTTTGGTCAAAAATACATTTATGGTTAGAGAAAAATGACTAAAAAACAAATAGATTTTAAGCCAGAATTGTTTTTATTAGGAATAATAGGAGCAAATTATGAGAAAGACTATAGCGTATATATTTAATTTTACATGTACTAACTGCAGCAAGAATTGTATTTGCCCAATATTGGAAAAATAAAAATTTACCAACAGAAGAAGAACTAATTAAGAAAATTTTAGAGTGTGCACAAATGGATAGATTGACTTTAAAGATAAAAGAAAGAAGATTCAGTGTATTTTAGAACATGGGATAATTTTTATCAAAGGCTAGAAAAATGAGTTAAAGAGAAAGGAACCTGATATGTAACACTGAATATATACTAGTAAGAAGACTACTGAGCAATTAATTAACATATTATTTGTGATAATTAATTATTATTCATAGTTTTTAAGGCCTCCGAAGCCCGGATCGGGCCACTGGGGGGGCTGCAAAATTGCTCCACGGCCATTGGTCCGGGCTCCAGAGGCTAGGAAAAGCCTCTGGAGCCCAGATCGGCCATGGGGGGGGGACACGAAATTGGCCTCCGGAGCCTGGATCGGGCTGCTGGGGATCCGCAAAATCACTCTGCAGGCATACTTTGACTCGCACTGGCAGCTTAGAAGTAGCTGGTTCTTCCGGTTTTTTTATGTCCATTTTTTATGTCCATGCATTCTTGCTTTTTTTTGTTGCTTTGAAGGGAAAGGGGGGGTGATTACCTGTCTTATTGCAAGCATAATACTTTATATACACTGCATTTCATGCAATTTGTAAAATTACTTCACACTGAACTTTTTTCAATTTTTCCAAAATCTCTATTTTTTTCTGGAAAAAAAATGTTTTTTTTCTCATGGCCGTGGTTCTGACAGGTTGTACAGAGGGGGATGGGGCCCGAGTTATAAAAAGAAGGTGTCAGGGGCAGACAGGTGAGAGTGTGTTGGGGGGCAACCAGGAAGGGAGGGAGGGGAAACCTCTAGGGGGCTTCACAGAGATGGCTTGGCTCACAACTCAGCCAGCTTCAATGAAATGAAAGGGGTGAGGAAGAGCAAGTCCAGCATGGCTTCTGGCATTGCGGGGGGGTATGGCAAGCAAACAGTGGCGGAACGCAGTTTCGTTCACTTGCAGCACTCCCCCATGTGCCACTGCTGTTTGCCTGCTGCCCCCCTCCCAATGCCAGAAGCCGCTCTGGGTTTGGTCTTCCTCCCCACTTTCATTTCGTTGGAGCTGGTTGAGTTGCGAGCCAAACCAACTCTGCAAAAACCCCTAGAGGTGACCCTCCCTCTGTACCTGGTCATCCCCAACACACTCTCACCTGTTTGCCTCCCTCTGACACCTTTTTATAACTTGGGCCCTGTCCCACTCTGTATGACCTGTCAGAACCATGGCTCTGGAGCCACCCAACTGGTCGAAAAGTATAGTCCCTTTTTAAAAAAAAACTTGCAGAGCAGCCATGGCACTTTAAAAAAAAACTTGCATTGCACACTGCCCTCCCCACAGCCCCTGCAATCACCCCATCCATTGCCAATCGCACACTGCCTCCCAAGCACCATTGCTTCTGCCTGCCATCTGATTGGCTGGGGGCTATTTGTCCCATGCAGCTAAAGCCCTGAGTCAAATGGTGTCTGGGTGAACGAGCAGGATCGAAGGGCGAGGGGCAGAGGGGCAGGGACCCATTGGCCATGGAGAATGGCTGGGGAAGGGCTAGCAGAGCAGGAAAGTTGGCTGTAAATTGGCTGAAGTGGATGGCTGGGGGTCAGGGGGCGCAGCCAAGGGTCAGTGCCTAAATGTCCCATTCTGCTACAGACTGTTTTAAAAGTGCCAAGTTTTGAATATGGTATAAGCATAACAATATATGTATACTTACATGTATGCTGGAGACTAATTTCATGAATTACTCTTAATCAGAAAATGAATGAAACTGTTTTGATTTACACCTACACACTATTGTTGGCAATGTAGCCTCCACAGATAGGAGGAATTTTGACCAAGGAACACTCTACAATATATGAAATGAGTCTAAAATGATCATCTACCTGCCTTTGGATTTAGTTCCTTTTTGAACCAAATACAGAAGTAGAACATTTATTTCTCAAGGATCCTACAAGACTGCTAGCCACCTGACACCTTCTTTTTATAACTCGGGTCCTGTCCCGCTCTGTATGACCTGTCAGAACCATGGCTCTGGAGCCACCCAACTTGCAGAGCAGCCATAGCACTTAAAAAAAAAATCTTGCATTGCACACTGCCCACCCCATAGCATTTATTGTATTTAATCCTATTCTGCAGTTACCCTCCTTTTTGTTATCTATCTCCACAAGTACCCTATACTTTAATGACTTCCACTGTAAGCATGTCTCCCTCCTGCAATATGGAATGCTGGTCAACTTGACTTGATCTTTAGACTAGGAAAGAACTGCATGAGAAGACTTCGTCTAACTTTCCCCAACTTTAAATTTTCCAAAATATATTGATCAGCAACTACAGAATTCTCAGTAGTGTGATAGTAATATGGCAATATTAATTACAGAAAGAGCTGATTAAACACATTTTGCAATTAATATTTAGATTTTGTTTGCTTACAAGCCTTTTCTAAATCCACAGAACTAGAGGAAAGTCAAAGAGTAACAGAGTTTGATAGAAAGATGGAGAACATTTTTTTAAAAGTGTCTCTGTGTGAATGTTCAAAATCTAAATCCAATGAAATAAAGTATTCTGAAAGCTTTTCATATATAGCAAGTCCCTGATCATTGACCAAAAAAAGAGAGAGATACTAAATATAGTTTTTTTATGTATCTAAATACAATTGTGCTAAATAAATTCAATATTCTTTGTGGCTGCTTCCAGACAGCTGAGTAATTGCCAAAGCATCAGCAGCTTGCAAATGATTTTGCAGATCTCTTTTTCTCCTTCCTTAAAGCAACTTTTCTTTGAAGGAGTCAATCAACAAAAAATCAAAATGTCAAAATAATATAGTACAGAACAAGTCATTTGACAAACTATGATGTTGGCCTTAGGTAATTTGACTGGCTATTAATTTTTTCAAACAGTCTGAAGAGATTTGTGTTGTAGGCTGATTTCTGTCTAGACAAAGAAAGGAGTGTAAAACACATTAAACCAACAGAATTTAGTAATGACAAGAAAAATCTGTTTCATAGATTTTCAGTTGCCTGAATCTCCAAAGTTTCTTCCCTCCCCCTTCTTCTGCTTTTGATTCCATACTGCCTAGCATGTAATCAGCTGAGACTTTGGGGAGGTAGGTTACAAATGTTATATATCAGAGATTATAAATAAAAATTGCCCTATTTCCTGTTTATTACATTAGGTTTTTAAACACACCCTCAATTAGAAAAAAACCCTTGGGGAGGAATGGGACAACTCACCGATGCCCACTCATCACCACCATCTCGCCACAGCCAACTCACTATGGCCAATTCATTGTGGGACATTTCACCATGGAACAACTCACTGTAGGACAAGTAGAAATTCAATTTAAAATTATTTAAATTTTAATTTTTGTCATTCACATTTCATTTTATCCCCCATTTTGCATCCTTTCTTTAATGATTTTATTTCACCATTTCTTTGATATTAGTGTAACTCTTGACCCACGGCAAATTGTCACATGACGAGTTGGCTTTGACAAGTTGTATTGCAGCAAGTTGGCCATGGAAAGTTGGTTGTGGAAAGTTGGTTGTGGCAGGTTGGCTGTAGCAAGTTGCCCACAGCGAGTTGTTCTAGACCAGGGGTAGGCAACCTCGGCTCTTTTATGACTCATGGACTTCAACTCCCAGAATTCCTGAGTCAGCACAGCTGACTCAGGAATTATGGGAGTTGAAGTCCATGAGTCATAAAGGAGCCGAGGTTGCCTACCCCTGTTCTAGACCCATCTTGGGGAATGGAACAGATAATTCAATAAACTCCATGAACTGTAATATTGCTGTAATATGTATTTTAGTTTTCTATAATTCTTATAAAGTTTATTATTTGAAAGAGTGAGCTCCAGAGTTGTGCCAGTTTAACCCTCATCCCCCCCCAAGAAACTAATATATATAAGATCATTTTTTTGTATTTAGACTTATTTTTTGGAAAGAAACATTACACTGATTGAAGTGCTAAATATGAAAATAAATATTCCTTGTCCTGGCAACAGTTTACAATCTTTACCTACTACCTTTTTGATGTATGGGGGATTCTGAGGTTTGTAATTCCAACATATCTACAGGCACCAGACAAGTACTGAAATACAATTGCACAGTTGTTAAGCTAGTAACACAGTTGTAAAGTGAATCTGGTTTTCCCATTGACTTTGCTTGTCAGAAGGTTGAAGAAAGTGATCATCTGACCTTGGGACATGGCAACCAGTTGCCAAGCATCTGATTTTTGATCACATAATTGTGGGCTTGCTACAAAGGTCTTAACTGTGAAAAATGGTCATAAGTCACCTTTTTCAACATCATTGTAACTTTGAACGGTCACTAAATGAACTGTTGTAAGTTGAGGACTATCTGTATTTTATATTTTACCTACTGTAGATAGTTTTAATAACTGGAAAAAATGTTATTTTAACCACCAGAATCTTGGTTCTTAAATTGTGGTGATTAAGCAGCTTTTAGCAAATATTTTCTGCAAATGAAAAAAGTTTATTTAGTAAGGCTGTCTACATTAGGCTTGCTGATTTTCCAATAATAATAATAATAATAATAATAATAACAACAACAACAACAACAACAACAACCTAAAGGACAAGATTACAAAGTTGGAAGTACATATGAAGGAAAGACTACCTCCATAAGAATTGCCTATTACTAGCCCTGTACAAAATATTTTAACTACAACACAAGAAATTAATACTTTTTAAAACGTGATGCTTACCAGGTTCTGCTGTAGAACGTGGTTCTGTTTATGACATCATCCAAAGAACAGGATAGGAAAAAGAGACAGGAAGAACAAAGTGCATTAGAAATGTTATTATGCAAAGGTAAAAAGCTTTATAAAATTAGAACTTTAATTTCAGAATACAGTTAAAAACAATAATAATTTCATATTTGTATATTTTTACTGCATGTCTTCTTCAATGGGAAAATAATCGGCCACTTACTTTTTTGAAGAATTCGGAAGTCTGGGGAATCATGAATTTCAACCCCTTGACGAAACCAGAGAACATGCAAGCGAGGTGCTCCTCTTACTCTACACTCAAGTACAACTACTTGTCCTTCATTTGCTGTTGAATTTTGAAGTTCCTGAAAGTTTGATATACAAATAAGCAAATGAAAATACAAACAGACATATCTACCAGGAAAAGTAACATTAATATTGGCAAGTTATAACATCAACATTGGCAATTAACAGCAGCTGCTGAAATATTTAACTGGTTTATTATTTATTATGTTATTATTTTTTCAATTCTTTATTTGGATGGTGCAGCTTTCATTTCCAAGTAAACTAGAGGAGCATGCCAGAAATGGGGCCACAGAAACAAGCAAAGCTCCATCCGCAGGATACAAGCAGTACACAAAACCACACCCTCTCCAGTTCACGGAAAGAAATTTCTCTCCATGGAACCAGTCCCTGGTGTCCAAATGATTGGAGGCCGCTGAACTAGAGTCTGAAGTCTAGGTCAACATATATCTCTTCTCTTTCCTTTTGTCTTGAACAGATTTCCCAGCCAGTTGAAGTTCTACATCTTAAAGTTGCTGAAGTTGAGAAACCTTGCTCTTGGGCTTTGAAAATAGGAATACTTTTTCTCAGTGCTTTTTTTCTAAAAAAAAAAAAAAAAAAAAAAAAAAGGTGCCGGAACTCACACATGTCATACAACCCGCCTTGCCTACCCTACAAGGTTCCATCGAAAAAAGGTGCCGGAACTCTGCTCTGGGCATTCTATGAGAAAAAAGCCCTGCTTTTTCTAAACAAAGAGTCGGTCCTGGTATTGGCATAGAATAAACCTTGTAATGATCAAATTATGTTATGATCAGATGCTTACAGCTATGGAAATTTAGCCTGCCTGCCTGCCTGCCTGCCTGAGTGCCTATCTATCATCACTCATATTTCCTATCTGAATACGAGGAAATGAAACTTTAATGTGCTGAAGCATAATGGGAGGAAGGGGAAGAGCAAGAGCTGGTCTTAATGGTATCTGCTGCTCACATTTTAGAAGGCTGCAGTGGAAAATTGGATGAATTTGTCTGAGGGACTTTGAGAGTTCTAACTGCGACAGGGTTTATGATTCTGACAAAGGGGAATGGTCCAACATATCTGGGTCCCAGTTGTAAGGTTTTTAGGTATTTGGTAGATAGGTAAACCTTCTCCCCTACACTAAAAGGTTTTGGTTCAACTCTCTTTTTTTCTGCTTGCATTTTATATGCTTGCCTAGCCTCATTCAAGACTTTTCTCGGTGACGAGGCAGTTCATTGGGCCTTTCCTCACTGAACATTCTCTATACTCCTTCAGTATTTCAGGTAGCTCCTTCCCCCCCCCCCCACTGCAGCTTTCTTGGCCAGGGTATCACCATTTAGGGGCTGGGCTGGTGTCTTGGTTGATTCTCCTTTCGGGAATCTCAGTCCTGCTGTTCTCCAGTCCATCCACGGGTTCCACTTGGTCACCCATGCCATGCCCAGAACTATGGGGCATTCCATGCCAGGGATCACCACAAATGTTATAGTCTCCACGTGGTCCCCTATGGTGAGTTGAACTGGTAGCGTTGCTAGTGTGGCAGGCACCTCCCCTGCTATGGACCCATCTAATTGACCAAAAGAGATTGGTTTCTTCAGCCTCCTCACGGGAATTCCTAAGTTTCCCTGCTTATGAGGCAGCGGGTGCAGCCAGAGTCAATTAATTCCCTGACTTTTTTTTTTAAAGTTCAGGAAATTTCAATCCAAGTTTTTTATTAATTTTCCAATATTGCATTTACATATTTGAAAAGTAGCATGGGGGTTGAGCATCGTGATTCCATTACATTTAAATATCATCAGTACAAATCTCAAAGTATTTCAACAACAAAATTCCCTCTCTTTCCCCCATAAGATCTACTGTCATATTCAGATCAATACAGTTCTTATTCTATCAATCAAACAAAAAATACCTTTCTAATATTCATTAATAATCCTCAGTCTATACATATCTTGATTAATTTGACATTCCATCTTTTAGACAATAACCTAATAAGTTTTTCTTAAGTTTAATTTTGCATTAATATTTAAATTTAACATTTAATCTTTATCATTTCCAGATTTTAAATGATCCCAGATTCTCAGTCTTCTCTCTCATATTTACGGCTAATAATTTTCTTTTCCTTTTTTCTACTTCTTTCCTTTCTTCCTTTCCAGAAAAAGAGAAAGCTAATATACAAATTTAATTATTAGTATTTATACTTCTAAGTTTTATTTAACCTGTATCTCAACTCATGACAATATCTTAAATTCAAATCTTAATTATTTATAAACATTCAAACTTTTAGCAAATCAGTAACCTGGTAATTGATTTTCCCTTAATATTTTAATTTAACATTTAATATTTATCTTTTTTCCAAATTTTAATTAAACACGATTCCTTTGTCAAATTCCACATATGATCTAATATTTAAAATACAGACCTTATATGCAAAATCTATCATATATCTTAACAAACTAATAAGACAATATAATATTCTTATTTCGATATTTATATTTCTAAATTTTATGAAACCATTTTTTTATCTCAAATCATTACGATATCTTATATTCAAAATACATATTCTACCCATTTAAATATATTCTTTTTTTTTAAAATAAACTTTATTAAATATATACAAACTTTAAAAGTACAAATGTACAATACATAAAACAAAGACATAAAGTATAGATTAATTATAGTTGTATCTTAAGTTGATATCTATAGTTATGTACAAACAACATTTAATAGTAATATCAACTATTTAGTTGATTCTTATTTATGTGCAGTCTATACAAGGTATAGAATAATTGTGTCTTATAAACTGAATAGATATACATAGTTAATGTATATATATAGATATATACAATTTAACAGATATACATATCATATATTTATTCTGTCTTTAATTATCTAAGGGAGATTATCACATATTTCGGTTTTGGTGATATGTCATAATTTTCGGAATTCTTATCAAAATATGTCGATAGGGGTTTTTAAATATATTTAGGTCAGAGGATGAATAAGATTGTCATCTATATGCTATTTATTAGTATTGCATTTTATTTATATTTTTAGGGTTCCAAATATTTTTTTGCTTCTAGCCATTCGTACCATTTATCCCAGGTCTTATAAAATAATGTGTCTTCTTTGTTCTGTATTTTGAGAGTTAGTTTATTCATCTCGGCTACTTCGTTTATTTTATTGATCAAGTTCAGAGTTGATGGGGTTTTTTCAAGTTTCCAATTTTGGGCATAGACTAATCTGGCAGCTGTAATTATGTGTATTGTTAAATATCTATCTTCTTTAGTTGTCTTATATCTTATTATTCCTAATAAAAATAGTTCAGGATTCATTGGAATTGTTTGGGTAGTAATTTGTTCGAGGTATTTTTTAATTTTTTTCCAAAAATTTTTGGCCGATGTGCAAGTCCACCAAAGGTGGTAGTATGTCCCATTTTTGACTTTACACTTCCAGCACTTGGGGGATGTATGGGAAACATTTTTGCCAGTCGGTCTGGGGGGAGATGCCAGTGATAAAACATTTTAAGTATATTCTCTTTGTAGGCGGATGAGATGGTAAGTTTATAGTTAATGTTCCAGATTTTTTCCCATTCTGCCAAATAAATTGTGTTTCCTATATTTTTTGCCCATGCAATCATATTACCTTTAACTTCTTCTTCACACATTTCATCGTATAATAAAACTTTATATAGTTTAGAAATAAGTTTTTGGTCCGCTCCTAATAATATTTTATCTAAATTGTTCATTTTTTGAAATCCATACTTTTGGTCTTCCATATATTTTGAATTAATTTGAAAATATTGCATCCAATCTAAAATGATTCCTTTTTCTTTTAAAATTTGAGTTGAAATTAATTGATTATCTTCTGTTAGGATTTGGTGATATGTCATTATTGTGTTGGGGTTTAATAAATTAGGATATGTTATGGATTCATTTGGCGAGAGCCATCTTGGTAATTTAATATAAAATTGTCTTTTAATTTGGAACCAAATTTCTAATAAATTTTTCCTTATGTAGTGTTGTTTAAATTGTGTATATGATTTATTTTTTGTCCCAAATAAAAAAGAGTGCCAGCCGAATTTAAGATTAAAACCTTCTAAAATTAGTATTCTCCTGTTTTTAAGTTGTATCCAATCTTTGATCCAGACAAGTGCAGCTGCTGTATAATATAATTTCCAATTTGGAAGCCCCATTCCACCTCTTGATTTGTGGTCTTGTAGGTGTTTGAGCTTAATTCTTGCTTTCTTTTTAGCCCATATAAATTTATGTATTGTTTTGTTTAATTTATCAAAAAATTCTTTATTTCGTTTAATTGGAGCTGTTTGAAATAAATACAGTATCTTTGGAAGGACATTCATTTTTATTATTGCAATTTTCCCTAATAATGATATCTGGAGTTTGGACCATTTGTCTAAATCTGCACTTATCTTTTGTATTACTACGTCGTGGTTATCTTTTTTAATCTTACTACATTTGGCCGAAAGTATTAGTCCCAGATATTTGGCTTTCTTTACTGTTTTTATTTCTAAAATATTTTCTAATTCTTGATTTAGATTAGAGTTCATATTTTAGTTATTATTTTAGTTTTGTTTTTATTAATTTTTAAACCCGCCACTTGACCAAATTTTTCAATTTCCTCTATTAAAATTAAAGCTGATTCTAAGGGGTCCTCAATTATAAAAGCCATATCATCCGCATATGCTTGTAGTTTATATTCTTCTTTTCTTATCTTTAGTCCTTTAATTTCTTCCTTTCTCCTTATATTTATTAGCAAAACTTCTAAAGCGAGGATAAATATCAATGGAGCTAGGGGACAACCTTGTCGGACTCCTTTTTCTATTTTAATTTTATTTGTTAATTCTGAATTTATAATAATTTTGGCAAATTGTTGATTATATATTTCTTTAATTAGATTTATAAATTTATTTCCAAATTCCATTTTATTTAGTTGTGTGGTAAAAAAGGGCCAGTTTATCTTGTCGAAGGCTTTTTCTGCGTCCACCAGAATGAATGCGACCTGTTTTTCAATATGTATATCATAATATTCTATTGCATTTAGTATTGTTCTTATATTGCTTCTAATATGTCTATTGGGTAGAAAACCATTCTGATCAGGGTGGATAAATGTATTCAGTATTCTTTTGAATCTCGCTGCCATAATTGCTGCAAATATTTTATAATCTGTATTTAAAAGTGAAATTGGGCGGTAATGTTGAATTTGGTGTTTGTTAATTAACTCTTTAGGTATTAAGCTAATGTATGCATCTTTCCATGATTCTGGTATTTTACTTTTGTCTAAAATATGATTAAATAGTTCCAGAATCAATGGTGCTAAAAGGTCTATTAAAGTTTTATATAATTCTGATGGGATACCGTCTGGACCTGGGGATTTATTGCTTTTTTGAGCCTGTATCACGTTTTTTAGCTCTTCCAGAGTTATTTTTTTATTTAGCATTGCTCTTTCTTTTTCTGTAACTTTTGGTAGGTCAGTTTGTTCTAAATATTCGTCAATTTTTCTTTGTTCAGTTTCTTCTTTTTTATATAAGTTTGAATAAAAATCTATTACTATATCTTTCTTTTTTTGAGCATTATTTTGTCTTTCACCTTTATGGTCTGTTAAAGTTTCTATATTTCTTTCTATTTTTTGTTTTGCTGTTTTATGTGCCAACCATCTGCCCGGTTTATTTGCATGTTCAAAAAAATTTTGTTTTGTGGCTTTTAAATTTTTTATTATTTCATTTTGTGTAATAAGATTTATTTTATGTTTGTTAGTATTTAATTCTTCTAACATTTTGACATTTGAGGGGTCTCTGTGTAGTTGTTTTTCTAAACTATTTATTTTTTCTGTTAGTTCTTCTATATTTTTCCGTTTTGTTTTGTTTAGAAAGGATGAGTATGAAATTGAGAGCCCTCGTATATAGGCTTTCATGGTATCCCATAAATTTAGTATTGTTGTATTTCCATTATTATTTATCTCTAAAAAGGATTTTAGTTCTTTTTGTATCATTGTGATATAGTCTTTTTCTTTAATTATCGTCTGATTGAGTGTCCATCTTTTGTTAATATTTTTTGTTTGTTGTTTCCATTTTATCAATAATGGATTGTGGTCAGCCCATATGTTTGGTAATACCCACGGTATTTCTGACTCCGTTATTGTTTTCATGAGTTCTGGATTGGCCCAAGCCATGTCTATTCTTGACCACGATTTAAATGGGTGTGAAAAATAGGTGTAGTATATATTGTCTAAATGTAGGGCTCTCCAAGTATCTTTTAATTGAAATTCTTCTACCATCTGCATAAAGGGAGGAGGTAATGTTTTTCTTATTTTTTTTTTGCCCTATTCACACTTTTATAGTCTTTTTTCCTATCTACTATTGCATTATAATCACCAATAATTATTAATTTTAAAATTTCTATTTCTTGAAGTTGTTTATAAAGCTTTGTATAAAATTTAGTTTGTTGTGTACTTGGAGCATAAATTGCAGCTATTGTTATGGGATTGTTTCCCTGATCAATTTGAACGATTAGAATTCTTCATCTGCATAGATCAATTTTGGATTTAACCATGGTTTGATGTATAGCACAATTCCACATTTTTTGACCTGGGCTAAAGATACGAATGATTCTCCTAATTTTAAACATTCCAATAATTGTTGTTGATTCTTTTTAACGTGTGTTTCCTGTAGGCATATAATTTCTAAGTTTTGTTTAATCAGATTATAAAATATTTTATTTCTTTTCTTGGATGCATTTAATCCATTAATATTTATAGATAGAAATCTTATTTCATCCTCTGCCTTTTGTGATTGTTTAAATTGTCTATCTTCTTCCCTTTGCACCTGCTTGCGATCTTGTAGTTGCCCCTTCTCTTTCCTCATTACCATGTTTATTTTTCAGTTTTGAATCAAGTAGGTTATCCTCAGAGCTTAATTCTTCTTTATTGTTTCGTTCTCTCTACTTATTTTCTTTACGTTCTAATTCCTCTATTTCCTTAATATTTTGATCATAGAAATCCCTAGCTTCCTCTACATTATTTATTTTATGTTTCTTATCGAATAGGGTAATTAATAGACCCTCTGGTATCAACCATCTAAATGGAATCCTGTGATTATTTAATTTGGAAGATAGAAATTGAAAGGGTCTTCTTCTTTCTCTAATGCGTCTTGGAATTTGTTTAAGGATTGTAATATCTCTTCCTTTGTATGTATAGGTGTTTTTCCTAGCTATATTATATATTTCTTCTCTTGTGGTTTTCTTAGTGAAACGTACATGAACCTCTTTTGGAAAATTATTTCGGCGGGCGTAACTGGTGTATACCCGATATATTTCATCCAATTCCTTAATTGCTTTTTGTGGTGTGATATCCAAGATGCCTGCTATGATCTCTGCCATCATCTGAGGGAGATTTTCATCTTTAGTTTCTTGTACATTTTGGAATCTCAGAAAAAAGGCAGCTTTTTCTAATTCAAGGTTTAATAAGGCATCCTGCATATCTTTAGTAGTTGTTGTCATGTAAGTCTCTGTTTCATCAATTCTTGCCTCAATTTTTTCATTTTTTTCTTCTATGTTTTTTATTCTTTGATCATTTTTTATTAAATTCTCTTGAAATTGCTCTATCTTTCCATCAATCTTGCTCACTCTGTCGTCTACTTTTTTAATATCTTCCCTCATTGTTTCCATATTTCCAGTCATTTTTTCATAATTTTGATCTATCGATTCCTGAAGTTTAATCATCATTTCTTGCAGGGATATTAATGTTATTGGAGAAGTCTGAGAGTCTATCTGTTTTTCAGGTAGCATACTTTCTATATTTTTGGTAGTTTATGGAGTTGTTGATTGTGGTGTTACTGTAGTTTTTTTTGTAATTTTAGATTGATACATAGTTGTTGTCTTAATAATCTTTTGAATAGTTTCCCAATTGACCATATATATCTCTAATACAATAATTAATTTATCTAGATTTCCATTAAATCAATAATTCAATAATATAGTAATCAATAAAGTGATAAGTAATATAGTAAATCAATATTTTACTGTATAAATATATCAATTGTTTAATTGATTTCAGAAAAAAGAAAGGATATATATATATATATATATATATATATATATATATATATATATATATATATATATATATATATATATATATATATATATTATATATAATATATATATTATATTATTATATTATATTATTATTATATTATATTATTATATTATTATTATTATATTATATTATTCTTAAACTCACTCAAATTTATATATGTTGTTGGTTGTTGATTCAATTTTCAGTTTTCCAGATCAATGAAAATAATAATAAAAAAGAAAGAAAAGAAAAGAAGTCAATGTTCAAATGTTGATTCAATATTCAGATATTTCAAATATTGAAGTCCAATAGGGTCAAGAAAGGTCGATACAAAATCAAGTCTTTTTATAGTACAAGTCTATTATAAGAAAAGATTCAAAGGAATGATTCAATATGTCTGCTCCTTAGCTCTTCCGTTTGTCCTTCTTCTGGTTGAATTTAACTTATCGTTCTCCAGTCTATAATTTTTCAAATTTCCAGTCCTTATTCCGCTTTTCCCCTTTTTGTCCGGGAACCAAATTTAGATCCACGCCGATACGGTTAAATTAGGAGAGTATCTGAGACCAATTTCAAATCTGTAATCACTCTTCCGATATTCTCCTTTCTTCCCTCTACCCATTTTTACTCCTTCAAAGATTTTGGCCGCTATATTGTTTTCTTTTTGGAGTTACTAATTCAAACAGAACGAGGAAAGAATACGAAGGGCTTCACTCACCAGGTTTTCTTTTACCGATTAAAGAGTCTCTCTTTCAAAGTTCTCACCATAAATTCTTCTCCTTCTATAACTAGATGACTGCGCTTCTTTCTTCCATCAGCTGTGTTAACCTGTTGTGTCTTCGGGCCGGCCGGGGCCGGCTTCTTCGGCTCCGGCTCGAGTCGTTTTTCGGCTTTCCCAGGGTTTGCCAGGCTCCTCGGATGCACGAGAAACTCCTCTCTTTGATCGCTGTTCCCTCCAGGCAGCGATCGCAAAAAAGCAGCCAAACAGAGCCAAAATGCGAAGATCGATCCCGGAGCTCCCCAGGAAGGCTCCGCGACGGCACAACCGGAAACCGGAAGCTCCATTTAAATATATTCTATTTTAGATCTCATATATAGATTAAAACCCCAATCCCTTTCAGTCTAATTCTAGCTTTTTTCCTCTGTCAAATCATCTTTCGTATCTTCGCTTTTAAATCATCAAAAAGATCTCCTTGTATTGTTGTAACTATTGTTTGATATTGATAAAGGCGTTCAGTTGCTGTTTTCTTAAGAGGGCTAGCTGGTTTGGCAGGTCGTCTCTTTATTTTTCCAGTTCGATGCAGTTGTCCCAAAGTATTTATCTTATCTTTCATCTGTTTTTCTTTTTTGTCTTCAAATTCCTTCTGGTTTATAAGAAAAGTCCTTTCCTTGTTCTCTATTATCAGTTTCCTTCCCATGTTTTCCACAGTTTGTATTTGTTGAGTATCTAAGCCTTCTGTCATAACATTTGGTTGTTTCCCCTTTTCTATAGAATTCTGTATAGATGATTCTTTAGTTGAAGTCATAGTTTGAGCTTGCATACGGAGAGTTTGGATAATTGCTTTTAACATATAAAGAGTTTGTTCCTGTGCCTCCTCTGTGTGAGAAATCCATTCCTGTTCTTCTTCCATTGTCATATATTAGACTAAACAAAGAACTTACAATCAGAAAGTCCACCAAGTAAAAAGCTGAGCTGAGTTTCTTGCAACTGGTGCTACAAGGTTACTTTGAATCTTATCTGTTTTTAAGGTAATCAACAAAGCTTTCTTTAAGAATAGCAGGTTACAGTCTCAAATTTAGCCAGCAAATGTCATTCAGAGTTAGTTGATTCTTTTCAGTTTTCTTTTCCCCCTCTATTGTAAGAGGGAGAAAAAGAACCCAAATCTTCAATAATAGTTAGAGTAAAAATCAGAGAAGAAAAAATAGAGAACATAAAGTTACAAGTCTTATAATCCACCAATTTTAAAAAATAGAATTCCAATTAGGATCCCAGTATTTTTCTCAACGTTTTAAACTCCCAAGTGGTTGATAGCCACTGTTTCTGGAGGGAGGGCTAAAATCCCCCTTCCCTCACCACAGGGGGGAAAGTACTTTAGCAGCTTATGCAGGTAATTAAGTAATTAGGATGTAAGAGAGGCAGATCTCACCCAATCCTTTCCACACTGCTTTGAAGTTGCCAGATGTTAATGTGACTTCAGCTGTTAGCAGCCTAGGGACGAGCCATATTTCTATGGCTGGTCCTTTTGCCCGCCGGTTTGGAGGAAAAATGCCAGGTCTTTAGGAAAGTTGCTGCTCTCCTTCGATCCAGCAAAAGCCCCTCCTTGCTGGTCGCCTCTCCGGGGTGATTTTCGGCCCTTTTCAGTGCCCCCCAGTGATGCAAAACTGAACGGGGGAGAAAGAGCAGATCTCCCAACCGTCCATGGCGGCTGCGTGATGAAACCGGAAGTCTAATTCCCTGACTTCTACTCCCTCAGCAATGCCAGGGGCTAACAGTTCTATTGTCTGGGTGAGGGGCACAATGGGTCCACTTACCAGTGGTTCATCTTTGGAGTTGTCATTGGATGAGTTGGATGTTCCTCCTGTATTGGTTGGAGTTCCCTTTCCTAATTGGGCTGAGGTAGGGAACTCAATGACTTCCATGCCTTTTATGGCCGTCTCCTTTGGCTTCGCTGGGATCTTCCCTGGTTTTCCAGCTGTTGCTCAGTCAGGCTTTCTGGTAGGGGTGCGTAAGCGGCATTCAGGGTGTGGTGTCCCTCTTTCCCACATTTGAAACATCCTGAGGTTCTCTTAGTAGCTGATGGTTGCTTTACTGATTCGCGGGTTGTCTCCAATGGCGACTTCCCCCACAATCTCTCCCTTTGGCATTGTCTCTTGGCCAGGTCAATTTCTACTTCTTCAGCTAGGATGTACCAGTCTTGCAATTGATGAGGGTCTCCCCAAGGGAGGGAGGCATCGTAGAGGTTGTAGTTTAACCCATCCTTTTTTAAAAAAGTTTTTTATTTATAATACAATTAAAAAAAGAAAGAAAACATTGGACATGATGTAACATTCCAGTTTGAACATTTCTATCAAATTATTTCTCCTCTTAAATTCAATTTTTTATCTCTATAAATATATATAAACTTTTTATACAATACTAAATACATTTTCTCTATTTGCTAACCTAAGAATATATATACTTCCATCTTATCACTAATCTATAACCCCAACAGTCCTTCTCGATTCCCACCAATGGTACAATTTATCCCAGATTTCAAAATATTCTGATCCACTTTTATCTTTCAATTCCATCGTTAAGCCTGTCCATTTCAGCACAAGATAGTATTTTATGCAGTATCTCTTCATCTGTGGGAATTTCTTTGTTTTTCCATTTTTGTGCAAAAGCCAGTCTAGCAGCAGTCAAGATGTGCAACATCAAATAGACTATTACCTTATCATATTTATCTGTGGTTATACCCAATAAAAAGAGTTCAGGTTTTAGCTCTATCTCCAACATTAATATTTCTTTCAACCATTTTCTTACCCTATTCCAATAATCACGGGCTTTAGGACATTCCCACCACATGTGATAATAGGTCCCTATTGCTATTTTACATTTCCAACATATAGGTGAAAGATTTGGGCCCATTTTGGCTAACCTCATGGGTGGGAAATGCCATCTGTAAAACATCTTATAAAGATTTTCCTTATAAGAAGTGGCTAAAGTAAGTTTCCTGTTTCTTTCCCACAATTCTTGCCAAATATGTAAATCAATATTAAAGCCGAAATCCCTACTCCACATTAACATACTTTCCTTGACCTGCTCTTCAAACATTGCCTGGTCTAGAAGGTAGTGATATATTCTTTTAATCATTTTATCTTCAGTTCCTAATAATATTTTATCTAACTCTGTCGACTCTGTTTTTATACCCCAGTCTTTTTTATCTTTTCTATATCTTGATTGCAATTGGAAATATGCCCACCATTCCAGTTCTATCCCTTCTTCCTGAAGATTTTTCCTTGATTTCAATTCTCCTCTCTCTAATATATTTTTATACGTTATTACTTTCCCTAGTTGTATGAACATTGGATGTATGTGCATTTCCAAAGTTGAAATCCAATTAGGAATTTGCATATAATCCATCCTTGAAGTGGCTGAGCAGAATGTCCTCTGGCCAATTCAGCTTGCTGGCCAGGGCCCAGAACTCCTGGGTGTATTCTGCCACTGGTCATCTTCCCTGTTTCACCATTTTTATTCGCTCCTGTGCTTTCCAGTCAGCTAATGGGTCTTTGAAACGACGCCTGAAGGAAGCCTTGAATTGACTGAAATTTAATAGCTCCGGTGCATCTGCATCATGGAGGTCTACGACCCAGTCTGCTGCAATGCCATCCAGGGCTGCTTGTACGATGCAGACCCTGGCTCGGTCACTGGAGATGTCGCAGCCATATTCCTCCATGTAATTTAGTACCTGGGTCAGGAAGAATCCCAGGCACCATGGCTTCCCACAGTACTTTACATCCAGCTATGGGAACTTCTGGATGGATCGGTGCCTCTTCTTCTGCTTGTGTCATTTCCCCTCTCTGTCTGCAGTAGATGCTTGATGAGGGGTGGCTGCAGCAGTGAGGACAGCTGCAGTTTTGTTGTTACCTTCGGAGGGGTCTGGGACCTCGGGTTTGGCTTGCCCTTCGTTGACCCTCTTGGTGGATCCCAGGCAAATGGTGCCCCAGTATGGTTCAATTTTCTCTTCCTTCATGGAGTCGAGTACTATTTTCATCATGCTGATTGCCTGTTCCAACAATTGGCTGGAGTGCATGGGTCGATCTTCCTTGTCTTCACTAAAATAGAGGGACCTCTCCATCTCCACCTTCCAGCCTGGCTGGTGACTGCTCCATCTGAGTGTCACCTTTCTGGCCTTCTTCTCCCAGTCCTCCTTCCTCCTGATGCCCATCGTCCACCTGGGCTTGTGGCAGCATTCTGCAACCATCTCCTCTTCCGAGGAGCTTGAGGATCCGGAGCTGGAGTATTTGCAGGGGTCTGCTCGGCAGGAGGCTTCCCCCCCCCCATTGCAGGCTCCTCTCTCTCTATTCCATTATCTGACATGATTTGCCAAGTCCCCTGGTAAGGGTCTTCCTTCCGGGTTGACTGTTACTGCAGATCCTGTCTCATGTCAGGGTTCACTTCAAAACCTCATCCTAAGAAAGCAGAACTCATGGAAGCAGTTTCTTCCAAAAGGAACTTTTATTAGGAAAAGCTGATAGCAGGCATAATAGACAGGATCTGAGGATTTCCCACTCAGATCAATAGGTTAAAAGAGTCCCAAACAAACCCCATCCCAATAGTTCATCTGGTCAATTCAAATTGGCCAATCCCAAGGTGTTAAGTCCGTTGTGGGAAAGGGCTGATAACGTCAGTCTGTCTCAGGCTTGTAGAGAGGTTTGTTGTGCCTTCACACCTTCCCTTCTGAAACAGAAGATAAGCCAGATAGCCGGAGGCACATTCCTTTCTCCCCCCTTTCAAGCTGACATCAAGGGAAGACAGTTCAAAGAGCAAGAATTCAGAAACAGCAGAAGAGTTAGTTACATTGTAGCGATAGAGAGAAACAAAGAGGCAGCCCTCAGTGTCTTCCCCCCTCCCTTCCAAGAGTATGGCAGAACCCAGAATAATAGAAGAAATAGAAGTAGAAAGAACCCCCTTAAACAATATGGGTTCTGACACAAGCATTACTTTATAACAATGTATACTTCTAGACAATGCTTTTTGCTATGGAATTGATGTACTTCCTTTATGAAACTTTATAGGAGATCCAAAACAACTGTCATCTACCATATGCAACTGTTGAGCTTTTGAGGGAGATCAGGTCTGGAGTTACACCATAGAGTATACTATAAAGTTATAATATATAATAGCAGATTCTTAAAAGTCTCATGAAAATTCTTTCCCTTCCCCATTGCTCTTATACTGAGAGAATTAAGGGAAAGCTATGTTGAAGTTTTTCCACATTTTCTCCAGTCTAAAGCTGATGAATGGTAGTTCAATTCCTTCTTCAAGGCCATCTGCATACTAGTCTATGCCAACCTGCATGTGTTTTCCAACATGTTTTCCACCTTTGACTTTATCATTCAAAAAAAAATATTATGAAAAAACATGTTATCTGTATAGCACCTTATTCAATGGTAGCAATTATTTTGTTAAGTACTTATGCACTATATTTTAAAAAACATGCAAAAATGGTAATTTGGAAAATAAAAAGTGAATGGAATAACTTGTAGAAACTTTAAATTTTCTGACTTTCTGTTTTATTTTTATTTATTTTTCACATTTTTGAATCATCAATCTCTCTCAGAGAGGAACTATACATGGTGTACAATAGAATGTTAATAAAACAGCATGTAAAAATTAAAAATATAGAAGGAAGCAAGGAAGATAAAATACTGTTAAAATTAGTTTAGAAGGTGAAGAGTGGTAGATATGGAGTGACTTGAATCCTAAAACCTTCACATTTTCACCTCAATCTCTTAAGGTCCAGAAACCATTTTGCAGCCTACTTTAGGGATTTCTTTTTCAGGGTTTGTGGAATATTTAAGGGTGTGGTTTAGGGTATTTTATCTTCCACCTTTGTTCCAGCTCTTAATTTTGTGGGGGAAAAATGTACCACATATCAAAATTGCATCTAAAAATGTACCAAATTTTACCATATTCAGTTGCCAAAACTTGAGATGCTAGAACGCTGCATGCAGTTCAAGACTAGACCTTATAAAGTGCAAGCAGTGGAAGCTAACATTACAGAAAAAAGTATTTCTAAAAAAAATCCCAATATTTCTTTCCATAGTATAAATCACCCTTTTAAACCAGTTGCCTTTCAGAAGTGCCCTAATTCCTAAGTATGCTCCTAGTACCCCATTGGGGAAATTGGCAGACAAAAAAAAATCACTATTTGTTTACCACACTTATAAGCTTTAAATTATCCATGGTCACATGGTTTCAGGAAGAAATATTGGTAGAGAAAACAGACCTTTGTAAAAATAGGTGTAGCATGAATACGTTTTGATCCATCTAATTTGCAGAGATGTGAAGTAGGACTTTGAACCTGTAAAAAACATCATGTGCAGACATTTTTAAAGCATATCTGCACCATTAATAATATAAAGTGCAATTCTCAATGAATTTAGCATAAAAGTATTAAAATTAGTATTTCAGACTGGACTCATAAAGATATATTTATGTGATTAAGCAATGACACCGAATTATCAGCTGATATATCACTTTCAAAAGTGTTCCTAGCTTTTAACACTTTGATAAATATAATAACCAATCCTAATTTATATGCATGTCACTAAAAATATAATTTCATGAAATCTCTGTGGTTCCTGATTTACATGCTGTAAGACCATTAACAATAATATTAACTGCAACTTTTACAACATTATACACCATAGTTTGGGAAAGTCTGAACAAATACTGAAATCATGATCCCTGGAAAAAGAAAGATGAGAGAGATAAATGTCACACTCAGGATCTTATGACAAAGAACAGCTTCTGTATTACTTTAAATAACTGCATTATATGCTTCTTTGAAGCTCCAGCTACATTAGCACTGATGTCCAGAACAGTTACGCTAGTATGAACAGGTGCTATATTGCGGTTTTTCTCAACTATGATCTGGAATTGTGAAGGAGGAGCACAGTAGATCTCTGGCTGCTCAAACGTTAAATGAGTCTCTGTATGGTGACGAGAACTAAATGTAGTGGCTTAATTTTCTAAAACAGGCTTTTGAAAAGAAATACATTTTGAATGTGAAGAAAGCAATGAACATAAAGAACATGGAAAATATGTGCTTGAAGAAGACACCTGCATGTTAAGAAAATGAAGACAATGTACAAAAGTGATTATTTTAAATTATATGGTCCTCAATCTTTGGGGAAGTCTGTGTATTCATCATATAAATGATCAAGCTCTTCAGGAAATGTCAGGAAATGAGAAGCACTGATTCATGGATATACTTGCAACAAAACCCATATCTAATTCTATACACCTAATGAATGCATCTATAATAAATTTCCCACAAAAGGCTTAATTTTTAGTTTTGTAGAATCAGTCTATGAATGCAAATACCCAAATGCAAGTACAGGTAGTCCTTGACTTATGACAACTGAGCCCAAAATTTCTGTTGCTAAGTGAAATACTTGTTAAGTGAGTTTTGCCCCATTCTACAACCTTCTTGCCACAGTTGTTAAGTGAATCACTGTAGTTAAGTTAGTAATATGGTTGTTAAGTGAATCTGGCTTCGCCATTGACTTTGCTTGTCAAAAGGTCATAAAAAGTAATCACATGACCCCAGGACACTGCAAGTGTCATAAATGAGTCAGTTGCCAAATATCTGAATTTTGGTCATGTGACCATGGGGATGCTGCAATAGTCGAAAAGGTGAAAAATAGTCATAAGTCACTTTTTTCAGTGTTGTAACTTTCAATAGTCACTGAATGAACTTTTGTAAGTTGAGGACTACCTGTAGTCTGCCATGTTCCCTTAAAAAAATCTTTATACCTTAATGCTATCACACCTGAATCTTGTACAGAAAAGTGAGCAAGGACACTTCATAAAATAAATGCACCAAGAATAGAAGAATCCAAGGTAGAAAAGAAGGAAAGCTCTTATAGTTGCAGGATGTATATCTACATGTTATTATTAATTTAATAATAATTTAATCAATTCTCCAGTTCTGTAGAAGATCTGTATGAAGCAATGCCAGAGGCAATCACTTGGATAGCTGAATTGGACATCCAGTTATGAGGTCACTGCCATGCCCCCAGAGACGTTTTACTTATAATTATGTGGACTCTGTGTGTGTGTGTGTGTATGTATGTATGGATGGGGGAGTGTTCTGTTTGGGTGGGGGCTTTGTTGTGCTCAAGTTAGTCTGAGTTACAGGGGGATTAGAAATGGTGAGCTGCATAGCTGTTCGGCTTCGCGTTCGTGGTCGTGCCTCATCTTCATGGTGGGTGTCAGTTTGTTTCATATATGGATTGGAGGGGTTTAAGGTGGCTAATGATGCAGCTGTGGTCTGGGTTCTGGTTTGTGGTCGTGCCTCACCACAACCCGAAGAACCAAAGACCTACATATATATATATATAACAGAACACTCCCCCAGCCAATCAGAGCACAGTCAACCCCCCATCCAATCAGAGCACAGCCAAGCCCCTAACCAATCAGAACACACCTCCACCCAATCAGAACACAGCTGAGCTCCCAGCCAATCAGTTCAAACCCCCACTGGCAGTTAAAAGGAAGAAACAGCTAAAATCTCACATTGCTCCTAGAAGCAGAAGCCGAAAGCACCAGCCTGAAGATGACGAATGAGACTTCATCGAAACGTCACCAAGACACTTCAAATTCTATGTGGGAGAAAACCCGAAGAACCAAAGACCTACATACAAACACCCGCGAAAACCTCAGAAAACAAATATACATATATATATATATATACATATATACATACATACATACATACATACATACATACATACATACATACATATATATATATATATATATATATACACTTCTCTTCTGTCATGCTCTCATCATATGCTAAATAATAATAATGTAATAAACATTTAATGTTCTAAAGTAGCACATACATATATACCTGCTGATTAGGCACAGAGATAGGCTGGATTACTGCTGTAGTAATTCCAGAGTTTGGAGCTGACAATCCAATTGTTAAGGAAACAGAAGTGCTTTTTTTCTGAGCCCTGGATAAATGGACAAATCAAAGCACAGAGAGATAGGTCACTTAGCGTACACATAAAATGCTTCCCATTTCATGAAATAGAACACTGTAGAGCCATTTCTAATGACTAATTCAATCGCTATGTTCCACACTAACTTTCCACTGTGTTACTTATTCAGTAGTTATGTGGTAGGGAATAGGTATTAACATACACTAACTTAAATTTAAGTAATCACTGACATCAGGAAATTTTGGAGAACATCCTCAGAGTTCTAACAATTTGTTTTCTCTGAGCACGCACCCAACCTCAATTCTTTATTATTTCTGCTCTTAGCAATTGGAGGGGGAAAACATATTAATTAATATATATTAAAAATTGCTCCAAGCTGAGCAAATTGGTGTAATTATACACAGAGTAAAGTAATTATACACATCTTAAGAGTATTTATTTTCTTTCAAGCTGATTTCTCAAATCTTTAATAACTTTTTTGTTAAAAAGTTTTTTTAAAATAGCCATTCCACATTTGGACTGTTATATTTTTGTTCTAAGTCACATGAAGATTGTGGATGTAGATCTTTTCCTTAGTAAATTGGCTGTCAAAAATTCAAATTAAAGAAGGCATTTTCATCATTGCAGTATCCCATATCTATGCAATCCAATTCAGAAGTAGTGCTCGCACTGTTCTAGTGGATAAAAGTGATAACTTTTTGTATGCCAAGCTCCTTAAATCAGCTGAATTACTTAGTATAAGACATTCTAATTAGGGACCTGTTTAGCTACATTTTAGCTACATTTTCCATTGTCTATGTCTTCAATAAGTAGAAAACTGCAACTTAATACGTTTCCAGTGCAGCAATTAAACTCTAACACTAATATTTCCCCATGAAATTCTTTGTATTTTAGGAATTATTTCTGATTTTTACATAAACAACAATTATACATTACAACAAACATAATTTTACTGATATGCTTGGAATACATCTTGGAAATATGAAATAATTAGCCTTCATGAGTCTTCAACCACATCAAAGGAAGAAGGGGAAAACTTCTTAAAGTTTTTACTAAACATTTCCAAATGTTTATTATTGGTACTTAATTTCAGAAATAGAAGAACCAAGTATTTAACTGAAACAAATGCATAAAAGTCCACAGAGATATCTATATATAGAGGGTATATAACTGTATGAAGCCTAATTACTTAAAAAACCTCATCTAAAAAGCCCAGCTGATATAGGCTTTTAAAATATAGACTCAGATCAAAATCAACCCTGTAGTCGTCCTACGGTCAAAGTTCAATCCAACTTATCAACAGCACTTGATTGTTGATTAACAGTAGTTAATTCTTGCCCTACATAAAGTGATTACAGAAGGAAAATGTGAAGCAGAACAGCTTAGTAATTATCATTTTAGATGGCCATAGAAACATTAAACACAAGACAGTTGATTTTGTTCTGTAAACTCACTGGGGCATGGCTCCAGATTTTGTTTTGAAATGTTCACTATCAGAATCAGAGGAACTGGCACCTGCAAAAAGTAGGAAACGAAATCATTAGTGATAACATCAACTGCATATTTATAAACAGAATATTTAAGAAAATCTTCATGATTTCAGTATTACTGAAATTTCCATGCACTTTGGTGCTCACCAGTCTTCTCCCATCCAATTATTGTAATTTAAAGATTTTAATATTAAGCAACATGAAAAGAAATTAGCATTCTGTAAAGCTAGAATTTGTGTTTGGTTTTCATAAAACTGTTGAATTCCTTACAAAATCTATCTACTTTTTTGGAAAACAAAAATGATAGCGTCCTTATCTTAGTGCTTTGTATGTGTGCCCACAGTTGAGAAAATGACAAATTGGTAACTGACACAGATATGGATGATGGGATGGAACCAGTTTCCCAGAAAATGTTGCTTTGTGTCAGGCCATGTTATGAATGGGAAAGCCTTCATGAGAACTATACTGCTTATAGTACACTTTGAAAATATCAAATCCAACTCTCTACCACTACAGACATGACTACACCATCATTGTCACAATCATCCCCCAGCAATTCTTGGACCTCAAAAATAAGCAGGGTACCCTCCTATGGAAAACAGGTTGTTTGCCCAGTTTTACAACGTTTCAGTTTTTGTTTAAAAAAACAGTATTTAAAAGTATAACTTGTTGAACAAGTATAATTAAGAATAGAAGAACTGCTATATATAGCAGAATTATAACAATTAACATTAGGCTTTTTAATCACTGTAGACACTGACAATTTAGATATCCATATTCAGATTGTAGTCACACAAACTTGTGAAAGCTAGAAGTTGTTATAAATATGGTAGTAGAAACAGAACCCAATTCATGACATTTTTATTGCCATGTCTTCTTACCTTCAACAAATAATTCTGCTGAAGAAGAACTAGAGCCAAGGGAATTGGAGGCCAGGCAACAGTAGCGCCCTGTGTCGTCTTCAAAAGCTTCTGCTATAATGAGTGTCTGGAATCCTCCACTTTCAGAACAGATTTGAATATCAGGAGAATTTTGTAGTTCTTTACCTTCACAGAACCACCTTTGATCAACATTCAATGCACAATGAGAGACAAAGAAAAAAGTTATTACCAATATTGATAACAAAAGTACTACAAACCAGCAACAGACCTCTACATGAGACTCTACTGTTGGTCATTAGATACTGGCATTTGAATTGTTACAAAGTTAGAATCATTTGCAGACTTCTCTGGAAACAGATATTTGTATGCATTTAGAGCATTACTTGCTAGTTGGCAGGCATAGTAGTTAGGGTGTTGTTAAGAGTTGTTCATTAGCTTTGCTTTGTAATAGCACTGATCAATAATCTCACATGAAGAAAGCCTTTCTAAGACAGAAATAGACATGTAGGGATCCTCTAGGTAATTTCCAGCATAGTTTCCACAATTCTTTGCCACTGGCCTTTCTGGCTGGGAATGAATGGACATTCAAAACATCTTTAAGACATGTTGCTTGCTGTTCCAATAGCCTACAGGCATTCAATGAAACAACTGATGAGAGCTGTAAGGCTATGTTTGTAGGCCCTGCAAGACAAGCCTTTTAGTAAAAAAACAGATTCTTAAAAGCATGCATTGAAAATGAAAGTAACCTCTCCATAGATTTTCCCTTCCCACCCCAAATGTCACATATTCTTGACATTTGGGACACGAAAGGTAAACAAACTTTCCATGGCTAGATACTTTCAAAAAATGTTGGCATATATCATTTTCAGCATTTTCATATTTTTGCTTGCCATTTTACAGCACACCAAATTTATTACTGTAAAAAGTTTAAAGAAAGTTGCAGGAACAGTATCAAAATCGAAACCATAATTTATAAAGCCATTCAAATCTGTGGGGCTATAACCTCTGCCTTGGGATGTAATAACTCTGGGTGATATTCATGGTAGCCAAGCATACCTAGAATGCAACAGAGTTTGGTGTATACAAATGAGTCCAATCAAAGAAACAGCCTTGCCATAAAAGAAAAGTAGTAACGTGTCTTTCACAAGAATAAAAAACAGTATTTTTTAAATCAGGTTTTAGTGGTGGCAGAGAAATCCTTTTTTAAAAAAAGAGAATTTCATAGTGGAATACAGGTATCTTCCCTTATCCCAAATTGCTTATATTGAAAAAAAGGAATGTTTCGATGGCTCCCATTCAATAGCCAATGTTTTTTTTTATTTTCAAATAGCAAGAATGGCTTTCACACAGTAAAGATGCTGTAAAGATGCCCAAATCATAAAGCAGGTTTAGAAACACAGGACTGAAAATTGAGGATTTGGAAAGGATATTTTTTACATTTTTCCACAGAAATATGTGTACATATGGATTTGAAGCACTTCATCGAAATGTTGCCAAGACACTTCAAATTCTACGTGGGAGAAAACCCGAAGAACCAAAGACCTACATACAAACACCCGCGAAAACCTCAGAAAACAAATATATATATATATATAT
The DNA here is from genome assembly GCA_034064705.1 of Bothrops alternatus. Taxonomy (NCBI): domain Eukaryota; kingdom Metazoa; phylum Chordata; class Lepidosauria; order Squamata; family Viperidae; genus Bothrops; species Bothrops alternatus. The sequence goes on from JARGCV010000085.1 coordinate 11,497,190, forward strand.
AAAGAACCAAATGCCTAGCTGACGAACAACACCTAAAAACTGAACACACCTCCACCCAATCAGAACACAGCTGAGCTCCCAGCCAATCAGTTCAAACCCCCACTGGCAGTTAAAAGGAAGAAACAGCTAAAATCTCACATTGCTCCTAGGAGCACGAAGCCGAAAGCACCAGCCTGAAGATGACGAACGGGAGTTCGTCGAAACGTCGCCAAGGCACTTCAAATTCTACGTGGGAGAAAACCCTACATACAAACACCTGTGAAAACCTCAGAAAACATATATATACATACATACATACATATATATATGTA